>WOXC01010203.1:0-384708 GCA_011680675.1 Gymnobelideus leadbeateri | reverse complement strand
TGCATGTGTCAATGGGAAGGAAATCTCTGAACCTCTCTAGGTCTTAGTTTTCTTATCTATAAATGAGTGGTTTATATTAAATGAACTGTAAGGGTCCCTTAAGCTTTAAATATATAGTATGACCTATGAGGGCATTTATGGATGACATTGGAAGAACTGCAAACAGAAATGGAAAAAAATCTGTTAAGTTTTTTATAACAAATTCTTTTCACCATTGATTATGGTGACATCATCACATTTGGATTCTAACATTATGATTTCCATGGTGCTATAGGAGGAAGAAGAAAAGCAAGATGAGAAGAATAGCTGGATTCTACCAAGCATACGGAGATCATGCCTGGTCTGGAAGGGACACAATTATCTGGATATATTTCCAGATTCTGAGAGTCTAGTCCACAGTCAGAGGCTAATCTATTCCACCTCTGACATTACCCTAACATCAATCACCTAAGAGTGGGAAAGAATAAAACAGGAACAAGACAAAAGCCAAGCCAGATACTAATGATTTGGTTTTAGCCTAGTTTCTGGTAATGTTGTGCCCAAACCCAAATCACCCATCTCCTGATTTGAAGCCCACCATTAAGCCCCTTTATATTTCTCTTTGTCTCTATCCTACACCCTACTGTAATAGCTTGAAATAGTTTAAGGCATGGTCCTGGGTATTGCCCAAGGCATAGTCCCCTAACCCTCTTCTTCCTGAATTAGCATTCTGTATATTATCACTATGTACAAGGGTCAGTCTTGGTGTTATGGTACAAGTTTATCTAAAGTTTGTCTTAGGAAGAGAAAACCCTGTACTCAGAACATGACCCTGCCCTGTCCCCATTACCCAATGTCCCTCTATCCTGTACTCAGAATATGACCCTAGCCTATCCACATTACTCAATGGCCCTCTTCCCTGTTCTAGGAGGGACCCCCTTTTTCCAGGAATGTTGCACCCTTGTTCCCTTGCATCATTACCCCTGAGCTATAAATCTAACCAATGGCATTTTTTGGCTTCTGCATGTCATTGCTTATGCCAGCTCCCCTCCCCGATAGTGGTTTTAGCCTTTATAAGCACTGTGCATACCCCAGCTCAGGGCTGCCTGATTTGAGTGTATACTCCAGGTAGTCTCGAGCTTAATCAATAAATCCACACCTAAATTTACCTTGAATCCAGGTCTCGCTCTTATTCTCTACACAACAGTAATACCTGCCCTTCACCACCTGGGGACTTGCAGCAGTTCTTACTGGCCTCAATCACCACCAGAAAAACAAAGGTCCATTTCATCCAGTTAGTGCATCTTGTATGCAGATGCAGTTCTAGTTCAAGAGGTATCTTCAAAAGCTTTTCTTTCTCACTTTGAGAGTAGTAAGTCACTTTCAATAAGGGAACAGTCTCACAATACCTGCCCAGGCTAGATTCCAGAAGCAGACTTATCAAGTATCCATGTCTTTTGGTGCCTGGCAACACCTTCTGAACATGCTCATAGGACTGAGCTCTTATTGGTCAATTCCTTCTTTATAACATTTAGATCTGGAAGTGGTGTCAACCTCAAATAGAAATAGGGGCAACTAAACAACATGTACATAAGGATTCCTGCAGCTTAGAAAATCACATGTTCACATTGTATGTGAACATTGTATTACCTTTTCAGGGCAGCCGCGTAGCACAATAGAGTGCTGGTCCTGAAGTCAGGAAGACTCATCTTTCTGAGTTCAAATCTAGTCTCAGGTACTTACTAGATGTGTGACCGTGGGCAAGTCACTTTACCCTGTTTGCCTCAATTAAAATGAGCTGGAGAAGGAAATGGCAAACCATTCCAGCATCTTTGCCAAGAAAACCTCAAACGAGGTCACAAAGAGTTAGATACGACTGAAAACGACTCACCCACCAATTACATATAATTTATTTTGTTAAATATTTCCCCAACACATTTTGATCTAGACCCCCACAAATTACACTCTTGCGTTTGACACCTCTGACTCAGAAGCATCTATTCCAACCCCCTCAATTTCCAGATAGGGAAACTAATGCCCAGGTAGGTACATTGATTTGTCTAAGGTCAGAAATTGTAATAAGCAGAAAAGTCAGTATTTAAATTCTAAAAAGAGCACGCTCCATTGTGCTGTACCAACTTTATCTACCTGGTAGCTAGAATGATGCCAACAAGCCATGAATGCCACAAGTTGCAGTCTTCACAGGTTCTGTCAGAATGTGGGAGGTTAAGTGCATTGCTGTAGGGACTATCTAGTATCATTTACATTCGGGGCCAAGCAGAGGGATGGGGATAGAGATTTGCTGGTAATAAGATCTTTGTTCTTGAACAACATCAGGTCCAGAAAAATTGGAAGGAGGAATTGATATTTCAGAGGAGCATTGGGTTGGCCAAAGCTTAGAGGTTTGAAAATCTTATGTTGCTAACTTCATTTTTCTAGTAGTAAAGAGTCCATTTAATCTACATATGAATAATAAGTCAGGTCACTTGAAGTTGGGGAGAAGATTGGGATCCTTTGGGAACAAGTGAATGAGTAAAATTGGATATGAATTATGATGGGATGAAAATATTCCCTTATAAGATTATCCCAGAAAAGAATTAAGGAAAAGCTCACAAAAATTGGCACCTCACGTGGGAATGATATGGCTCAACCATTGAGTGCCATCTATTGGCTTAGTAGGATATAGCAACCCACTGGGATAACTATTTCTTTTACACAAACACGGTTGAGTGAGTGAGCCAGAAAAACTTGAACTCAAAACATGTTTTCATCATGACCTCTTGGCTTACTCAGATATAGTTCTGAGAAATCAGAGTTCTTAGCCCCAATTCTTCCTCTTATTAATATATATGTTTGTCCTATCTGTGTCAAAATGAAGCATAGTATTTTTATTAAAAAGAGTTCAGACTAACTTCAGTCCAGGAAGAAAAACCAAACCAAACAAGTAGCTACTGTTGTTTTTTTTTTTCCAATCAATGACTAGCAGTTAGATGGATAGCCCATAGAGCTGGACCATTGATGCATATCCCTTGGATAGATACTGGGCATGTACAATGAGCTGGGCCCAGAAGACAGGAGGAGGATGGGAGCTAGACCACCTCTGGGAATTACGTAGTGTTTTTAATAGTCCCAAGTTTCTCCTGGAAGCTGAAGTTCAGCTTTTTAAAAATAATATTCTTCCAGTAATGCTCTATGCTAAGTCATAATACCATAGTCTCTGAAAGATATTTTTCTTTATCTGAACTTCATCACTTCCAGGAACTCATCATTCTGTAAGATGAAATCTACTCTGAAACTCACTGCTCCTCAGCATCCCCTGCTCCTGGGACCTTTCCCTTCTTCTGGATGGAGAGGGTATGGAGTGAACACCTGGCATCTAATTCCTGATTGATGAGGTACAGGCTCTGGGAACCCCCTTGAGCTCTCCTTGAATCCTTGAGGTACAGGTTCTGGGAACCTCCTTGAGCTCTCCAAGAATCTTTCCACATAGGGCATTTGCATGAGGCCTTAAGCCTTTCATTGTAGCTCTGCCCAAACCTGTGTTACTAGCTTGTCCCTCCATTATCCAGCTACCCTTGATCCTCCCCAAATATCTATACCCAAATCAACTGTTACACCCTTGAACTGGCCTAGCCCACCATTGGCTGCTGTCTCCAGGTAGTCTCCAGCAACTTCCTACCCTTAATCACTCATTTACAGGAATCAGACCTCATTGACTCCTGAAGACCCTCCCCAAACTCATTACTGGAGTCTAACCTCATTTACTCCTCCTAAAGACCCTTCCCAAACTCATTACTAGAGTCTGACCTCATCTGACTCCTCCTGAAGACCCTCCCCAAACTCCTCCTCTAGACAACCCCTAGATTCCTCTCATAATCTTTCTGTATATAAGACCCCATCTTGCTTCCATGTGTGTCAGGGCACCACAGAATTTTCTAGCACAGACTTGCTCTGTGTCAGATGACTCTGGCTGGTTTGTCCAATACAAGCCTTACAGATATTGAGGCTCCTTAAGAGTCTATCCAATATGCCGAACTTTTAATAAACTTTTCTTTTCTTTGGCTGAAAGAAGATTTGAGTCTAATTCATTTGGCAGGACCTGGCTTGTTGGTATTTGGGGGTCTCACACACCCCTAACCCTATACCTCATCATTTTATGCTGACCCTAGATCTCTTCACTGATCCTCTACCATTAAAGTAGAACACACAGGGAATTTACCACATCATTTACCAGAGTTGCTTTCCTGGACTTTAGAAACTCATTATTCTGCAAGGTGAAATTAATCTCGAAACTTTTACCTCCCTAGATCATTTCCCACCTTGACTATAGAACTTCATCATGTTGCTGTCCTTCTCCCCATTACATTAGAAATGCCTTGAGGGGAGAGACTGTCTTGTGCTTTCCTTTCTGTCCCTTAGGTTTCTGTGCATTGTCTGGCCCATTGTAGTTGCTTAATAAATGTTTATTTTTGTTGTTCAGTTGTTTCAGCTGTGTCTGACTCTTTGTGACCTCATTTGGGCTTTTCTTGGCATTCTACTCATTGTGCCACTTAGTTGCCCCAAATATTTATTTACTCTGACTCTAGGGTCATCCAAAGAACAATGGTGGGACTATAACACATGGAGAGCCCACTTACCCCAGTAGACAACATCAAGAGAACAGAAGAAAGCCCTCTGCATTGCTGGGTGGATCCTGGGTCCCATATTTACAGAAGGAAATAGATGGAGTTGCACAGACTAAGGCAAAGGTAGATCCTAATTTGCATTGTGGGATGAGTATTCACATTGATAAGATCACAGATACACTGAAATGTATAAGTACTCTCATTTTTAGTTAGGTTAGAGATAGGTGTGGCTTTTTCTTAAGATCCAGAGCTGGACTAATTAATTTACTCTCCATTCATTCTATGACTATTGAGAGTCAGCATGGATGTTAAGGAAAAAAAGTGAATTGCTGAGTCCTGTAAATGAAGGTATGAATGAGAAGCAAAGTTTCCAAAGATAGAAATGGGGGCTTAGAGCAAAGGTTTCCTGTTTTTGCAGGATCTTACTCCAGGTCACATGCCTAGATTTACAGAAGTAGTATATATTGGCTAGAGAGCTAGCCTTGGTGATGGGAGGGTCTAGGTTTAGTTCTACCTCTGATGCTATTGGCTGCCAGGATGCTCTAGGCAGATCTCTTCCCCTCTCAGTGCCCTAGGAAGGGATTTCTTAAAACTTTTCCACTGGAGACCCCTTCAGCACTTCTTAAACCCCATATGGGTTTCGACCCACAGTTTAAGAAGCACTGAGGAAACTCTCTAAGACTAAGTTGCAGAAAACGTGCAAACTTAAATTGACAGGTTTCTTCACTTGGGAGTTCCCAATTCAAGACATAAGTTCAGTTCCCTAGCCTTATTCTTAATGCTAATCCTACAATTAGGGTATCTGAAATCCTAGTATGTCCTGTGTTAGACACCTTTCCCCAAAAAAAGGTACATCTTGGTGACCTCTTATGCTTGATTACTCCCTCCCAGATGACCTGGGAAATCAAAATCTGACACTCTCCAAGAGTAGGTATCTTATGATTTCACAAAGATAAAGTTTTATTTATAAGAAACTGACACAGAAAGGACTCATTCCAGTTCCCAGTCAAGAACATGTCCACCAGTACCCCACAGTGGGTATCCCTCTTTCAGCCTCCACAAATCTGGCCTTCTCTTAGGTGGAGTTCCACTAAAAGTCGAGATAAAAGATCTCTTCATGTCTTTCTTCTGGGACCCCTTTGTCTGTGGCAAGATGCTCCTTCCTGGAAGGTCTCACTTGGTGTCAGTAGTGGCTATTTGCCATTACTTTTTTCTCTCTGCTCCTAGTACCTCTCTTCAGCTCCCAGGATATGGTCCATCCTTGAAGGCCCTAAATGCTGTCTTCTGTCTTTTGGCCTCCTGGAACTTGGCTCTCAGTACCAAAGACTTTCGTAACTCAGTCTTCTGTACCTTAGCTCCTTTGTTAGCTTTTATAGTTGGGTCACTTAGCACTAAATGGTGGCTGTCACCTTGTGAGGGGACCAGAACTTTAGAAGATATTGTATATGGAGGACATGTGACCCTTCCAGACACTCTGTATCACTCATAACCACACTTTTCTAATAGAATGCTCAAGTTCTTTTGAGGTGTTTTGTAACCTCCCCCCCACTCTCCTTCTATTTCACAGTCTCTCCTGTCTCCTACCAGGGAGCTCACAGCACCGGATAGCAACTTTCCTTCTTGGACCATTAAAATAAGTTTCTGTTTTCAACTCCATCCCAGCTTATCAGGTCAGTCTCTCTCTCCCCATCACCCAGATGAGGTCCCTCCAGGTTGTATTCAGCATGTACCATTGAATCTTTGGTTTGGAGGGAGCACTCTTGTTCTTCCCCTTTTCATCTCCCATCTTCCTTTGTGATAGCTGGTCCAGGTTATAATTACACTGGGGCTGCTTTGAGAAAGAAAGGGAAGAAGGCACGGATAGAATAGAACTGAATGCTTTGGGCAAAGGTACCTGTACTGTGAGAGGAAATTAGAAAGCAACATTGCTATAAAGGGCTGGAAAATTCAAGGACAACAAGAATTCTGAACTGAAAGCATTTGATATAGAATGAGGAATGATGATTCTTTGTGTTCCTGAACCAGAATCGTACATGGTCAGCTGTTGATAAACCTGAGCATGGTCATGGTTTGAAAAACCCTTTCCCTTAGGAATAACAATGAGAAACTGATTAATTATGAGGGTTAGCCCTTTATTGGACCAGCCCTGGCAGCAATTCTAATAAGCAAGGTGTGTGTGTGTGTGTGTGTGTGTGTGTGTGTGTGTGTGTGTGTGTGTGTGTGTGTGCTAGTGATGCATGGTGGCGTTGCCAGACAAACACTGGACCAACCTGGCTCTTAATCTGTCTTCTCCTGTCTCTAGAGTCCTGCGGGTTCTTTGCACCACACACCATCTCCCACCTGCAGGCATTTTCCCTGGCTGTCCCCCATGCCTGGAACACTCCTTCCTCTCATCTCTGCCTCCTGCCTTCCTGGACTCTCTTCAAGTCAGTTAAAATCCTGCCTCCGGAAAGAAGTCTTTCCCAATCCCCCTTAATCTCAGCCTTTCCTACACCCAGTTTATCCTCTCCTACACAGCTTGTTTGTGCCCACACCAGGTGTTTTTATGTCGCCGCCATCAGCGGTGCCCCTGGCCCTCCCTGGGCTCTCAGAGCCGCAGGGCGCTCTTCCTCCCTCCCAAATCCCCTCAGCCAGTGAAATCACCCCCGTGCCTCCCACCCGGCTGGGCAGGACTTTGCGGAGGAGCAGCGGCAGTTTCATTCCCGGACCCATTAGACCGCGATCCCTGAGGCCAGAGGCAGTTTTTTGTCTTTCTTGTATCCTAGTGACTAGCACAGCAGGCGCTGAATAAGTATTGATTGATGTCTTCAGCACCTGGCACAAAGTAGGCATTTAATTCAAGTTTATGAGGCGCCTGATGTGCCAGGTGAAGGCTACCCAGGGGGCAGGACCGGCTTCTTCGCAGGTGGCGCGACCTGTAGCGCCACAGTTAGTGCGCTCCCCCCCCCCCCACCTCCGCCCCCTCCGCACTCCCTTGTGCTGTCCGCATGGGGCGGGCCGGAATGAAGCAGAGAGGCAGAGCGCTTGAAGCCTGATTGGCTTCAGTGGCAGCGGGGGCGGGCCGAAGCGAGCGTGAGGTGGTTGGTGATTGGGCGAGCCGGCGCGAGAGCGGCCTGGTCCCGCAGGAGGCGCCAGGCTTTTTGAAAGTCGCGGCCTCGCGCCCCGGGGCTTCCTCTGACCCACCTTCCAGCCCGGTCCCGGGCGGTGGCAGCCGCGATGGAGGCGTCGACGGAGACAGAGGAAGCGGGGGTTCAGAGGCAAGGCGGAGCCGGCCGGCGAGGGCGAGAGCGAGAGAGGGCAATAGGGCGGGGCGTCCGCCACTGGAGACCCGGGCCGTGGGTTCGAATCCCGCTTCTGTCGCACACTCCTCTGGTGATCCAGATCCTCCTCCAACAGCGGGAGAAACCGAGCCCCAGATCCCAGCCCCCCGCCCCCAGCGGCACTCCACAGCTGGCGCTTTTACAGAGAAGGAAACTGAGGCAGGGCCCTCGAGACTGGCGGCTGGGCCCGGGCCGCGGACGGAAGGAGTGGGAGGTGGTGGGAACTTGCAGCCAAAGAGGTGCAGGCGGGATGCAAGAGCTGGGTGGGCTCGAACCCGGGACCTCCCTGGTGAGGAAGGCTTCAGGGGAAAGTCACCCAGAATGGGCGGTCAGGGAGGTGCTGCAATCAGCACCGTGAAGGGAATCCTGACAGTTTAGCTCTTGGGTCTCCTGGAGGAGGACATGGGAATGAATGGTGCTGGCTGCAGGGGTTTTATTTATTTGTAAACCCCTCAGATTTTCAGGTTGTCTTTAAATGTTATCATGGATTTTTAAGTGATGGTTTTGCAAGGCATAGTGCCTGGCATCTAATAGGAGTCAAATAAATGTTTATCGGATTGTTCTTGTTTAGTTGGCAAACTTTTTTCTGCTTTTTATTTTATTTTATTTTTTTAATTCTGATTTTTCTTGTGACTTCTAGGCCCAAGAAAATGTCTGGTAACAACGAATGGTTTCAGAGTTCCCGGGTTCCTAGCTTTGCTCAGATGTTGAAAAAGAACTTACCAGTTCAGCCTTCTTCAGCAACAGTGAATCCTCCTCCAGTATATTCGTCATCAGAGAATTACAATGTGTCAAATTTAGCTTCTAAGGTTACAAAAGTCACAGGTACTTGTTTGCAGTAATTCCCGCTTATTTCAGGCTTGCTAATATGTTACATTCCTTTGAAAGGCCTTCTCTTTCTCTGTACCCTGCTGCCACCCCATTAGGCATTAGGCTGTTTATTTTGCTTCTTTTTCTTTTTAAAAATGACTTGAAGCTGTTGTTTGGTTTTTAGGTAACTTTCCAGAACCAATGCTTTCCAAAGTAGTCCTACCTAATCCAAATTCTGTCCTTCCTCCAAAGAAGATTCCCAAGGAATTCATTATGAAGTACAAACGTGGAGAGATAAATCCAGTGTCAGCCTTGCATCAGTTTGCACAAATGCAGCGTGTGCAACTTGACCTTAAGGAAACTGTAACAACAGGCAAGTGTTTGCTAAAGTTGTCTAAAGGGCTTTTTAGGTGCTGGGTACCATGCTAGGCACTGGTGACACAAATAGAAGAGCAAGCTCGTCTTATCAGGGGGAGATGGAGAAACAGGAAACAGGAATTTTCAACTGCAACTTGGAGGGAAAGGTCCCCAGGTTCTTGGGGATTGGGATGGGAAAACCTTTTCTTTAGGGTCCTTTCCATTGATTAAACTGTTGACAGAGTGGAGGACTTTGGTGACCACAGCACTCTTTTTTGGGTTATTAGTAACTGGGGGTGGTTGTGGTTACTCAGGGGTGGGAGGGTGGCTAGGACGGGGTGGGGAGCTTATAATATGTTGCCACATATCAATTTCTTGGGTTTCTTTCTTGGGTGATGGCTTTAATGGCAAGACTATCAGTGGTGCCAAATTGAATACAATGGCCTTAATTAGGCAGAAGGCCAAATAACATTAAGCAATTTTGACATCTTTTTTAAAAAAAATTATTTGTTGGGGCAGCTAGGTGGCGCAGTGAGTAGAGTGTCGGCCTGGAGTCAGAAGGACCTGAGTTCGGATGGGGCCTCAGACACTTAACACAAACAAACCGCCCCCCGCAAAAAAAAGAAAAAAAAAACCTAGCCGTGTGACCTTGGGCAAGTTACTTAATCCCAATTGCCCTTCAGAAAGCAAATATATATATATATTTGTTTCAAAAATATTTTTCCAATTATACATAAAACAATTTTTAGTATTAGTTTTTTAAAAGTTTGAGTTTCCAGTTTTCTTCCTCTTTTCTCTCTCCCTCTCATTGAGAAAGGCAAGCTATACATGTGCAGTCATATAAAACATTTCCAAATTAGTCATGTTGTGAAAAAAAAAATACAGGCCAAAACCCCCCCAAGAAAAATAAAGTTAAAAAAAAAGGGGATGCTTCAATCTGCATTCAGACTCTTATCAATTCTTTCCCTAGAGGTGGATAGCATTTTTCATCGTGAATCCTTTGGAATTGTCTCAGATCTTTGTATTGCTGAGAGCAGCTAAGTTTGACATCTTTTTGTTTCTGTTTTGGTTTTAGCTATCTCATTATCTGAAGGGGAATCTGGTATTCCACAGTTCCACAATTTGTGGTTAATTAGACTAAAGTGCTTGCTTTCTGGGTATAAAATCTCCATTTGTATAGGAGACATCTATGTATGGATCCTCAGTTTCTGGAACATTATTAGTGTACAGGAAATATCACTTGATATAGGTTTGGATAGGTTTGGAATGGAGTTTAATTACAATCCCTTGTTTTAGTAATATTTGGGAACTCAAAAAGCAGTATTTGAATTATTTTTACTTTCTAAAGAAGGCATATGGTATAGTAGCACTTGTCAGTTCTTTAATTTAATTCTCCATTTTTGTTTTTATTAAGCACCTACTGTATTCCTAGATTCTGGGCATACAAAAACAAAACCTGAAAAAGCCCCTTCTCACAGGGTACATATTATGTTTAACTGGAGGAAACAATACCTATAAGTAGATACAAAATAATTTGGGAGTCAAGGAGGGCAGAAATCATTGGAGGGGTTGGTAGATTGAATTTAGGCCAGGGGCAGTTTTGGTTGGTGAAGCTCTTAGCTGGTGTATGTGGTGGAGAGCTGCCTCCAGAGTCAGCTGACATACCACAGCGGCTCTCCCCAGGCCCAGACTCTGGAAGGTACAGGCCTCCTGCAAAACATAGGAAGGCTGCTTGCTTGCTGGCCTCTAAGGGAGCTTCTCAAGATACCACAGAAAAACTGTGAAGATGGCATTTACCCAAGTGAACTGTGGAAGACTGGAGGGGCCATTCAATAAGGGACCACCTTATGTGGTAACTGTGCCCAGGACTACTTTATTGCACCAGAAAGAGAGAAGCATCCTCTCTAAGGAGTCAGCAGGCCCTGATGTGTTGATCTCATGATTTAGAGGGATGCTAATGACAAGAAGGAGATCCTTTAAATTCTAGGATGGCTTGACTCTGGCTACCAGATGACCAAAAATTGCAGATTCTATTGTGTAAATTCCATTAATGGGACCAGGAAGCAGGTCTCATCGAGTCTGAATATGTAGCCAAATCATGCAAGAAAGAATGAGTTGCTCTTCAGTTATCTGGTTATGGAATTGAAAATTATTTACAGAGAATCTCACATAATAGGAAGGAATCTGAGGGGCCAGTGAAGGTTGGCATCAGCTACCCCATCTTGGTAGGGTTTCTCCCCTCCCACCCTGTCTCAGAAAGTAGCAGAGTGGGGAGAGGGATCCTATCTGTGTCTTTGATTTGTGTGCCCCAGTTTATGAGAAATTGTTTTTCTTTTCCTTCCTAGTGTATTTATTCTCCCCTACTTTTTCTTTTAATTAATATCATCAGAACATAACAAAACCATTCCCAGAATCTCATTCAGGATCTAGATATCTGAGGCTCAACTTGTTCTTTCTTGCAATGGCCCATCTTTTGGTGGTCCTTTTTTAACTTCTTTAACTATCTTTTGTCACCCACTTTATGACCCTTGATGACATTAGGATCCTGAAGGTTGTCTTGTACCAACTCTCCCATAAGAATGGAAACAATTCACTCTTAGTCCTTGCTTTTAGAGTATTACATGATATACATCATGTGTGGTCCTGATAGAAGCTTTTTGATACTTGAAACCTTTTCTTTACAGCTTCTTGGGTTGTTTTTTTTTTTTTTTTTGGTTTGTTTTTCAGGTGACCAATGGGTTGCAATAGTCATTTTGCCCTCTAATAGATTTGGATAGTTCTCTTCCATGATTTCTTCAAATATGTCTGACTTTCCCATGACTCACCCCTCTCCTCCATTACGGCTTTCCAGTTGTCCAATCATATCTCCTTGGTTGTTTTCTGGTTTGGTTGTTTGTTTTGTTTTTTTTCCCCAGGTCATTAGTTTCTGATATGAGACACCTTACATTTTCTTCTATTTTTCTTTTCAATTTAAAAATTGTTACTTTTTTGTGAGTAAGAGAGGGGTTTGATGGTAGGGGTGACTCAGACTTTGGCAACACACAAGTATTAATAATACAAGGTGCCTGGATTTTGAAAATAAAGGAACTTCTATCCAGCAGAATAAACTCATCTTTCCTCCACCCCTGATGTCCAATTGACATGTCTGTTGAACTTCCCTATTTCTGTAGAGGGTGCTACTTTTCTTGTCTCCCAGTGTGACGGTTGAAAGATGAAGTGACTGAGGAAACAGGTTTGATCCTATGAGCATATTGATTTATTAAGCAATATAAATAAATTGCCCAATAAACTGGGAACAGCTTTCCTTATTTTAGTCCTGGATGCCAAATACAGGAAGAGACAGATTTTTATACATTAAAACCAATCAAATCAGACCAGTTGATTGAAATGAAAAATACATTAGGTAATCTGATTTCTAATTGGATGAAAGAATAGGGACTTTCCAAGTTGGGAGGGGGAGAGTAAACAGGTGTAGTTTCCTGAAATCAGAAAAAGAAGTGTCCTACCCCTTTCAGGTTTATATAAACAATCAAAGGAACATGGAAACTATAACTGATCAGTATGGGGCCAGTTTTCAATGAGACATATTAGTTTCTTGACATGTACAATTGTGAGAAAATTCCTTGCCTAAGTCTTTGGACATGACTGGGTTTCTGGTCAGCATAACTTAGGTCTTTAGCAGTAGGTAGAGGTGGTCCAGCTTTCCAGTTCTAGGTTCAAACAGTACAATAAGGTTTTCTCCTAATTCCTAGAATTGAATAAAGTTTTCTCATAGGATAGCCATTGGACTAGACCCATAATTGAATAGAAAGGGAACTGAGCTAGCTCCAGAATTGAGTCACAAGCTAGAGTCAATGGGGATCATTCAGTTCACACAATTAACCTTTTGCTGTTCCAATTCCATCCATTCCCACACCAGGTTTATAATCTTGATGTTCTTTTTGATGTTTCTCTTCCTCACCCCACATATCAAATCATTTGCTAGACTGATTCATGTTGTTTGTTCTTTGTTCACAAAGAAGATGTCATGATATTGGATTCATCAGCCTCACTCTCTCCTCAGAGCCATCAGTGTCCAGTGGAAAGAAACAGATCAGGATGACTGGAGATGTCCCCAGATGCAGTGGGAGACCTTGGCCTTTTAAGCTAAGGTCTTTCCCAGGTCTCAGTTTGATTGAGGAAGTGCCCATTCAGTGATTAAGGCTAGGTAAACAATGAGGCAAAGAATGGTCTCTTACCTAGTGAAAAAAAATCAATCTAGGAGGAGAAGACCCTTGGGATTTCTGGCCCAAACAGAAACAATTGCCATTTACACTCATTCTGAGCCATCAAAGTCCAAACAGTGACCAAGTGAGGCTCAGGCTGGGGCCTATTGTTGGCCAAGTCCAAACAGTGACCAAGTGAGGCTCAGGCTGGGACCTATTGTTGGCCAATCAGTGAAGGCCAGAGTGATTTGGTTTTAAGGCATGGTCCTTTAAAAAGAAATCTAGCCCATAAACCATTTCAGCAATCTAAATGTATATTCCTTTGGGCAGAGCACTCACAGGTGAGGGTATGACTCTCCATGTGGACAGAAGGAGAGGAGAAAAGGGAGGAAGGAAGGAAGGAAAGAAAGAGCTGCATTGCTCAATTGGAAATGGCCAGTTGGGTCCCTCATGGGGCAACTACTATCACCACAGATCTTACTTGTCCTTCATTCATGAAAAGGACCATGACATCAGGAAGGTGATGTCATGACTTGGAAGTAAATTGGATTTAAGGAAGGGAGGTCTCTGCAAAATCACCAGCTACACCCTCCTCACTTCGATCTAATTCTCTTGCAAGTCATGACAGCACCTTCCTGATATCATGGCCCTCTTTGAGAATGAAGGACAAACAACAATGAATGATTCTTTACTACTTTCCTCCTTCCTTCCTCTCCCTCTGTATACATAGGAAATCATACCCTTACCTGTGGTGCTCTGCCAAAGGAATATACATTTTGTTTGCTAAAACCTTGCGAGATATCTTGGGGTTTCTTGGGATTTCTTTTTTATGGACCATGTTTTAAATCCAAGTCATTCTGGCTCTCATTGATTGGCCAGTAATAGGTCTCAGTCCAAGCCTCACTTGATCACTGTAAATGACAATTGTTTCTGTTTTGGCCAGAAATCCTCAGGGTCTTCCCCTCTCAGATGGATTTTAAAAAAACTAGATAAAAAAGACTATTCTTTGCCTCATTTCTTACCTAGCCTTAATCACTGAATGAGCACTGCCTCAATCAAACTGAGACCTGGGAAAGACCTTAGCTTAAAAAGCAATCTCCAGTTGTCCTGATCTATGTTTTGACACTAGACTGATTCATGTATTCAAACATCCAGAGACTTTTTATGTGACTTTAATTAGGAAAGGCAGATGGTGTTGGTCATTTCCAATGATGCAGCATCCAAGGAGCCAAAACCATGGTTGGAGATGTGGAGGCAGAATCTTTTGAAATCTGAATACCCAGACTTGGACCTTTTGGTTTACACAGTAATACACTCTAAACGTTTAGCCAAGTAGAGTGAAATTTAGCTCAATGTGGAAGGAGCTGTCTTGGGAATTAGAGGGTTTCCCTTCCCTGCAGGTCTATAAGGAAAGCCTCCATAACCATTTCCTGGAGGTATTGTCAATGAGATTGTCAATCAGGAAAAAGTTGGGCTAGATGGCCTCTGAGGTTCCTTCTGATGCTGAAACTCTGTGATTCCAAGTAAAGAAATAGAATTGGCTAAAAATAATACCACGGGTGTTACTGACATATCTGCTTAAAGTTTTTAAACATCACTATGGATTTAATGCTATCTTTAGAAGAATTTTTCTAAATAGGAAAATAAATTGCTGTTTATTTTCATATCAATAACATTTTCTTTCTATTGTCCCATTTGACTGGATTCTGGTAATTGCATTCATAATTTAAAACTCATACCAATGTCCCTGGGTATTTCTTTCAGGTAATGTTATGGGTCCTTATTTTGCCTTCTGTGCTGTGGTGGATGGTATTCAGTATAAAACTGGACTGGGACAAAATAAAAAGGAGTCTAGATTCAGTGCAGCCAAGCTAGCCCTTGATGAGCTTTTGCAGTTGGATGATCCTGAATCAAGGAATGTAGAAACCTCAGGTGAATGTTCTGGTCATTGAATAGTAGTTCTTTCCCCTCCTGTCTCCCCCATACATCCCCCCACCCCCATCTTGGTTCATAAATACAAAAATAGGGACTGGGCCTTATTATTTCATTGGTTTACGGAACCTGTAGTGAGGAACTTCTCGACCAAGCTTATTATGCCTATTCTGTCATTATTATTGGTTCATGCTACTTCCTTCCTTTTTTGCATTAAAAAACTTTTTGAGCTCATTATTTTGCTTCCTATATAGCTATGTTGGTTTCTTCTGAAGACTCTTTGGGATTATATCGTCTGGGTATGTTCCTTCCCTCTTTCCCTCCTTTAAGAACTTATTTTTCTAGCCAGGTGTCCCTTGAGTGACATTACATGACATTATATTGTTGGTCAGAATGAAGATGAGAGTAGCAGGCACTGTATTACCCTGGTTACTTCCTCTGTCTTATAATTGTAACTCTCTAAGCTTGACCATTTTGCCCTCAAACCCTTAATGAAACCTACTGGACAGAGCTCCCAAAATGACTTAGGTTTTCTCTTCCCTGAATGATTCTATATTGACCTGATTCTTCCAAATGGTGGCTCCATGGGCTATGAGGAACAACACCAGAGAACTAGAAATTGTAGAGAAGCAACCAGAAAGCTTTGGCAGTAATATGCACCAAAAACTGTGTGGGGAACCCCCCCCCCCACTTATGCTAGCTGCAAAGGAGGCCTAGCTATTGTCCCCCCTCAAAGACTTGCTGTAATAAATGAACATTTATTTGTATTAATATTTTTCTTGTGTATGTAGATATTTTTATGATTAATAAACTGAAAATTATATAAACTATAAATTAATAAACTGAAAATTATTTTAAAAGCAAATAGCTTTAGTTTTTTGATCTTGTTCAAATACTGTTTTTCTCATAGAATATGATTTTTGCCACCATGTTTTAAACACTACCATCATTACCAAAAATATGAAATTGTCTTTAAAATTTTAAGGGCTTTATGTTTCCTAACTTATTTCTTTCAATAGGTCCTCTCATCCCTGCAGAACCTGTCATTTCAGCTGAATCGAATTATGTTTCCAAGGTGCATTATGGTAGGAAAGACCTTTTGTTCTTGTTTGGTACCAGCTGCACCACCTAAAGAAATATTACCTGTACAAACTTGCTTCAAAGGTCTGTGTTTTTGTTGAGTTTAGGATCTGCTGAGAAAGATATGCTTGCTCTGATTTGGTAGATAAAGCTTTCAAGATTTGAAAACTTTCTTTTCCTTGTGGCCCAGCTGGTGATGGACCATCTTACCCTTAGTGAGGCTGGTTCTTGAATGGCAGCCATGGTAAGTCTATCAGTGGACCAGCCTTGAAATCTTTCCAGCCTGATATAAAAGCTTCCAAAATTTTGTCTCATCTGGTATCGCCTTCAGTAACCCTTGGGTCACCTTGGACCCTGGGCATAATGTGTTTTGGGGTTTGGCAGACACTGAAGGTCAGTTCACTCTATTGGAGTTATATATGAGAAGTTGATACTGCTGATGTGTTAGCTTCCTTAGTCAGAGTAAGACCATTGCCAAGGGCAAAGGGACTTCAGCTTCATGTGAACTTCTTTTGATTCTTCTGAAAGTTACAGAGGTTAGAGAAAACTCTGATGCTGGGGGTTAAGGAGTAGACAAGCTAGCTGTTTCCTCCCTTGAAACTGGAGACTAGGGTTTGCAGGCAGCCAGTTTATTAACCTCTAGTCTGCAGCTAGAGCAGGGCTTCTTAACCATTTTTATGTGCCTTGGGTTCCTTTGGCCATCGAAGTGATGGCTAGAACTCCTCAGAATAATGTTTTTAAGTGCATAGAATAAAATGTATAGGGTTACAGTGGATACCATCTACATTGAAATAGTTTTCAAAATAGAAAAAAAAACCATAATAAAACCAAACTCTTAGACACCAGATTAAGAACCTTTATTCTAGAGCAGCCTAGGACCTTGAAGCCACATATGGTCCTCTAGGTCCTTTTGAGTTCAAACTTCACAGAATAAATGCTTTGGTATTCAATTAAAGGGCCCCACTTGAGCACCTAGAGGGCCACATGTGGCCTTTCCACCCCCTACTTCTAGAGCTTCCTGGGCTGTAATCTGGAGGACATCTTTTCACCTGCATCCTGGTGATAGTAGTTTGTCAGTGACTCTCAGGGGAACACTGTCACATGACTCTTCAGCAGAAAGCAGTAAAGCTATACCTTACCATTTCTCTCCTTTGCCCAAGAAACTGGATTCAAAGGAGTTGGTTCTTTTCTCTTTCATGGACTAAGGACCTCCTTCAGTGTTTGTAAAGCCTGTTAGACTGGGGAGAAATTAGCACTTACACTATGGCAAAACCAGCTAATACTTGGCTTCATGGGTCATGTCATAACAATAGAAATTGATAATCTGGAATGAACACTAAAGGCCAACCAGTTCATTCTTCAACTGTTTGACAAAGTGTGTAATGTTAAGTTGCTGCCATGTTGATAATTATAATCTGATTTAGTATATGGTAATAAACATGCCAATTGGGAGCCAGACTAGAATCAGAGACAGATAAAGATGTGGGAGGAAACAGTTGTTGCCAATAGGATACAAATTGGTTAGGAATACCAGAAAGGAAAGAAGAGGTATCAGTGATTAGACTCATAGGCCAAAGAGAAAGAACTAAAAAGAGAGAATATCTTAGGCCCTTAAACATCTCCTGAACTCGCAGGTTTTTTAGCTAGGTTCCATTCTTGAAAATAAAGAGGAAAAAAAGAAAAAACCCTCAATTCAGCAACACTTCATTAGCTGAGCCTGACAGTACATGTAGTGTTCCTTACTATAATGCACAAAGAATGGAGGTCTAATAATTCCTTTCTTTAAAAAGTGAATTTTATTTTTATTTTTATATTTCCTTAATTTCTCCCTCTATCCATTTCCCCCTTCCAGAGATCCATCTCTCATAATGAATAATTTTGAAAGAAAAAAAAAGAGAAAAAAATTCTTTAAAACTGATCATAGGGCTAGCGGCTAGGTGGCACAGTGAGTAGAGCGTCAGCCCTGGAGTCAGAAGGACCTGAGTTCAGATCCGGCCTCAGACAGTTAATGTACACACAAACAAACAAACAAAAAAAACAAACCTAGCTGTGTGACCTTGGGCAAGTTACCTAACCCCAACTACCCTCCAAAATGAAAAAAAGAATGTTAACTACTATTTTGGGGCGGCTAGGTGGCGCAGTGAGTAAGAGCGCCGGTCTCGGAGTTGGGATGACCCTAGATCGAATCTGGCCTCAGAAAATGAGCACCCACACATAAATAATGACTAGCCGTGTAACCTTGAGCAAGTTACTTAACCCCAATTGCTTTAAAAAAAAACTGATCATAAAAAAAATCAGACATTATGTTCAATGTTCCATACTCATGGGCCACCCCCACCCCCCACCTCTGCAAAAGATTTGGGGGGAAGGTGGCTAATAGCCTTTTTTTTTTCTATCAGTACCAAGTCACTATTGGGATGTAAATAATGATAGGGTTTTATTTTGTTTTGTTTTTTGGTATGGATTATGAAAAGGTCACACAACCAAAATATATATGCACTGACAGGCAATAGGAGTCATGCCCAGAGTTCCCAGATGTCTTAGTTCTCTTCTCACTGTTTCTAAGGGTGTGCTTGTTAAAAAGATATTTGGCCATGCCAGAACTGAGGGCCCTCATTTTGCACAGGTTGGTTACATGATCACCCAATTGTTTGATGGACTTTATCTGTTCATCCAGGTAGTGGGTTTTGATGAAATCACATAAATTTTTGTCAGTTGCCAGTTTTGTGCACTTCCAGTAATGACTGATATTTTTTTTCCAAGTATAGAGCACACTCCATTGCATTCAGCCCACTCTCCTAGTTGACTTGGTCTGGTTTCTTGATATGTTGCAGGAAGATCCTGTCACCTCATCGGTTTTGGAGTTTCATCAGCTTCCCAGAATGTTTTCTCTCCTTGTGGGATTGGTGTAGGAAGTACTTGGCAAAGTTTCTCTTGGTCAAAGTAGTACGACATGGACCAGTGGTTGTAGAAGGAGTAGTGCTCCAGGTTGATCTACTGGTTGATGGTGGCCTCTGAGTTCTGATGGTAGTTTTGTCGAACCTGAGAGGGAGATGAGGTCATTATGGCAGAGGAGATGGTGGAGGGGGTGAAGAAAAGGAGAAGGAGGTGGCTATGTTGAAGCTGGGGTGGCAGAGGCAACAATAACAGCTGAGGGATACCGAGACAGATGACTGTTGCTCGAACAGTAGGACAGAAGAAGGGTCAGTTAGTGGAGGTGAAGGTGAAGAGGTAGCTAAGGGCAGCTCTGGCCAGGAATCAAGCAGTGGCTTCTGTTCAAGCCCTGTTGAAGCAGGAATTGCAGCAACTCCCCTTCCCTGTGCTTCTGGCCTCTAATGGCTTTTTAGCAGGTCCACTTGCCTTCATTATTTCCCACTTTCAGGTCATTTTCATATTGCTTCCAATTAAGTAGTCATCATTTATTAAGCACTTACTATGGACCAAGCCCTGTGCTAAATTAAGGTATCAAGGAAGACAAAAATAATCCTCTCAAGGAGCTTATATTCTAGTGGGCAGAATTTGTATACAAATAAGCAGATACAGGTTATTAGAGAGGAGATGGACGGTCACCTTGGATAGGAAAACTCTAGAATCTTGGAGGATGTTGAAAGGCAGAAGGTAGCATTGCCACTGAGTCTTCAGGGAGCCAGAGGTTCTGATGCAGAGCACAGCAAGGAGAGCACTCTGGGTCTGAGGGGTAGCCAGGGCATAGGTTTTAATGTGAGCAACAGCAGAAAGGTCAGTGCAGGATTATTACAAGGCATATGTAGGGGAATAAAGTCAAGAAAGGTAGGAAGAAGCCAGGTTGTGAAGAACTTTGAATGACAACTAAAGAACTGTATTTGATCTTGAAAGTAATAGGGAACCACTGTAGTTTATTGAGTAGGAGGAAGGGGTGAACAAGGCAGATTAATTTTATGTGGAGAAAACCTGGTCTTGTTACAGCCCTTTTATCTCTGCTGCCACTACCTTAATCCAGGCTTTCATCTATCTAGGTCTAAATTTGCCAGAAGTGGACCTGATAAAAAGGCCCCTCAGATTGCCATAGTGATGGTAAGGTGGTCTCTGATACCATGCCAGCCACTCTAGTCCAAGAGAGTCTAGGAGAGTTCTCACCACAGATCTCTGTTGGGCATGGGAGGTGTCTTCAGCCACTTACCTTTTGTTCCATGACATGTATACACAGCTGTCTGACTGAGCTTATATTCTTAGAATCTCTGCTTTCATCTGAGGACTTCCTTGCTCCTGAGCCTTAAGTGACTCTCTCTTGCATCTCGTGGAAGCAAGAAACTTTCTGCCAACCTTTGAAGACACTCCCCAGTCAGGTCAGGCCTTGGCATATCACTGGTCACCAATGTGAATACTTGCCTTTCCTTAAACCGGTCTCCTTGCTCTGCCTCCAGTCCACCTCAGTTGGAATTGTGTTTAGTTCCAGGTACTGCATTGAAGGAAGAATATAAACTACCTAGAGCATGCCCAGAAGGGCACCTGGGTGGTGAAGAGACTGGAAGCTTTACTGTTGGGAAAGGAATACTATAGCAGTTTTCAGAGGAGCCACGTGAGCAGGTGAAGGAAGTGGCTCTGGGGTTGGAGGCCACGGACCAATGGTCATTTCCCAGCTCTGTCACTTACTGCTGGGCCATCTTGGGCAAGACTTTTCCTTCATTGGTCCCTGTTTGACTAGAGGACCTCAGAAGCACTTTCTCTCTTAAATCCATGACCTTTTGCTTAAAGCCCTTCAGTTCTGTTGAGAGTGAAATTGATTAAGACTGAGGAAGTGTAATCCAAGCAAATCAGTTTATGCAAAGCATGCAGTTGCATGACATTGGATCCAAGGTAGGCATAAGGACGCTGAATGATAGATAGCAAAGCTTTCTTATAATCAGTAATGAAGAACAAATTAAGTTATATGATCTTGAGCAACAAAGGCATTTCTTCTCTCTGACCAAAGAGTGACAAAAAGGGTACTAATCACAAGTTGTACCAGAACATTTCACAGTTATTTCCCTGAAATCATGTGAACTAAACTTTTACAGGAATATAGAACTTTAAGTCACAAAATAGATGCTACTCAAAACATGGGGTTGGTTTGGTGCCTTCCCCTTTGGTCCTTGGGGAATGCGAACTGCACAAAGTGCATTGTATATTCAGGATTGGCATGTTGAAACACTATCAGATTGTTAGGAACTATTTTTGAGCAGTCTTTAGTATAGTGAGTAATATTACATCTAACACAAAGCCAAAAGACAATTTTGAGGATAATAAGAACCCATTTGAATGTGGTAGTCAATATGCCTACTCCTTGTAACTAGGAGAATAGCCAAGAAAACCAGGACAAGGAGTCCCACCACGGGGTATCTGCATCTTGTTTAGGCAATTGGTCTCTGATATAACCTGTTGGATTTTATGGAGACTTGTTACAAGCTCTCCTGATTGGTTAATGTGGGAACAACCAGTCTGATTGATCTCAACACAGGCCCTCCTTGTGAAGCTGTAAGACAGTTTTGTAAGACCATCTGTGCTAAAGAATCTACTTCAATTTGGAGGGAGGTGATGGAATTACTTGTGACTTAGGCCAACTTCTCAGCCTCAAGGGAGAAATTTCTAGCTGTCTATTCTAGGATGGCAGCCGCAGTGCATGGAATTATGGGCCAGAGGGACTTAAAACCTGGTCTGTGTTCCTTTATAGGGTTTCTCATGTATACATCCCTACTTTCTTGCCTTTGGTGCTTCTATTACCATACTCCTAAATTTCTAGGGAAATGTATTCCTCAGTCCTATAGAATGATAAAAAAAAACCTGATACTGGTGGGAATAAATGAGTGATCTTACATGTCCCAAACCAATTTGAGGGAAAATAGTATAAGCTCCTTTCCTGCAGACATAAAACAGATGAAGAATTTCATGTGAAATATGAAAGAGAGGAATTGCAGGGAGGGGGTAGTGTTTTCATTCCAAAATTTTTGTCATAACCAGTAAGACTAGAATAATCATAAGTAAGATTTGTGAAACTGTTATATTTAGGTTTGTAATCCACCTTTTCTGTTTTGTTATAAATGGTGGCTCTGGCATAGATAAATTATTCCTTGTTTTCAGTATTTGGGGAAAGAAGATATTATGTGCATTCATGAACAGTCCCCAAGTTCAATGAATTGCTCGGGTTTCTGTTTCTGACAACACAGAAAATAAAATTTGGAAGAGGAGTATCTACTGTTAATGAGATCATTCTAGTTTTGTGGAGAACTATAGTCTCATTAAGTTTTATAGTTTAAATAATTGGTGGGAAAAAGTGATTGGCCTTGGTTTAGTATCACTTATAGTTCTCTTGTGATTATATAAATATATAATATATGTATAAAAGGTGCAAAAGGTCCAGGTTAGGTCCTTTGGGGTTGTCTACTTATAGAGGATCATTTGGAGTAGCAGGAAGGTCACCCAAGGATCAGGTTCCCTTTGTTGAATATGGTGGCATGTCCAGCATCCATGATACCTGATGCTTTAAGATGATATAAAGCATATGCTACTTCACTATGAAGCTTACTAATAATATTAAGACCTTTCCAATCTTCCTTTCTGAGTGGAAAGAGCAACTGGTAATAGAATGAGAACTGAACAACAGCAGACACATGAGAGGTTGAAAACATAAAATAAGCATGATTATTAGGCACAAAGCAAATGATAGGATAAGAAGTGTTTCCCCATAGTTGGTGATTTTTTATTCCCACAATTATTATTAAAGAGTTTTTTGATCTAGAGTTCTCATGTACAGAGTTACCTGGGGAAGGAGAAATACCAGGTGATAGTATTAAAATAGGGCAAAACAAAACATTCTCAGATGCATGGCTCACACATGAAATGGTAAGGAGCATATATGGGCATGGTACATCCAAGCGTCTTTTTCTCTGATCTTGATTGAAATCAGGGTTGTCAACAATACTTGGAATGGACCTGCACATTGAGTTCTGCTGGAAATTTTGATGGCAAATGTTATGTCCAGCATGGAAGTCATCATGCAAAGTTAGAAGTCTGGTCTGTACTGCAGGTCCTGCTTCCTGAAGTTCCTTTTCAATCTAATTTGTGATTCCTATATATGAGAAGCAACAGAAGCATCTCCTCCTAACAATAATATATAGACTTTGTTGGATTATTTATTTCTTTTTGCTTTTTGGAGGGCAGCTGGGGTTAAGTGAGTTGCCCAGAGTCACACGATTAGTGTATCAAGTGTCTAAGGCCAGATTTGAACTGAGGTCCTCCTGACTTCAGGGCCAGTGCTGTTCACCATGCCACCTAGCCGCCCCAATATATAGACTTGGAGATGGGTTTTGCTTTTATGGGAGGATACCCAAACAGCATTCAAAAGGAGAGAGATATAATTCCCCACTTTGTTCTGCTTTGAAGATAAAATAAAACAAAGGGAAGTAATTCAGGCCACTTTAAGTGTGTTTCAGAACATAATTTAATAATAAAGATTTTAAGTTCTTTGTTCATACTTTCAGCCTGACATGAACTCGGGGAGTGATCCCAAGACAAGAATTAAGAGAATATTGAGTCAGTGCAATGAAATCCCCTTTCTGGATCTGTATGGACTGGTGGACTGTATCTGTGTACAATATCTTCAAGAAGGATTTTAGCCACAAAGTTGGCTGTAGCTTTAGGACCATGAAATGCCTCAACCCGGCAATTTGGCTAGTCTACAACAAGACAAACTTTGTAGTAGCAAGCATATAAAATCAATTTGCAGATATTCAAATGGAGTCTAAGAGGAGGGTCAAAACATTTGAGATAGGAAACCAGAAGCAATGTATTCATGTACAAACAGATAAAAAGGTTTAATATAATCTGGGAGCCCAAACACTGGAGCTGATAGACCGGCTTTCTTGAGTTGAGCAAGGACAGTAAGATGTTGTGGTTCAAGATTTAGGGGCTCTGGAATTTGGTCTTTGGTTAGAGAGACTAAAGGCTTAATAATAATCTCACCAAAGGACAATATTCAGCTGCTTCCAAAGTAGTACACCGTTGTCTTTTGGTCACAGAAACAGACAATTGTTGAAGAATGTATGTGTGCTTTGGGGAAACAGATCAAGTGACTGCAGGCAAAATAAAACCAAAATATTCTACCTGGGGAAGGCACCACTGGATCTTTGATTTGGAAACTTTGCATCCTCTCTGATGAAGCTAAAGTTGATGATAGCCATTATCAATGCTGAGTACTGTGAGTACTGGACCAGAGAGGATTCTTTTTTTAAATGGAAACTAAAATGTTTGAGAGAACAGGAGGGTTTTCTGTATACCCTTGAGAAGATGAGTGTATATCCATTGTAAATTCTTCCAGGTGAAGACAAATAAGACCAAGAAAATTCCATGGACAGTTATTGTCCATGGGGTCATGAAGAGTTAGACATGACTGAACGACAATGACAATCTGAGTAAATCAATTTATTAGCATGGAATGCAGTTATATAACAAATCAGATCTGAAGCCCTTTGGTAGGCACAAGGACACTGAAAGATAAAAAAGCTTTCCTATAATCAATGATGAGCAAATTAAGTTATATAATCTTGAGCAACAAAGGTGTTTCAGTATGACAACATTGAAGGGTACTATATTTCCCTGAAATGCTATGAACAAAGCTTTACAAGAATAGAGAACTTGTAAGTCACAAAATGAATGCTGTTCATAAAATAGAGTTGGTTTAGTTCCTTCAGTTCCCTGCTGAGTGAACTTCAAAACTTGTCTTAGAATTCCAGACTTGACAGTTTGGAATCATTCCATGTTTATTTCACAGATCTTTTCAATATTTTGCTGTTTTTCAACCAAATTGGTTGCCCCCCTCCCCAGTACATGAGTTCTACCTCCTTGCTTCCATAGTTTTCAGTATTCGTACTCTCTCACTCCCTTCTCGTTGGAATCTCATTGAAAGCCCCACTCAAACACCATTTCTCAAATTAATGAACAAATAACCTTTTTAAGTGCCTGATCTATGCCAAAAACTGTTCACTGAACCTCTTTCCCCTTGCCCTCCTTTCCATATATACCCTTGAACTTCAGCATTGTTTCTATTTCTTATATGCTTATCATGTTTTTTTTTATAGTTATTTGTCTATTTGTCCTGTCTTCCTTTCTAGACTCTGGATTCCCTTTCTTATTTGAAGACTCACTATATTATTTTAATCAGTCATTAAACATTAAATGCCTACTATGTGCCAGGTATTGTGCTAAACTCTGAGGATACAAAAAAAGGCAAAAAATAGTACCTGTCATCAAGGAACTGAGGTGTTCCTCATGGGAGAGGAAAAAGAAAACAAATATGTTCAAACAAATTCTATTCAGGATAAATAGGAAATGATGAGCAGAGGGAAGACTCTAGAATCAAAAGGGATTGGGGAAAGGCTTCCTGTAGAAGGCAGGATTTTATTTAGGTCTTGAAGGAAGTGAGAGCAATTTGTAATTTCCCCCGTGCCCATCCCAGTGCTTATTCAGTGTTTATGGATGAATAGAATTAGTATGTGATTATAAACTGACACCTAGGCTCTTGAATGCCTTATCCTACCAGGCTCATCACTTATCTGATGCATGTTGAGAGTTAACTAAGGGTTCTGGGACTTCAGAGCTTTCTAGTCTAAGCCCCTCATTTTAGATGCAAGGAAGCTCTAATTGGGAGAAAAAAGTCAAAGAACTAACAGTTGGTAATAATATTAATGATTTTTATCAGTTAATTTTGTTCCTGAAACTTTGTTGAATTCAAGTATTGTCTCAGTTTTTTTTTTATGAGATTGTTCGATTTCTAGGATATGTTAACATCTCAAATAATATGTTGACCTCTCAATTTCTACTATTATAATGTCTAATATGTTTCTTGTCTCAATGCAACTGTTAACATTTCTGATACTGTGTATAATAGAAATATGGAAGAGGAATGTGTGTGTGTGTGTGTACGCGCATACACGCACACGTGTTTCTAATTCTTCTTCATTGTTTTGTTGGTTTTGGGTCCAAGGTAGATAATTTTGATTCTTTTAAGGATGATTTGTGTAGTACAGGTACTAATTATTCCTTAAAGTTAAATACGATTGTCCTGTGAATCCATCAGGATTAGGAGTTATTTATTTTTGATACTCTCTTTGCAGTTAGATATATTTACTTTTCTGAGATTGGGTTAAGATCTCTATTTGGTCTTCTGTCCATTTGGGTATTTGATATATGTGTGTATATATGTATATATGTATGTATATGTATGTGTGTATATATACACATTATATATATATATAGGTATATATGTGTATGCATGTATACACACAAATATATAATCTCAATTTTTTGGTGTTCTCTGTTTCTTTGTTGTTCTCAGTTTTGTTAACATTTAACTTGGCATATTATTCTTATTTTGTTGTGATTTTGCCTTGCTACTTTGTTATTTTGCTAATTTGTTTTTCTGCCCTCTTAATCAGATTGGCTGAAGTTTTATCAATTTTCTGTCTTCTCAAAAAGACAGTTTTTAGTTTTATCATTTCTATAGGTTTTTTCAGTTTATTTTCTTCTATTTTTTAATGCTCTTCTTTTGTGCTTATTTTAGGTTTGTTTATTAATTGACTTCCTATTTCTTTTAAATAGATGAATATATCAGTCCTCTCTCTTTCTATTTTGATGAAGTATGTTTTTAGGGGTATGATTTTTATTCTTAAGGATTGCTTTAGCTGCATCCCAGAAATTTTTATATGCTGTTTAAATCTTTATCATTTTCTTGTTTCTATGATTTGTTCTTTGAACCACTCACTTATATGAATAGATCTCTATATTTCAATATACTTGTGTGTATAATATTTACGTATATCCTGTTTGCTTCCTTTTGTATGTGTTTGCAGTATTTTTGTTCTATCTAACACTTGGGTGGTTTTTAAAAAAAAGTTTTATGTAGTGTTGAGAAAGAGTGTGTATATGTGCATATATGTATAATTACATATTCATATATGTATATTCTTTAGCAGTCTATTTAGATAACGCCATGCATCTTAGCTCTAGTTTCCTTAGCAATTTGTTCAATTCTGTATTTTCCTTTTTGTTTATAACTTTCTGTTAGACTTATCCAAAACTAAGAGAGGGACATTGGGATCCCCTGCCACTATTGTGTTACTTTGTATTTCTTCTCATAACTCTTTTATGCATTTAGATGCTAAAATATTTGGAGCATGTAAGTTTAATATTGAATTGGTTTGTTGTTTATTGTTTCTTTGAGCATAATGTAGTTTCCTTGCTTTTCCCATTTTCTATTTTGAATGTTTGCTTTTGTTTTGTCTGATAGCATGATTACAAATCTTGTTATATTGGATTGACTTGATGCATAGTAATTTTTTCCCCAGCCCATCGTTTTTATTCTGTGTATGTATTTGTTTCAAAAATGTGTTTCTTACAAACAACAGATTGTGAGGTTTATTTTCTTATCCAATCTGTCACTCATTTTTGTTGGATCCATTTACATCGAAAGTTATTAGACTTATGAGGTTATTTCTAATGTCCACCATTTGTGTCAAATATTGTTTTTTCCTAATTAAAAAATTTCCCCTCTTTATCTGAAAACACAGCAGTCAGTCTCTTCAGTTATTTTAGCTTAATCTATTTTAAATTAATTCTATTCTTACCTGCTTTCTTTCCCTCATCCTTAAACCTCCCTTTCTG
Source organism: Gymnobelideus leadbeateri (assembly GCA_011680675.1). Lineage (NCBI taxonomy): Eukaryota > Metazoa > Chordata > Mammalia > Diprotodontia > Petauridae > Gymnobelideus > Gymnobelideus leadbeateri. The sequence continues at coordinate 356,727 of WOXC01010203.1, read as the reverse complement.
TTTGTTATCACTTTCTCTATTTTGGAGAATTCGCTTTTTAATTCCTTTTTCTTGCTTGCTTTTATCAAGTTATTTCTTTTTACCCTTTTAGATATTAATCAAGTAAAATCCCCATCCTCTCTTCCCCTTCAACTTGTTTTGATTGTTTAAGTTACTTTGTTCTCTGTACTTTTTTCTACTGATGATTTCTTTTCTTCATTATTTAGCTTCTCTTCCTGTCAGTTGTAGACTTTTGTTATTTGGTTCATGATTCTTTTACTTATTTAGTCATTCTTTAGACTGTATATTCCTATTGGAAGTACAACTTTTGAGGTTCCTATTTTAGGGTTTTTTTTTCTAAACAGTTTCTGTTATTGCTTTGTAGATTTGGCTCTGGGCCCCCTCTTTTGTTGTGCCTCACCCTTAGAAATACCACCTCTTTTTTTCCTTTTTGGAAGGCAATTCAGGTTAAGTGACTTGCCCAAGGTCACACTAGTTTTTGTGTTAAGTGTCTGAGGCTGGATTTGAACTCAGGTCCTCCTGACTCTGGGGCTGGTGCTCTATTCACTGCGTCACCTAGCCGCCCCCAAAATACCACCTCTTGCAGATGATAGAGAGGATATTGTCCTGTGGTAGGAATCTCCCTATGACCCTGATTGTTCAGTATTGACCTTTGTTCTCCCTTTAGCCATTTTTTTTATTTGCCTCAAAATTTCTTCCCTGATTTCATGCCTTTTCATTCTAGTGGAAGTTGGTTGTCCCCAGGAGTTGTGATTTCCCTTCTGAAGCATGACAAATGGTCTTTCTAAGCACCAAATACTTACATATAAAACCCATTGTAAGATCCCTTTCTCTCTTTATAGGCACCCCCTTCTCACCACTCAATGATATTTCCTTCCTTCTTTTCCTCTTTTTCAATCTCTCCCCTTTCCCTCTTTTCCCATTCTCTTGTAGGTTTTCTTTTTTCTTGAGAGACTGCAGGAGTTATTTTCCCTTCTTTTTAGTCTTTGATTTGATTTATCCTCTACTTTGACTTGCATCTTGAACATTCTCCTTCCTGCAGTTTCTGACTGGTGCAGGATAGTCATGTGATATTCAGTTTTCCTTTCCTTTAAATTTTAATGTCTTTCTCATGGTTGCTTGCAGAATGTGTTGTTTGTAAGTGGAATGGTTGAATTTAACTACTGTATGTCTTAGAGTTTATGGTATAGGGTTCCTTCTACCTCCTGGAGATCTGTGGATTCTTTTGATTGACACTTTTTCTTCTGCGTTTGATGTTCTGGACAGTTTTCTTTTAGTATTTCCTGTGTTATGGTGTTAAGCTTGTTTTGTTGTTGTTTCATGGAGACCCATAATCAGGTAGGGTATGCAGTGAATGCTGGGCCTGGATTCAGGAAGACCGGAGTTAAAATACAGTTTATAACACTAGATGTATGATCTTAGGCAAGTCATTTAATCTCTGTTTGCCTCAGTTTTCTCAACTGTAAAGTGAGGATAATAACAGCATTCACCCCCCCCCCCCAGGGTTGTTGGGAGGATCAAATGAGACAATATTTTTAAAAGTGCTTGCACAATCCCTGGCACAAAGTAGGCACAATATAAATGGCTATCTCCTTCCCTTTCCCCTTTAGGTTGTCTCTGTGTGTCTTGTCTTTGAGAAGAATGAATTTTGCTTATATGGAGATGATGCTTTTGCTGAATGTTGCTTCTTTTTGCTACACTTCTTCCAGATTGCACTTCACTTCCATATATTTGCATTCTCAATCAGTGTTTCTTTGGTGGATTCAAGTTTTTCTATTCTACCAATTATTTCTGTTGTACAAGTGTTAACAAAAGACCTCTGGGTCCAGAAAGAGGGACTCTAAATGGATAGTTCAGTTAGATTACAAAGTGTTTATTGTCCGAGAAAAAAGAACTTGTAAGGGAGAGAAGAACTTAAACGGGAGCAGACAGGAAGTTCTCAGGAGTGGGAAAATGGTGAGATAATAGTTTCTAGAGACTTTTAAGTGGGGAAGGAATGGGGTAAAGGGAGGGGGAGGTCTGTAGACACAATAAACCAGGATGCCCACAAATTTCCATTTTGTATGCTATGAGGGAAGAAAGGCTGTGGGTAAGATAAAGCAGGTACATCCAACTTTTAGCTATTGGTACCCTACTCCCTCTTCCTCCAAAACTCTAGAGAACTGCAGCTGTAAGACAGTAGTACTTGGAACTGATGGGGATGGTCAGAGATAATCATAACTGACAAATATTTTGGTGAGGTTGAATTGCTAGGACTGTCTAGGTGATGTTCTTTATGTTTCCTGATATGGTGGGGCTTGGAGCTCCCTAATTCCCACTACATGGAGAGGAAGAAGGAGAGGCAGAGGTCTGTTTCTCCTGGCCACAGACAAAAAACAGTCAATGCTTGCTTATATTGTTTGTTTCCTGATTTTGCACTTTTGTGTATATCAGAGTATCTGATAATAAATACAAAACCTGTCAGCTGCCTATATTCTTTCCTATATATATTCCTGTGTGTGACTAATGGCAGTGTGGATGAAGATTTGAGAAGAGCTTTGGGCTCCTTTAAAGGAAGGGAGATGTCCCTCTTTCCATAGTGAGCTGAAGAGGGGAAATCCAAATGAGATTTCCTATAAGTAAGAAAGATGAACTTTAATAATGACAAATAAAAGTTTCCCATAAATAGGCAAGAAGAGAAAAAAATAGAGAGTTAAATGATATTTAACAGTTCTCAAAAGAAAAAAGACAAACTACCGATAATCACATAAAATACTCCATATCACTAATAAGATAAATGAAAATTAGAATAACTCTGTAGTTTTATCTCATGCACACCAGATTGCCAAAGATGACAAAAAGTATAATGATAATTGTTGGAAGGGCTTTAGGATTGATTCAACCATTCTGGAAAACAAGTTGGAACTACATACTAAAAGCCACTTAATTATAGCTCTTTCGTCCAGTGATACAACTCCTAGCATATACTTACAATGAGATCATCGATAAATTGGAAGTACTCATTTTTGCACAAATATTTATTGCAGCGTTTTTTTGGTTTGGTCTTTATTTTTGGTAGCAAAGAAATGGAAACAGAGTGGGTTACTATCATTTTGGCGAATAGGGAATACCTAAAAAAGTTATGGTATATGAATGTAATGAAATATCATCATGAGAAATAACAAAGGGATGTACTTTGAAACCCAGGAAGATTTGTATGAACTGATAAAGAATAATGTTAACAGAACCAGCAGAAAAATTTATATAATGACTACAACACTATAATGGAAAGCAATTTTGAAAAACTTAAGAAATTAAACAACCATGACTACAGAAGACAACTGATGATAGAGTTGAGGTATAAAGTGAAACTTACATTTTCATATAATACTAATATTTGAGTTTGTTTTGTCAAATTATAGTTATTTTTTACAAGGGAGGTAATGTATTTTGTTGCTTGAGAGGGGGAGTTGAGGGAGATTAGTGATGATGTCAAAAAAGAAAAAATAAACAATAAAAGCCTTAATGAAACAAAAATACAGAAAATAAATAGAAGGAAGTTCAGGAAAGGACACAAAGAAACATGGAGGATGGGTACCACTGAGCTAAAATCTAATATACTTAAAAAAAAACCCAAGTTGTACGTAATAGATTTATGATGCATTGCAATTCTCATTCTCTGTTCATCTTTATGTAAGAAAATGTTTATATTTTTTTATGTCCATCAAGTTTGTGATGATGTAAAAATATTTTTAAGAAGAAAAAAGATACAACTGGAGAAACATAACTCTTTTTCTGATATAAATGTGTACTGTTGTTTAATCATTTCAGTTGTGTCCAACTCTTTATGACCCCATTTGGGATTTTCTTGTTAAAGGTATTAGAGTGGCTTGGCATTTCCTTCTACAATAAATGTGGACTAGATATGCATAAATGTTAAGTGCACTCAACATGAATTATCATTATCATAATCAACTACCATCACAAAACAAATAATGGCATGAAGGTCAAATTTGTTATCAAGAATCAAAGCAAGATGATGCAGTTTTGCCAAAAAAAAACTTTAATGTTCAGAGAATATTGGATTTGTTTGAAACAAACTAAATAGAGACCTGATAAGATAAGCAAGCTTGAAAATGAGAAAGCTCAGCTGAAGATGAAACTGCAAAGGGAGGCAGAGCAAATCAACCAATTAACTTGAATTTATTAATTCAGTTAATTAAATGGGCATGGTGTTAGGTGCTGGAGATACAAATACAAATTGCTGATCGATCCGTACATATAAGAAGCTTATATTCTAATGAAGAGAAAAAAGGCACATACATAGTATGTACTATATAGGGTATAGAATAGGATAAATGCAAGGCAAAAAAATACAAATAGAATATAGTTAAAAACGAGATTTTTAGGGGAGTAGGATGCTAGTGGTTCAGTAAGTTATTGCTTATTAATAATAAGCACCTACAATGTGCCTGGCTCTGTGCTAAATGTGGGAAATACAAAAAAGAGGCAAAAGGGTCAGGTAGGTGGCACAGTGAATAGAGCACCAGCCCTGGAGTCAGGAGGACCCGAGTTCAAATCTCGTCTCAGACTCTTGACACATGTACTAGCTGTGTGACCTTGGGCAAGTCACTTAACTTCAATTGCCTTGCTTCTCCCCCTCCAAAAAAAAAAGGCAAAAGTCCCTGTCCTCAAGGAATTTATACTCTACTGGGGCAAAAGAAAGACTTCATGAAGAAAGTGGGGCTGGAAATGTGCTTTGAAAGAAGGAAATGATTCCATGAGGTTTAAGTGGGGAGGAAGAGTATTCCAGGCTCCTGAGGCAGCCATTGTAAAACCATGCAGATAAAAGATGGGGTACTTTTTGTGAATAAGGGTGTGTGTGGGGGAACTGCATGATAAGTCTGGAAATGTAGTTTGGGGCCAGATTGGGAAGACCTTTTAGAACTAAATAGAATATTTATTCCATTGTAGAGGAACTAGGAAGCCACTAGAGTTTAGTTGGGGAGTGATGTGATGAAATTTATACTTACAGAAGATAATTTTGGTAGCTATGTGGAAAATTTTTTGGAGTGAAGAGAGTCTTGAAGCATGGAAAATAATTACAATTGCTCTTAATAATAGCTAATAATAATAACTAGTTAGCATTTATGTAGCACATTAAGATTTGTAAAATGCTTCACAAATATCTCATTTTATTCTCACAACAATCTTGGGTGGTAGTTGATGAGATCTGGAATGAATCCAGCCATCAGGGTTGATAAAGTAGATAAGGGTACAGAGTTGAGAATTGATGTGGTAAGATCTGGCAACTTTTCGGATATGTGGGTTAATGAGTCAAGGATGACCTTGATAGGTCCTGAGGAAATGGAAGTACTCTGGTGCCTTTAGGAAAAAATAGGGAAGTTTGGAAGAGGAATGGGTTTTGGGGGAAAGAGAATAAGTTCTCTTTTGTATATGTTTTGAATATAGAGTTTGAGATGTCTCCAGGATATCTAATTTGAAATTTTTAATAAGTAGTTGGTGTAAAGTACCTGAGTTCAGGGAAGAGACTTGATCTGGATATATAGATCTTTGAGTCACCATCATTGAAATGATCATTAAACTCACAGGGGTGGTGAGTTTACTGTGAGAGAATGCAGAGAGAAGAGAAGAATCAGCAGAGATTGAGAAGTAACAATTAGACATATAGGAGGATAATCAGAAGAGAATGTCAAAAATTCCAGAGAGGAGAGAGTGAATGGTCAACAACAACGTCGAATTCAGTAGAGAGGTCACAAAGAATGAGGAATGAGAAAAATATATTTGGCAGCTAAGATCATTGATAATCTTGGTGAAAGCAGTTTCAGTTGAATGATGAAGTTGGAAACTAGATAGCAGAGTTGAGAGAGTGAGAGGAGAGAAGGTAAAAGCAAGGTAAAAGGTAAAAACAGCTTTTTCTAGGAGCTTGACTGAGTGAGAAAGGAAAAATATGGGATGATACCTTGAAAAAATGGTAGGAGCTAGCAAAGGTTTTTTAAGGATTGGGGGGATTTGGGCATGTTCAAAGGCAACAAGGAGGCATCCAATAGCTTGGGGAAGATTGAAGATTAGATGATGAAGGGAATTAATTTGCTTGAAGAGTTTAGGAGGATATGGCTTCTAAGGCATACATAGAAGTATTGACCTTGGCAAATAGAAGGGAGATTTCATTATCAGACATTAGGGAAAAAGAGGAGAGAGTGGGATATAATGTCAATCAATCAGTAAACATTTATTAAGCACCTACTATGTGCCAGGCACTGTGCTAAGTGCTAGGGATACAAAAAGAGGGAAAGAGAAAAGACAGTCCTTCCCCTTGGAGCTTACAATTGAATGGGAAAGACAACATGCAAACAAATATATAAAAAGCAAGCTATATACAAGATAAATAGGAAATAATTAAAAGAGGGAAAGCACTGGAATTAAGAGGGATTAGTGAAGTTTTCTTTAGAGGGTGCAATTTTAGTTGGGATTTAAAGGAAACTAGGGAAGCCAGTAGTAAGAGCAGAGAACAGAGTATTTTAGGCAGGGGAGATAGCCAGGGAAAATGCCAGAGCAGAGAGAGAGCATGTTTATTTCATGAAACAGCTAGGAGGCTAATGTCACAGGATTAGTGAGGGCTTTGAATGCCAAACAAAGCATCTTGTATTTGCTCCTGGATGTAATAGAAAGCTACTGGAGTTTAAGTAGTAGGGGATAACAGGATCAGACCTGTGTTTTAGGAAAATCACTTTAGTGACTTGATGAGGACAACGGCCAGTGGGGCTCTGACCCTGATGGCTGAATAAGCCCTCTCAGCATAAGACCCTGCTAAACAGGCCCAGATTGGTTCCCCATCCCCCAGGAAGGCTCACAGGCATGGCATCACATCCCCTTGAGAAGTGTGGTATGCACTCCCAGCCTGGGAACAATGATGCTTGCAGTGTTCTCAGGGGAAACTATAGCATAATGTTGCAATGTAGCATTAACTAGAAACCTTGGGACAAGTCCATTCTGTTCTAGAGAGGTTTACAGAGGTTTGGAACATCCTACCTGGTACACATACCCTTATAACAAGGATAGAGTACATGGCCGTCACGTATGAGGCTGATGGGAACTAGGAGAATGGTGTAATACCAAAGACAGTGGCTTATGATGACTATTCAGTTTTACACTATATAAACTGAACTCTTAGCTGAATAAAGTTGACTGTTTTCCACCATACTGGAGTCCCGTCTCATTTATGATTGTCAACCTCTGGGTAAGTAATCTTTTATCTATCTTTTCACCTAACCTTTCCTTCTCAGCTCTGCTGCTGGCCAACAGGACTCCTCTCTACCGCTATCTCAGACTCTGCCACAGAAGGGCAGGGTCTCTAGGTGGGCTTGGCACCCCACAGTGACTGAATGGATAATGACTTACAGTGGAGAGAGCCTGGCAGACACACTAGCTGGCTATTGCAATATTTAAGGCATGAGGTGATGAGGATCAGCACTAGAATGGTGACTGTAGCAGAGTAGAGAAGGGGATGCATTCAGGAGGCATTGCAAAAGTGAAATAGGCAAGTCTTGGCAACAGATTGGACATGGGGGTGGGAGGGTAGAGCAAGGAGTGAGACTGGATGACTTCTAGGTTGCTAGCCTAAAGGGAGGATGGTATTGCCCTCTGCAGTAATAGATAAGATTGTGCAGAGTCTGGGAAGATGATGGAGTAGTATTCCAGACTCTCCGAATTTTCTGTAACAAACAAGACAGAACATTACCTCAAAGTAAATGTAGAGTGGCAGAAATAAAAGTCGAGGTAAAGTAGTTGTCTTTTTAAGACAACTTGAAAAGACCTCAGGAAATACAATGTCTGGGAGTAGAAACCTTCAGGCTGATTCCACTGAATTAACAAAAGAATAAGTCCTGACAATAGCTGGGGAAATAGCCTCAACTTCAGGAGCTTTCACTTCCCTGACAATATGGGGGTCAGATGGTAGACTAGAGAAGATTGAAAGACCCTCCTTAGTCTTGCATTGCCAGGCACAATTGTGCTGATCATACAGGCTACAGGTGTGGTTGGTAGGGAGCAAACAGACCCCCAGTGAGAATATTAGCAGAGGGGTGGGGACCCTGCTGTATGTGGGCATTTGCAGGGAGATCAGAGTCCCTGGTTTCAGGAGTAGGGCTGAGGGGAGAACTGAAGTTTGCAGCTGTGGGAGGGACTGCAGGGAATAAGAGTGTTTGCAGGACAGTGTGGCTAGGGGCTGTAGCTACAGCTCAGGAGGATGGAGAGGAGGTCCAGAGACTGGGCATCCCAGACAGACCTCAGAAAATAGTGGTAAGAAGGACCTGAAGCCTGGAGCACCATTCCCCACACTTCAGGACTAGAACCTGATAAGCTGCCAAAAATAAAATAAAAATAAAAATGAGTAAGCAAAGAAGAAAGAACACAACTGTAGACAGCAACTATGGGGATAAGATCTGGATTCATATTCAGAGGATGATAGTGAAGTTTTAAAAAGCCACTACTACCTAAAAGAGAAACCTCAAATGGTCACAAGTCCAAAGAGTTCTTGGAAGAACTTAAAAAAGTCTTCAGAAATCATGGAAAAATGGGGGTGGGGGAAGAGCAATACAAGAAAATTATGAAAACAGAGTCAACCAATTGGAGAAAAAGATTAAAACTTAAGGAAGAAAATTACTCCTTGAAATTGGGTAAGGGAAGTGAATGATATAAGACCCCAAGAAATAATAAAACTAGATCAAAGAATGAAACAAAAACAGAAAAGAATGTAAAACATCTCAGTAAAACAACTGATCTGAAGACAACATAAGAATTGTTGAACTACCTGAAATTTAATGATTTAAAAAAATAATTGAATATTACACAAAATTATTAAGGAAAATTGCCGTGATGTTCTAGAAAAAGAAGGTAAAGTAAAAATAGAAAAATCCACCAATCCCTGCCTGAAAAATAGGATGAAAACTTATAGGAATGTCATAGTCAAGTTTCAAAGCTTCTAGGTATAGCAGCAAGCACCCAGGGTGGCTGCTAACACAGGTTCTTAGATCTGCTTTTCTAAAGGAAAGCAACTCAAAATGGTTAACAATCTTGCTTTAATCAAACATATGTCATTTACCTAGTTCAGGGGAAAAAGGCAGCACCCTGAACTTCAGAGAATACAAACAAGTTACAAGCAGAAGTTACAAGCAGACAGAGAAACAGATAAGCAGACAAACTTCCAACTGTCTGACCATTATATCCATACCTAGTCAGTTACCAGAGAGGGAAGCACCAACATTTGGGTTTTCAAAGCCAGGGGTCTCAATGGCTGCCCAATCACAAAGTATCAAGGTGTGGGCATTCCTGAAAAACAAGCCTCCTGCCATAGGCTCCAGGTGACCACATTCAGCCTATTAGGCAGAGTGTGTTTTCAAATCTGGGAAGGTTCTCAGAGTCATTTAAGCCTATCAAAGGGCCTAGGGGCAGGGAAGATCCTTAGATTTCCATTCCCATAACACTGGGTCAAGGGGGAAAATATTACAGGCAATAAGAAAAACTTTTAATACTGCAGAGCCACAATCAGAATTACACAAGACTTAGCAGCTTCTATACTAAAAGACTGTAAGTCTTTGAACTTTATATGTTGAAGAGCAAAAGGGGGTAGGGTTGTAAGCAAGAATAACTTACCCAGCAATGATGAGTATAATTCTGAATAAAAAAAAAAAGGACATTTAATGAACTGAAAGACTTTCAGGTACTTGTGACAAAAAAGACGAAAACTCAATGGAAAATGTGACTTATAAAAATCAGGAGAAATATAAGGTAAAGAAACATTAAAGACCAATTATAAGGCATTTAATAAGTTAAAATATTTTCCTTATATGTGAAAATGTTATCAGTATTCTTAATACTGTCATTACTTGCATAGTTTGGAAGAAAGGATGGTGCTGATCTGAGTATGATGGGGTGATTTTATAAAACAAAATTGAATAAAATAAAGTAAAAAAGAATAGTTATACAAATTAGGCATGAAAGGAAGAACTGATACAGAGGAAAGAGGTGGGGGTGGTGGGCTGGCAGTACCAGAACCTTATTCTCATTATGTTTAGGATAAAGAGGGAACAACATAAACATATAGAAGGGTATAAAACTCTTCTAAATTTATAAAGAAATAACAAGGTGAGAGGATGGAATAAGGAAGGGACTTTTAGAAGGGTGTATAGATTAAAATTTGGGAGGGTGGTGGAGAGAATAAGGGAGGGTCTCCTAGGGAGTAGGTAGAATACAGGATAGGAGAGTAAGGAGAAAAGATAAAAAGGGATTCATTAAAAGGGTATGAATAAGGAAGGGAATGGTTAGAATAAACTAGACTGGGGAGGGATAATGTAAAAAGAGAGGCTGAGAAGGACAGTAGTGAGAAAAAATAGAATGGAGGGTAATACACAAATAGTAATTATAACTTTGAATGTGAATGGGATTAAGTCACCCATAAAAAAGAAATGGATACAAGATGGCGGAGTAGAAACAGGGCTTCTGCTGGGCTCCAGATCCCACCACCTCCAATTTATGTAAAAGTTGACTCTGAACAAACTTTGGAGCTACAAAACCCACAAAATGACACAGAGAAGCTAACCTCCTGCTGAGGACAGCCTGGCAGGCCAGCAGGGAGCAGCCAGAGAAGCCTTCTTGGAGCCAACCCCAGCCTGGCACCAGCCAGAGGTTTTAGCCCCAGGGCGGGACTGACCAGCTGTCAGCTAGAGAGACTTCAGATCACCAGCAGCTGTGGCAGATTTCCAGAATTATCAACCCCTAGATGCTCAGGACAAAGTGAGAGGTCAGTGCAGTGTGCACTTTGGGATCCAATAGTTGGGAGTGTGGTCGGCCTTTATTCCCTGGAAGGAGAAGCAACTAAAGTCCCATGGCCATACAACCACTGCCACGTGGCAGCTTCAGCTCCTGGCCGGCAGACTGTAGGGGGACCAAGCTACCAGTCTAAGGGGTAATCGCTCTTGCTTTAACATACTTGGATGTGGATTGTGGTCTAGGGTGGAGGTCCTGGGGTGTGTGATCAATTTGCCAGAGTGTGTGGAGGCTTCAGAGAGGGCACCCAACTAATACTTTCTGCTGCTGAGAAAACCCCAGCATTTGATACGAAGCTCCCCTGCCAGGTAGCAGAGTCCTACTGTGGCAAAAAGCCCAAAAGTCAAGTAATTGAGTGGCAACATGAATAAACAAGAGAAGCAAAGCAAACAGAGGAATCCAATATTAGACTCCTATTTTGGGGAAAAAAAGGATCAAAGCATGGAACAGGAGGAAGACAATTAAGTGGGAACTCCTGCCTCAAAAGCTTCCAAGAAAAATATGAGCTGGTTACAGGCCATAGAGGAGCTTAAAAAGGATTTTGAAAATCAAGTAAGAGAAGTGGAGGGAAAATTGGGAAGAGAAATGAGAATGATGCAAGAAAATCATGAAATGAGAGTCAACGACCTGACTGAGGAAAATAATACCTTAAAAAATAGACTAACTCAAATGGCAAAAGAGGCTCAAAAAGGCAATGAGAAGAAGAATGCCTTAAAAAGCTGAGTTTGCCAGATGGAAATAGAATGTCAATAGCTCACTGAAGAGAATCATTCCTTCAGAATTAGATTGGGAACAATGGAAGCTAGTGACTATATGAGAAATCAAGATACTATTAAACAGATCCAAACAAATGAAGAAATAGAAGACAATGTGAAATATCTCATTGGGAAAACCACTGACCTGGAAAATAGATCCAGGAGAGATAATTTAAAAATTATTACACTACCTGAAAGCCACGATCAAAACAAGAACCTAGAAATCATCCTTCAAGGAATTCTCAAGGAAATTTGCCCTCATGTTTTAGAACCAGAGAGCAAAATAGGATGAAAAGAGGCTGAAAGAATCCACTGATCACCTCCTGAAAAAGATCCCAAAAAGAAAACTCCTAGGAATATTATAGCCAGGTTCCAGAATTCCCAGTTCAAGAAGAAAATATTACAAGCAGCCAGAAAGAAACAATTTGAATATTGTGGAAACACAATTAGGATAACACAGGATCTGGCAGCTTCTACACTGAGGGATCAAATGCTTGGAATATGATATTCCAGAGGGCAAAGGAGCTGGGATTAAAACCAAGAATCACTTACCCAGCAAAACTAAGTATCATGTTTCAGGGGAAAATATGATCATTCAGTGGAAGAGAAGACTTTCAAGCGTTATTGATGAAAAAAACAGAATTGAATAGAAAATTTGACAGTCAGACACAAGAAGCAAGAGATGCTTGAGAAGGTAAACAGGGAAAAGAAATCATAAGGAACTTATCAAAGTTGAACTACTTATATTCCTACGTGGAAAAACAATAATTGTAACTTATGAAACTTTTCTCAGTATGAGAGTAGTTGAAGGGAATAGAAATGTATACATGTGTGTATGTATATGTATATATATGTGTGTATATGTATATATACACATATATGTCTATATAGGAGGGTATATAGGCACATGAATACATGTGTGAGTATGTATATATATATGTCTACAGGTATACATAGACAGAGGGCACAGGAACAATTGAATAGGAAGGGATGATTCTTAAAAGGTGAAATTAAGAGGCAAGAGAGGAACATAATGAGAGGAGATGGGGAAAGACAGAATGGAGTAAATTATCTCATATAGAAGAGGCAAAGGGAATATTATTACAAAGGAGGGGAAGAACAGGAAGGCAAAAGGGAATGAGTTAACCTTGTTGTAATTGAATTTGGCTTGGGGAGGGAATGACATACACACTAAATAGGTTATCTCACCCTGCAGTAGAGGGGAAAGGGAAGAGGGGGGTAATGGAAGGAAGGGCAGGCTGGGGGGAGGGAGGGAAGTTGGAAGCACCCACTTTTGAACAGGGAAAGGATCAAAGTAGGGAATAGAACAAGTGGGGGGTGGGATAGGATAGAAGGAAATATAGTCAGTCTTTCACAATATATTCACCATGGAAATGTTTTGCATAGCTACTCATGTACAACCTATATTGAGTTGCTTATCTTCCCAGTGAAGGTGGATGACAAGGGAGGAAAGGAAAGAATCTGGAATCCAAAGTTTTAAAATCAAATGTTTAAAAATATATATACATATTATTATTAATATTTTACATGTAACTGGGAAATGATATACGCAGGCACTGGGGCATAGAGATCCACCATGCCCTACTGGAAAATAAAAGGGAGAATGGGGGAAGATATGGGAGAGAGCAGATTGGGGGAGGGCATATTCAGTGGGATTGCTGTTTTCAGTGGTGGGTAGGGAAAATTGGGGAGAAAATTTAAAACTCAAAATCTTTTGGAAATGAATGATGTAAACTAAAAAATAAAAAAGAGAGGGAAAAAAATCAAATGAGAGATCAGGGAAAAATTAGAAAAAAATCTAAGAAAATTATGAAAAGAAAGTTAACCAATTGGAAAAAAAACTACAAAATTTTAAGGAAGAAAATTTCTTGAAAACTAGAATGGGGCAAGAGGAATCAAATAATATTATAAGACACCAAGAAATAATAAAGCTAGAAAAAATTTTAAGAGAATCTGAGATATATCATTAGGAAAACAACTAATCTGGAGAATGGATTAAGGAGAGACAATATAAGAATTGTCAGGCTACCTGAAAGTTATGATTAAAAATGAGTTTTGATATGATATTAGAAGAAATTATTAAGGAAAATGGCTTGAAGTTCTAGAAGCAGAGGGTAAAGTAGAAATAGAAAAAAAAATCTACTGTTCACTACCTGAAAGAGATCATAGGGAGAAAACTTACAGGAATGTCATAACCAAATTTGAAAACTCTTAGGTCAAGAAGAAAATATTGCAAGCAATAAGAAAAAAACCAAACTAAATATTGCAAAAATACAGTTAGGATCTCACAAGACTTAGCAATTTTTACTCTAAAAGACCATAGATCTTGGAAGAATATGTTTTGAAGAGCAAAAGAGCTGGAGTTATGTCCAAGAATAACATCACTAGTAAAATTGAGTATAATCCTGAATGAAAAAAAATAACTATTTGATGAACTGAGGATCTTCCAGGTATTTATAACACAAAGAAGAGAACTCAATGGAAAATTTAGTATAAAAAAATCCAAAAGAAATATAAGGAAAATATTAAAGACTAATTATAAGGTATTCATTAAAGTCAAACTGTTCATTATATATATGAAAATGCTATTGGCAAATTTTAAAAACTGTCATCTTTACTAAGAAAGAAGGGCTGGGGCTGAGTTGTATATGATGGGATGATGCTAAAAAACAAAATTGTGTAGGGAAAGGTAAGGGGGAATAATTATATTATAAAAATGAGGTGTGAAAGGAAGAACTAATACAGAGGAAACAGGAACAGGTAGAGGGCTGGTAATGTTAAAGCCTTACTCTCATCTGGGTTGAAGGGGAGACAATGTGCACATATGGGAGGGTGTAGAAATCTTCTGAACATGTAGAAAAGTGAGAAAACTGGGGGAAAGGATTGGGGAGGGACTTTTAGAGGGGTGTGTGGACTGGGTAGACAGATTGGGAGGGAGAGGGGAGGGAGAGAAGATAAAGTAATAAGAATAGGGTAAAGAGAGTTTGAGAAAGAAATTAGTAAATGTAAGATGGAGGGAAATTCACAAATAGTGCTTATAACTTTGAATGTTAATGAGATGTTTATAGCAGCTGTCTTTATGGTAGCAAAAAACCTGGAAATTGCAAAGATCTCCATCAATTGGGGAATGGACAGTTTGTTTGTGATGGTTTGTATGGTTGTGATGAAATACTACTGTGCTGTAAGAAATGATGAGTTCAGTGATCTTAGAAAGGCATGGAAAGACTTGCATGAAATTGTGAAGAATGAAATGAGGAAAACCAAGAGAACATTGTATATAATAACAGCAACATTATTTTTTTCAAATTAAATTTTATATTTATTTTAGTTTACATCATTCATTTCCACAAGATTTTGAGTTACAAAATTTCTCCCCATCTTTCCCCTACCCACCACCCCAAAACAGCGATACCACTAACTCCTCCCCCAATCTGTTCTCTCCTATATCCCCCCATCCCTCCTCCGACTTTCCAGTAGGGCAGGATGGATCTCCATACCCCAGTGCCTGTATATCTTATTTCCCAGTTGCATGTTAAAAAAAAGCAATAATAATGATATTTTTTGAACATTTGATTTTAAAACTTTGAATCCCAGATTCTTTCCCTTCCTCCCTCATCATCCACCTTTACTGGGAAGACAAACAATTCAATATAGGTTATGAATGTGTAGTTACACGAAACATTTCCATAGTGGATATATTGTGAAAGACTGACTAAATTTCCCTCCACCCTATCCAACCCCCAACTTGCTCTATTCTCTACTTTGACCCTGTACCTTTTGAAAAGTGTGTGCTTCTAAGTACCCTCCCCCCTCCCAACCTGCCATACCCTCCATCATCTCCCTGGGAAAGGGGCCAGACCACACTTCTAGTTCCCCCCAGTTCCAACAGAGTTCTACAATGACTTTGCCATTTATGGTTGATATTTTTGGAAATCACCACTGCTGCTGGTGATCCACTCTCCCAAAGTCCGCTGCAGCCATTGGTCAGGGCTGCCCTGGGGCTAAAATCTCGAGCCCATGTGGGGCTGGGCTTGGCTCCCAGTGTGCTGAGATGAACTCTTCTTGTCTTCCTGCCAATTCTCCTTCTCCCAGTACATTTCTCTCTCATCCTTTAATTTTATTTTTCAGATATCATCCCTTCATATTCAACTCACCCTGTACCATATATATATATATATATATATATATATATATATATATATTCAAAGTTTTAAAATCAAGTGTTTAAAAATATATAAATACTATTATTAATACTATTTTGCATGTAATCAGGAGATAAGATGTGCAGGCATTGGGGCACAGAGATTCACCTTGCCCTAAATGGAAAAGTCGAAGGGGGTATGGGAGAAGATATGGGAGAAGGAGAATGAGAGAGATAGAATGGGATAAATTATCTCACAAAAAAAAGAGACAAGATAAAGCTTTTAAAGTAGAGGGGAAGGGTGGGAAAAAATGGGGAAAAATTGTAACTCAAAATCTGGCAGAAATGAAGTAAACCAGAAGTTAATAAAGCATTTGGGAAAAAAGGGTGGGAGGTGAGGGAAAATAAGTGAATTGTACTTTGGAATTGGTTTAAGGAGGGAATAACATACACTCTCAATTGGGCATGGAAATCTATCTTACCCTACAGGAAAGTATGGGGGAAGGGGAAAGGGGGGGAGTGATAGAAGGTAGGGGCAGATTGTGAGAAGGGATGATCAGAAGCAAACACTTTTGAGAAGAGACAGGGTGAAAGGAGAGAATCAAATAAATGGGGTGCAGGATAGGATGGAGGAAAATATAGTCTTTTACAACATGACTATTATGTAATTGTTTTGCATGACTACACATGTACAACCTATATTTAATTGCTCAATGAAGGTGGGTGGGGAGGGAGGAAGGGAGAGAATTTGGAACTCAAAGTTTTAAAAATGAATGTTAAAAATAGTTTTTGCATGTAACTGGAAAATAAGATACATAGGCAGTGGGGTATAGAAATCTATCTTATCCTATAGAAAAATAAAAGGGGAAGGAAATAAGAGAAGGGGGGGGTTTGATAGAAGGGAAGACAGATTCAGAAAAGGGGTAATCAGAAGCAAAACACTTTTGAGGAGTGATAGGGTGAAAGGAGAGAGAATAGAATAAATGCGTGAAAAATTTAAAAAATAATAAAAAGTATAAAGGATATATGAATAAAGATGCTATCTGCATCCAGAGAAAGAACTGAAAAATAGAGGTATATATATATATATATATATATATATATATATATATATATAAAATTATCTTGCATGTGTGTGTATGATACACACATATACACCTATTTCTGTCTAATGGTAGCCATCTGTAGAGGGAGGGAGGGAGGGAATAAAGGAAAATAATGACATAACTTTTTATTTAAAAGGAATAGCAAATTGTACATAATAGATATAGTTTCATGTGCAATCATCTTTTTTTTATTATACTAAGTTATAGAATTGCTTGTTTTATTCCACAAATTTAAAATAAAATAAATAAACAAATTTAAAAAAATAAAAAAATATGGCAGTAAAAAAAGAAGACATAATACCTTAGGTTATATCAAGAGAGGAATGATATCCAGAAAGAGGGCTGTAATGACTGCTGTCTGGTGCACATCTAGAGTACTGTTTAATTCTGAGTACTACATTTTAGGAAAAATAGAGAAGCTGGCATGTATCTAGCATAAGGCAATCAAGATGGAGAGCAAACCATAAAAAGATCAATTGCTGAAACTAAAGATGTTTAGACTGGAGAAGATAAGAATTAAAGGAGGATCAATAGCTGTGCCCTCCTGGTTTTTGAAGGCTGTGTGGAAGCCAAGTCTAACACAGACTGGTCTAGTGGTTTGGAATCAGAATTGAAACTGAAATACTCAGAGATAATTTACCAGTCAAAAAAAAAAGGAATCAGATATAGAAAGGGTATTAACCATGGAAAGAATGTTAAGTAAAGACATAGAATTGATTTAACTCAGGTATGTCCTCTGCCTCAGTTTCTCTAGATGCTGTTATGCCCATCACAAACTTGTCTTAAGCTTGAGGGAGGAGCCACTGATTCTTCATGTACTGGCTAGTACTTAGGCTACCAGGAAGCTACATCAATTGTTTGAGCCTTGGTACTCTGACTAATAAAGGCTTGAGGATGGTCTTAATAATACTTAAGGAAAAACTAGCCTAGCCCATAGGGGGATAGTTGTTGGTTATATGACACACCACCCCTTTGCAGAAATGGAATGAATAATGGGTTCAGGATTATTGCTTACTATCACCACGGAGACTGAGCTTGGCCAGCAGGAACCATTTGTGTTCCATCTTCTCCAGATGATTGTGTGGTGAGTCCCCTGCCCCAGCTCCAATCCTGGACTCCTTTATCTTTTGGTTGAGTCTGCCTTTGTTGAATGAGGATCTGGCAAAAGCCTCAGGAGGTGACTCACTAAGAGGAACCTAAAGGTAAGAGCTTTCTGTTCTGACAGTTAAAAGCCATTTGTTTAGTCCTACAGCTGTCTTAGTTTTATAGCTCCAAAACCAGTCGCTCTCTCACCATGGGTAATAATAGCTCTAAGAAACCATTTCATAATGGTCTTCCCATCTGGAGAGTAGCCCATTGCATATTTCAGCAATCTAGTCCTGATACTTGTAAGCATACATCATAAGCCCAAAACCTGCAGGTAGTTAACTAATTAGCAGAAATTGACCCAAGATGACCCCCATCACTGTTGGCCAACTTGGGATTCTTTTGATCAGAATAAATAAATTACCTTAAAACTATCTTGATGAAACTAGTAAGAAAATTAAAAACCCCAAATGGGATGTTTTTAATAAATGACTACTTGCAACCTCCAAACAAGAAGCCTTTTGTAACTTGGATTACCTTAAGAAAAGTTTAGATAGAATTATCCTATGTGTCTGTCTTACTGTTTTGTCTGTGTTTGTGCCTTTGAAAAATGTAGGAAAATCTTTATGTTGGGCCACTTTTGTGTTGTTTTTGTCACCATGAAAGATTTAAAATGCAGTCAGTCAGAAGAACTTCTAGGGGCTCTAGCCAAAGAGTTTAGAACACCGGGAAAGGTTAATGAACTTTCATACTTGAAACAATAGTCCCAGTAAGTAGGACTAACTTCCACTTTAGGTTTTCCTTAGATTATGCTATAGAAAAAGAGAAAAAAGGGGGGAAAAATCTGTAGGACACTTTTTCCTGTCATTTCAGCTTTGGTTATCTTGTAATTATAGAGATAAAGTCAGATAATCAAATTTTGTATAACTGCTAAAACCATCTGGGTGGATTTTGGAGGTCTGTAGATTAATCATTAAAGAGTTCGAAGATTTATCACTTTTAAGGTTGCAGTTGAAAACTCCTGGGATTTTTGATAATTCTAGGAATTCACCCCCTTCTGAAATATCTTAGTGAGTTTTTGGGGTACCATTATGTATATTTTAAGGAAAAATAAGAATTAAATTCTATAGAAATTGAAAGTAAAATTTTCTCCCCAAAATGGATAGCTTCATTACCCTAGAACAATGAAGGAAGGCAGCTAGTTTGGAAGTAATCCCAGAGTGAAAAAAAGAAAAAAAAATAGGTATATGGTTTGCTTCTTATAACCCAAGCAATTAGACAATCAGCCTCATGAATTAACAAATCAGAGGGAAATGATTAGACAAAGTAATAAGATGAAAATATAATATAAAAGTTTTCTTATTAAATGGAATAGTACATTTTGAGAAAAGCAACAAGATTAGGTGATTTTTCTCTAAGAATTATGTACGTATATGTATAATTGGTTTCCAAATTTATCATGGAAATTCAGGCTGAGAGTAATAAATTCTCAAAATGAGATTAAACATTTTACACATCTATTGTATTTACAATGGTAAAGAAAATGAAATTATCTTCCCATTTTAAAAGTATCTGCTAATATGAAAGGACAGAAGAGTTCCTTTTACATTTTGGCCTTCATGAATTTTTAAAGATTCTTATTTCAGGTACAGGGTTTAGGTAAGGATAGAAATAACAAATGGTATATAAGATAAAATTCTCTGAAGTTTCAAATTTGGAGAATTAGTCAGAGTTACCTAAGAACCTCTAGATTTGGAACCAGAGAAGCAGAGCTGTCTTTGAAGCTGTTATGAGAATAAAGCCTATTGTCCAGGAAAAGTTATCTAAGGACCAGATGACAACATGAGCCATTTGGGACTCAAAATGTGCTCATTAAGTGGATGTTGAGAATGCATTATTAGGAAACAATGAGATGATGTTAGTTAATATTGGTGATAATTAATGTATTGCTTTGATCTTTTGTTTTATGATGCTTATATTTTAGTTTTTCTGGTTACCTTGGTGACATGTAAATCTCCTTTCTCAAAACTAATCCATTGTGAGCCCTCTAAGTAGTTTGATCTGTAACCTGACATTAATGTGACCTGATTTAATATAATTACGATAAAGAATTTATGAAAAACTTTATTGCATTGTTTGAAACTATCCCTGCATGACTGGGAAACTGGACCATTTCCATGTGCAATTTAGAGATCCTTAACCAAGGACCTATGTTAAGCTGACCAGAAGCTCAGATCCGGGGATTGATGGGAGGAATTTTCTCATAATAGTCCATCATTGCTAAAGGAAGGGACTAACAAACTGTTGGATTTGTACCTTATGGCCACTACTTGTTAACCCTTCCTTGATCCGAGACCCTCGCCCTCTGATCTTGTTTCCCTCTCTTCTCAGATCAGGTTCCCAAATAAAGATGTTAGAAAAAAAGTGCTGGAAAAATTTAGGAAAATTTGAATTGTGTTCTGCTTGTAGAAATTTACTAACTGTGTAATAGTAAGCAAGTTATGTTGTCTTTATTTGCTGCAGTTTAATGATCTCTAAAGATAAAAATAATAATGGTACCTACTTCCCAGGGTTGTTGTGAGGATAAAAATAATATGATTGTATAGTGCATAACACAGTGACTAGCACATGCTAAACACTACATTATTATTATTTCTTTAATTGAATGCAATTTTTATAACTCTAAAGTGGGTTTAAAGTTCAAAGGTACTAAGATGATTTTCATATGGTATAATTTGGAAATGCAGTTAACTGAATTGATGTCATTTGAAGTTTTGTTTCATGTTTTAAATATATTATATTGTTTATGTTGTATTTTTCTAAATTCTTTTTTTTTTTTTTGCTTTTTGGAGGGCAATTGGGGTTAAGTAATTTGCCCACTGCTAGGTTTTTGTTTGTGTGTGTTAAGTGTCTTTGGTGGGATCCAAACTCAGGTCCTTTTGACTCCAGGGCCAGCGCTCTACTCACTGCGCCACCCAGCCGCCCCATCTAAATTCTCTTACATTATAAAATTTGAGGGGCCATTGTAACAGAAATGCTATTAGACAAAACAACTTTTTAATTTGGGTGCTGTTACACAGGAATTGAATTTTTAAAAGGATGTCATTTTAAAAAATAGATGTTTGAAAAGTTAGGAAGTATGATACTTTTGGTTTGATATGCTCAAAGAAAAAGTACTAACAATTCTTGTGCACACTTGGAGACTATAAGTACTAACAAAATTTTTGAAAATCATCTACATGGAATTTTTATTGGTATAATCACACATGCCACATCTTAGTAGTGGCTGATCATTTCAGTCTGTGTGTACAGGCTCACCCAAACAGGAACCAGAATGTTTTCATTTGCTAAAACAGGGAAAAATATTTCTCTATGTATTAGATTCCCTACCAGCATCCATTCTGACCCAGGAAAAGACTTTGAGAGTAATCCACTCAAGGACAGTTAGCTTTAGCACTTGACTAGAATGTCTTTACTATCCCTAAAGAGACCCGCCACATAAACATCTCAGTTGTACGATGATGAATGTACTAAGAGCACTAAGATTAGAAGAAAAATCTTTGTGGATACAACATGCCATATTCCTAGCATACACATAAAACTCTACCACAAGTGATGCTACAGGCTTTCCACTATACTTTTAAAGTTAGGATGCAAACTACATCTGCCTACTGAGTTGCATTTTCAAGTCCCAGATAGTGTAGAGGATGTAAATATACCCAGCACATCTCTTTGCTGAGAGATAGTTGAAAATGGCCTGCCAACACAGAAGGATCTGGCAGAGGAAAATGCCAGAATGATGCCCAACTATATTGCCAAAATCTTTAGTATGCTGACAGAGATTTGTTGAGATACTTTGACGTTCAGAGAAACAAAAATCAGTTAACCCATGGAAAATTACTCCATTCCAAATAGTTGAGAAACTGGACAACTTTCCTATTTATATAATAAACCCAGAAAATGGTGAGATTCTATAAAACAATTCATTACAACAACCTATTATTCATAAAGATAGTTATTCAGACTCCCTGATGAGCAGGAACAAAATAAATGATGGGCAATTAACTAACAGATTCTACTTATATTTACATCCCCAGGAATTATCACAGTCTGACCTGTGATGAGGCAAATATGATATTGCAGGAGAAATGGTTAAAATGTAGCCAGATGATAATACTAATGTTTACCCACTTAATATGTGCCTACATATAATTTTCTTGCATCATTCTCATTTATTTTTTCAATTTTTCCTCTACCATTCATCTTTTTCTTTAATTCTTCCAGGAATTTTTGTTGGACTTGAGTCCAGTTAGCATTTTTTCTTTGAAGCTTTGGTTTAGCTGTTTTCAGATTATTGTCATCTTCTGAGTTTATGTTTTGGTAGCCTATAACCAGCAAGCACCCTATCATTCCCAGGATGGCTGCTAGTACAGCTTCTTTGATCTGCTTTACTAAAGGAAAGCAACTTTAAAGTGATCAACAGTCTTTAATTAAGTATATATGTGTGTGTACACACACACACATATATAAATACAAACATACATGCATACACACATATATACATGCATATATATATTTCATTCCCTTGGTTAGGGGGAAAAATTCATTACTCTGAACTTCAGAAAATACAAGCAGAAATTACAAGCAGACAAAAAAAATATAGACAGAGAAAATGACACAATTCAACAGACCAACAGACAGGGCTTCTAGCGCTCTGATAATTACATACATATATAGTTAGTTACCAGAGAGAGAGCTACCAACATCTAGATTTCCAGTCAGGGGGCTCAATGGCTACATGGAGTCTCATCTGATCAAATCACACAACTCTTCCAATAAGTGAGCCCCAAAGCAAAACCTCACCTCAGAGTATATATACCCTTTTTTAGAGTCAGAGGACATTACAACCTTCATGACCCACTGCCTAATTACAAAACAACAAAAGGTGTGGGCCTTCCTGAAAAAATAAGCCTCCTCCCTATCAAGCTCCTCCTGTTGGATTCCACTTAAAGCCCATTAAGGGGCAGGGAAGATCTTCAAATTCCCTAGGCCTATTAAGGGGAAAGGAAGATCTTCAAATTCCCTTACCATTACATTGCTCTTGCCACCATACTAGCTTTTCATGGTCAAGTTTTTGTTGTCATTTGCTCATTTTTCCAGCCTATTTCTTGAATTTTAACTTTATGTTGAAGCTGGTTCTGTTCACCTGTGGATGGAGAGGCATTGTTTCAAGCTTAAGACTTTTTTGTATTGCTGTTTTTAGAGTTAGTTCTGGGAGTCTACATGTTTTTGATGCCTCTTAGATGGTGTATTAACAATGCAATATTCACTATGCCTATGGCAATTATAAATAGGCTTATGTGGTTATTAATCACAAAATATATCAGTCTCTCTATGTCAGCAAGTCCAATGGGGCATGGAAGATCTTTAAATCCCATAACCCTTACAGATGGTATGATCTGAGGAGAGGTGCTCTCTGCTCTCCTAGTCAAAGCTCTGGTCTTTACTCAAGCAGGATACTACTCCTCTGCAAGCACAACTGATGGTGTTCCTCTCTTCCCTGGAACTGTGACCCAGAATTGCATATGGGCAATAGAGTTGCCAATCAACAGCAGCTGCACCCAGTGCCAGCAAATCATCTCCTGTAATTTCTTGCTAACCAGTTGTCTAAACCCTTACCATATGTGGGCTGAGAGCTCTCAGAACTGCTGCTTCCACTGTAGCAGCTGTCTCCAAGGGGCCCTCCACTGCTGCTGGTGCTGCCCTGGTATATGCTCCAAGTCAAGCCTACCCTGGTGTCACAGACCTCTCCTGCTTAAGTTATCTTATATTGGAAGAATATCTCTCTATAACATTTTATTGGCTATGATATTTCAAAATTTGATTTAAGGAGTTATTTTAAAAGTTATTTGGATGGGAATGTTGTAAGAGTTCAGCTGTGTTTCTGCCTCATTGCTGCCATTTTAGCCTTATTCCTTTTACCATCTTGTTTTCTATGCTATCAAAGGGTACTAATAAGTTACATGACTGGTACATTATTGAATCTTGTAAGTATAAGGGTCTGTGATTGAGAGGAGAAGAATTCCATGGGGAAAATGGGGCTTCAGCTAATTAGATACAGAGGATATTTGCATTTTGGGATCATTTCTGACTATATTTCAAGAATATAGTCACAAGGCAGCTATGGAGCTTTGAACCCAAATAGAATGTGTGAGCAGCAAATGAGCCTAGGGTTCAATGAGGTTATTTTCAGGTATAACATTTACTCCAGCAACATTGACTCAAACAAATACACTTAGCACAATGAATTGTTACTACATTTTCATTTTTACAGAGGTCTTTAATGCCATAATTCAAAAGAATAACTAATGGTAGAAATTCCAGGTACTTTGGGAGGTTCTTAAAGAAGGGTTTTTTGAGGTAGGACCTTTTGATACACTTAAATTATACCACTTTAATAGAATCAACATTAGAAATACTAAGACTAAGCAAAGAGGCAAGTATAGAGATGTCACCCTATTGATTTTCACAATTATCCCACTTTATTTCTCATCATCTCTCATTTTCTTCCTTATTTGCCTACAACTCATCCTTTCAACACAGAAAGGAAAGAAGGGGAAAACAAACATGAAAGTGATTGTTCATGTGTTGATGACAACATTTACTAATAGCCCTTATTACTGACAAGGTAAGAGGTAATGGATTTCCATTCCTAGCAGAAGATCTTATTACCAAATTTTGGAAGTTAACTTCATCAAAACAAAGTCTTCCCTTTTTGGGGAAACAAGCATTTCTTTTTTTTCCCCTAAAGCAATTGGGTTAAGTCACTTGCTTAAAGTTACATGCCCAGTCATTATTTATGTATGGGTGCTCATTTTCTGATGCCAGAACTGATCCCGGGTCCTCCCAACTCTGGGGCCAGCTCTCTTACTCACTGCACCACCTAGCTGCCCCAAAATGAGCATTTCTTTGAGGGGAAAAATACATGTAGTTCAGAGTCATATTTAGAGCTTAAAATGACCTTGGATATCTATATTTATTTAATAATATATCCATACTTTATTGTAGCTTTGGAGGGGTTGGCATGGGGAGGAAGGATTAAGAAAACAAAGTAAAAAGTGCACAAAAAGAAAATTTACAAGGAAGCAAAAAAGGACAACTGTCAACAAAATGTGTAGTATTTATCATACCAGCTTTCTTGAAATGAAAATGTATCCTTACATATTTTGTTCTTATGTTCTGTTATGCACATGATATGCTTTTTTCTTAATTTGCATTTAAGTTCCAATATTTAAGTTTATGATATTTTTTCGTTATTCTGTATTTGTGTTCTGGTGTTTTAAGTCTAAAATAAAATTTTTAAAAAAGGAAAAAAAAGACCTTGGAGATCATCTAATCCAGTTGTCTCATTTACATATGAGGAAATTAACTCTTTCTCAAGTAAATTTGTAGAGTAGGAGAATGCTTGTGAACATTTGTGCAATTCAATCCAATTCAGCAAAAATCTATTAAATTCCTACTATGTGCATATTGTGAGTTTTTATGTTTTCTATTTAACAAGTTATATACAGGATAAATTGGAGATAATCAAAAGAGTAAAGGCAGTAACATTA
Organism: Gymnobelideus leadbeateri; assembly: GCA_011680675.1. Lineage (NCBI taxonomy): Eukaryota > Metazoa > Chordata > Mammalia > Diprotodontia > Petauridae > Gymnobelideus > Gymnobelideus leadbeateri. Next base: position 331,178 of record WOXC01010203.1, on the reverse strand, counting down.
AACAATACTGGGAAATGCTTCTTGTAAAAGATGGGATTTTGTTGGAAACTTGAAGGAAGCCAGGAGACAGGGATGAGGAGGGAGAGAATTCCAGGCATGAGGGACAACTAGCAAAAATGCCAGGAGTGGGGAGATGGAGTATCTTGTTTGGGGAACAGGAAAGAAGACAGTATCATTGGATCATAAAGCATGGGGTTATAGTAGTGCTGGTAATAGGGGGATGGTCTAAGCTATAAAAAGACTGGAAATATGGGAGGATAGGTTATGAAGGGCTTTGAACCTCAAATAGAGGATTTTATATTTGATCCTGGAGGTAATAGGGAGGAACTTGAGTTTATTGAGTAGGTGCAGTGACATGATCAGACCTGAGCTTTAAGATTATTGACAGCAGAGTGGAGGTTGAAGTGTCAGGAAGAGCAAGGAGAAGCACTGCTATTGGAAGTCTTGGTATACTTGGATTGCTAAGAGTTTACATAGCACATAGGTAGGATTGATTTCATAAGTGATAGTAAGGGATGCACAATGTTTCTATTTTCAGTGGATTAAGTTAAATTAGCCAAAAGGAGTAGGAGTCATGAAAAGCACATCAAAACTGATGGGGAATGGGTAAATTCGCAGGACGAAACATGGTGTTCATTATGTTCCTTTCTTGGCTTGTCTCAAATGGGCCTCCTATGGGTTGACTGGTAAAATGTTTTCCAACCAACAATTTGGGACAGAACTGAGTCCAACTAATATATCCCTTGTGTTCAATGAAATATGAGTTGTAGACCAGTTCATTGATGGAATTGCTTTTATTTAATTGTTCACATTTCCCATATCCCACTTCTTTAGGAAAATAACTTATTTATAGCATGACATCATAGGTTATATTGAATTTGAAACTTTTAAAATAAAATCCATGTTTTGTCCCCTTCTATTCCTTGAAATATTAAGACCTGGGTTTGCCATGCCATGATTATAAATAAGCTTCACAAGTAATTTTGATAAAAATATTTTTAAAAATACAAGAGGAACTAATCTCATACAACCAAAAGGACTAAAATTGATATTTCTAAAATTCTAAAATACTGTGGATATTTTTCCCCAGTCCACTCTAGCCTCATCATATTGGTAATTTTTGTGTACTCTGACTTAACCTTTTTTCCATACCTCTGCAGTACTCATTCATCTCATAGAATCAGACTTTCTAATACAAAGATATTTTCTAGGCTTATTTCATATTTTCAGTTCCCACAAATGACCAACATTATGCTTTCTTGTTTTGTTTCTCTATGCCCTTCCCCACACCCCACCCTAACCCCTGCCCCCTCAGGAAACCTAGAAAGGAAAGTTTGCCATTCTCAAAATATCTGAAGGGCAAACCATTTGTCACTCATTTTCCATGTGAACCTCATTTCAGTGATTACCCACCAGAGGGAGGTAGTACCATTAAGTAAAATATCAGAAACACATCTGTATTAAAACTTCCAGAACTTCATAAGAGGCGTATATAATGCTTCTTTTGCCTCAGTTCTTTCTCTTCCTCTATACCTTATATGTATGAATTAGAAATCATTTTATGAAAAAAATAGACAAGAAATCTTTGGGATTCTAGTAAGTTTCAAGTTGGGTAGTATAATAGCGAAAAGAACCACTTCAGTGAAAACTTTGAGCTTAGTATTCAGATCAAGAGAGCTGATAGTTCTATTGTACTCTACCTTGGTCAAACATCATCTAGAACATTGTGTTCAGTTTTAGGCACCTCATTTTAGTGCATTATTATTATTTTTTATTCTTATATCACTTTCATTTCATTATATCCCTTCAGCTGACCAGTGAGGATTCCCTTATTTTTTAAAGTTTTTGTTGGCATTGCTTTTTTTTTTTTACATCACTTTAAATTCTGAATAAATTCTTTCCCTTTCCTATACCAGGGAGCCATCCATTTCAGAATACAAAAGATTAAAAGAAGAGAAGGAAAATATTCAGGAAAGGCACATCATCCTTGTCTAACAGTATATGCAATATTCTTTTTTTTTTAAACAAATGCTTTATTAACATCTGTTATACATCATTCATTTCCGCCAGGTTTTGAGTTACAATCATTTCCCCCGCCCTGTTATTCCCCTACCCAACCCCCTAGAATAGCAGCCCCACAAGATATTGCTTCCTCCAATCTGCTCTCTCCCATACCTTCTCCCATACCCCCTTTGACTTTTCCATTAGAGGAAGGTGAATCTTTGTGTCCCAATGCCTGCTCCTCTTATCTCCCAATTACAAACAAAAGAGTATTAATAATAGTATTTATATATATTTGAAACATTTAATATTAAGACCTCAAATTTCAGATCCATTTCCTTCCTCCCTTGTCACCCATTCCCTCTGGGGAGATAAGTAATTCAGTATATATTGTACATGTCTAGCTATACAAAACATTATCATAGTAGATATATTGTACAAGGCTGCTTATAATTCCCTCCCACTCATCCCACCCCCAACTTGGTCCATTCCCTACATGATCCTGTCCCTCTTCTAGAGTGGGTACTTCCAACCTCCCCTCCCCCCAAGGATGCCCTCCCATCCATCATCCCTCCTCTCATCTCCCTTCCCCCTATTCTGCTGCAGGTTGAGATATCCCATTTAGTATGTATGTCATTCGCTCCCTGAACCAAATTCAGTGAGAATATGGTTTTGCCTTTTTTGCCTTCCTATTCTCCCCCTCCCTTGTAACCACTTCCCCTTGCTTCTTCTACATGAGATAGTTTACCCTACCCTGTCTCTCCCCATCTCCTCTTGCCACTTTCCTCTCTCACCTCATAATTTCATCCCTTGAGTATTCTCCCTTCCCAACAAATTCAACCTATGCCCTCTATCCATATATAACTGTAACCATATACACACACATTCACATATGCATTCATATGACCACACCCCCTTCTTCCATTATTTTCATAGTGAGAAAGATATCATCAGTCACAGTTATTGCTTTTCCATATAGGTATGTAAATAGTTCAACTTTGATAAGTTCCTTTTGATTTCTTTTCCCTGATTACCTTCTCAGGCATCTCTTCCTTCTTGTGTCTGGATGTCAAATTTTCTATTCAATTCTGGTTTTTTCCTCAAGAATGCTTGAAAGTCCTCTATTCCACTGAATGACCATATTTTCCCCTGAAACAAAATACTCAGTTTTGCTGGGTAGGTGACCCTTGGGTTCATTCCCAGTTCTTTTGCCCTCTGGAATATCATATTCCATGCCCTTGATCCCTCAGTGTAGAAGCTGCCAGGTCCTGGGCTATTCTGATTGTGTTTCCACAATATTGAAATTGTTTCTTCCTGGCTGCTTGTAGTATTTTCTCCTTGATCTGGGGATTCTGGAACCTGGCTATAATATTTCTGGGAGTTTTCTTTTTGGGATCTTTTTCAGGAGGTGATCTGTGGATTCTTTCAACCTCTATTTTGCCCTCTGGATCTAAAACATCAGGGCAGTTTTCCTTGAGAATTTCTTGAAGGGTGATTTCTAGGTTCTTTCTTTGATCATGGCTTTCAGGTAGTCCAATAATTTTCAAATTGTCTCTCCTGGATCTATTTTCCAGGTCAGTGGTTTTTCCCATGAGATATTTCACATTGCCTTCTAATCTTTCGTTTCTTTGGATCTGCGTAATAGCATCTTGATTTCTCATAAAGTCATTAGCTTCCATTTGCTCCAGTCTAACTCTGAAGGAATGAATCTCCTCAGTGAACTTTTGAGATTCTTTTTCCATCTGGCAAATTCGACTTTTTAAGGCATTCTTCTCCTCATTGCCTTTTTGGGCCTCCTTTGCCATTTGAGTTAGCCTATTTTTTAAGGTGTTGTTTTCCTCAGTCAGGCTGTTGACCCTCATTTCATACTTTTCCTGCATCCTTCTCATTTCTCTTTCCAATTTTCCTCCACTTCTCTTATTTGATTTTTAAAGTCCTTCTTAAGGTCCTCTATGGCCTGCAACACGCTCATGTTTTCCCCTGGGGCTTTTGGAGCAGGACTTCTGACCTCACAGTCCTTTTCCCGCTCTATGCCCCCAAATAGGAGTCTAGGGTTGCATTTTTCTGTTTCCTTTGCCTTGGCATGTTGCCACTTAATTGCTTGACTTTTGGGCTTGTTGCCACACTATGGCTTTAAGGCCAGATAGAGGAATTTTCGTCCCGAACATGTGGGGGGCAACTTCCGCTTCTGGCAAGCTGTAAACCCACCCATGACTTCCACCCTAGATCACAATCCAGATCCAGGGAGGTTAAAGCAAGAGCAATTACCCCCCAAGACTGATCGCTGGATCTCCCTGCAGTTTGCACGCCAGGAGCTGGAGCTACCTCTGAAAACTACAAAATGGTGTGTCTCCTCAGCGGCTTCTAGCCCCCAGGGGAGGGAGCCGACACATTCCCCAAATACTGGTCCCAAAGTCCATAGGACACTAACCTCTTACTTTGTCCTAGGGCATGTCTATGTTGATGATTCTGGAGTCGCCACAGTTGCTGGTGTTCTGGGGTCTCTCCAGCCGGCTGCTGGCCCTGCCGCCCTGGGGCTAAAGCCTCGGCTCACACGGACCTGAGCTTGGCTCGGCTAGTCTCGGCTCCCTGTGCTCTCCCAGAGCTCTGCGCTGGTCCTTCCTGCAGGGCTCCTGGCCTGTCCTCAGTGGGAGGTTAACTTCTCTGTGTCGTTCTGTGGGTGCTGGGGCTCCAGAAGTTGTTCAGAGTCCCCTTTTACATAGTTTGGGGGGAATCTGGGGGCAGAGTGGCTTGGATGAGCTGTTTCTACTCTGTCATCTTGTATATGCAATATTCTATACTCATAATCCCTCACCTTTGTAAAGAAGGAAAGGAAGAATATTTCCTTAATTCTTTTTCAGGCCAAGCTTGGTCATCATAATTAAACAAATTAAGAGGCTTTTTGTTTTTTAGTCTTTCCATTTATCTTTTCATTGTCATTGTGAATACTTTGGCTTACTTTGGATTAGTTCATATCGTCCATATTTCTATCTTCTTTATGTTTTTTCTTACAGTGCAGTAATATTCCATTACATTCTTGTACCACAAATTGCTTAGGCATTTCTCAGTCGAGTGTCTACTTTTTAGTTCTTTCCTACAAAACTCCTTTCACCAACCCCAGATGTATGCTCCTTCGTTTCCATCTACCTCAGTCCTACCCTAGGATCCATCTACTGTTCTATTCACCTCTTCTGTTATGTCTTCTGAAATGCCAGTTCAGGGGTGTTGTGAGACTCAGATGAAAAATGGATGTAAAGCACTTTGAAAACCTTAAAGCACTATGTAAATGCCAGTTATTATTGCTGTTGTTGGCTGTTATTGTCATCCTATAATCATAAGTCTCCAGTCTAGTAATCATTTTATTCTCTGACCTTCACTTCTGCTTAAGGTGAATGTTTACAGAGAAATACATTAGTATGCTTTTAAATGTCCAACAACCAAGCTTCCCAGAGGTAATAAATGTACACAAATACATTAAAACTTTAATTTGTATTATTAACACTTTCTTCAGTGAAAACAATCAACAAAGCAATAAGCCTGAGTTTTTATACCTGATGTGTAAATGCTCACACTGAGAATTTAACAAAGAGAGAAGAATACACATACACACATATATGTATATATGTACACAGTTGTGTATAGAAGTGTAACTTTTCCGATAGGGACATAGGAGAGAAAGAAGATAAGAGAAAGAAGTGGGAAATGACAAAAGGGTAGACAGTTGAAGGGAGGTAATTGTTAGGGAAAAAAATTAGACTTTTGAGGAGGAAAGGGATAAAAAGAGAGGAGAAATAGAAGAAAATGAGATAGAAGGAAATATGCAGCAATTACAACTGTGAGTGTGAATGGGATAAAATGGAAGCAGATAGCATCATGGATTAGAAACCAGAATCCAACAATGACAGACACATTTGAAACAGAAGGACATACACAGAGTTAAAATAAAGGGCTAAAACATAATCTAATATGCTTCAACTGAATTTACAAAAGGCAAGGGTAGCAATCACCATCTCAGACAAAGCAAAAGCAAAGACTTAACTAAGAGGGATAATCAGGAAAGCTACATTTTGCTATATTTGACAAGGCCTATATGAACTGATGCAAAGCGAAGTGAGAAGAACCAGGAGATCATTGTGCACAGTAACAGCCGTTTTATGAATGGTGATCAACTGTAAAAAACTTAGCTCCTCTGATCACCACAATGATTCAAGACAATTCCAAAGGACTCATGAGAGTCTCCAGAAAGACAACTGATAAATTCTGAGTGCAAATTGAATTGTAATTTTCTCACTTAATTTTTTGCTTTTTTATATGTGATATGGCTACTTTGGAAAATATATTTTGCATGATTTCACATGTATAATTGATACCATATTGCTTGCCTTCTCAGTGGGTAGGGGAGGACACAAGAGGGAAGAAGAGAATTTGGAACTCAAAATTTAAAAAAAAAAGAGTCTTAAAAGTAAATAATACATTTTAAAAACCTCACTTGATACTGTTAGCTATCATCCAATATCTCTCCTCTTGTTCTCAGCTAAAATTCTTGTGGGGGAAAACATCTATAATCATTTCCTTCACTTTCTACTTCCTCTCCTCTCACTCTTTTCCATATTCTCTGAAGTCTGGTTTCTGACCTCATCATTCAACTGAAATTGTGCCTTTAATCAAAGAACTTTCTTGTCCATCTTCATTCTTCTAAAATTTTCTGTAGAGTTTGGCAGTGTTGATTACCTTCTCCTCCTGCAAACTTTTTCTTTTCTGAGTTTTTGAGATGCTTAGTTCTTCTTCTTCTTCTTCTTCTTCTTCTTCTTCTTCTTCTTCTTCTTCTTCTTCTCCTTCTCCTTCTCCTTCTCCTTCTCCTTCTCCTTCTCCTTCTCCTTCTCCTTCTCCTTCTCCTTCTCCTTCTCCTTCTCCTTCTCCTTCTCCTTCTTCTCCTTCTTCTTCTTCTTCTTCTTCTTCTTCTTCTTCTTCTTCTTCTTCTTCTTCTTCTTCTTCTTCTTCTTCTTCTTCTTCTTCTTCTTCTTCTTCTTCTTCCCAGTCTTACTCCTCCTCAGTCTCCTTTGCTGCTTCTTCATCCCTATCACACAAACTATTTCCCACATCTCTGTCCTGGGTCCTCTTTTCTTTCTACAGAGATTCACTTGGTGATCTCATCTACAGCCTTGGGTTTAATGATCATCTCTGTGCAGATGACATGTATATGTAATCAGGCACAAATACCCAAATTTGTACATTAATATCTAGTGTGTATCATGAGTATTAGTCAGTTTTAGTCCTGCATCAACAGATGTCTGTTGGACATTTCAAACTGGATGTCTTGAAGGTCTTTCAAATTCAACACATCTTAAATAGAACATAATTTTTTCCAAAATCAACCCAATACACCCATATTGACCTATTTCCTGTTCCTTGGACAAAACACTCTTCTATCTGTATAGTTGTCCATTTCCCATGCCTGAAATACCCTCCCTATTCACCTCTATCTTTTAGGATACTTGGATTCCTTCAAGACTCAACTCAAATGCTACCTTTTGCAGGAGGTCTTTCCTTGTTTCTGGAGTCTCCCCTACTAAAGTTAATCTCTCTAACTTTCTTTATATCTTGTTTATACTTATTTATATACATGTTTTTCCTCCATTAGAATGTATAAGGTCAGGGATACTTTTTTTTGCCTTTTTTTTGTTTCCCTACCACTTAATCCAGTGCCTGCTACACAGTAAGCACCAAATAAATGCTAATTGATTGACTGATAATAATCAGTACTGTTAAGAGTATTTTGGTGTATGTGTGCCCCCCCCTTCATTTTTGACCTACTTCAGGCACACTCCTAGCAGTGAAGTTTCAGAACCAAATAATATTGATTTTTTAAGTCACTTTTCTAGCATAGTTCAAAGGATGATTCCCAGAACCAGTTCACAGCTTGAACAATAGTATTAATATGCTATCTTTCTGCAGCCTCTTACCAGTGACTATTTCCCATCCTTTGTTATCTTTTTCTAATTGGCTGGTTGTGAGGTGAAGTCTCAGAGTTATTATGATTGGGATTTTTAGTGATTTGAAACAGCTTTTCATATGATTTTTATTAGTTTGCTATTTTTCCATTGAGAATGATTTGTTCATATCTTTCAACTGTTTATCTATTGGGAATGCTTCTTGGTCTTTCATATTTATGTCAGTTTTCTTTATATCTTAAATACAAAACATTGCCAGAGATATTTCTTGTAAATATACATTTATGTATATACATATGAATAAATATACATATATATATAATACTACAACTATAACTATCTTTTGCATGAATAAAATCAGTGCAGCTAGAATAGAAAGGAATGCCATCATTTGGATACATATGTATATACACATATGTTTATACATTTATATATAAATACAGACACATATATCTTTTCGCATGGATAAAATCATTACAACTAGACTAGGAAAAGGTGCCATTATTTGTATATTCTATATAGGTATACACACATATATAAATCCATAGATGTGTGTATATATATGCATGCATATGTACATATACATATCTATCCATCTAAATGACACTGTTCGTTTCTATTCTGACTGGACTGATTTTATTCATGCAAAACATGTGTGTATGTTTATGTGTATAATTGTAATTGTAGTTGCTATGATTATAGTTATATTTAAGAGAGATAGATGGTAGGATGGCCATTTTGGATAGTTGTATGGTCTCATCTGGGGATGACTAAATATAATGGACTAGTTGAGCACTAAATTCATAAATTAATTTAGATATCATCATAATTTTTTCTATATTGGCATGGCACAAATATGAGCAATGAAATATCATTGTTTATTTCTGTAAAGAATATTTTGTAATTATATTTCTTTTTTTTCCTTTTGGAGGGCAATTGGGGTTAAGTAACCTGCCCAAGATCACACGGCTAGGTTTTTGTTTGTGTGTGTGATAAGTGTCTGAGGCCGGATCTGAACTGAAGTCCTTCTGACTCCAGGGCCACGCCCTACTCACTGTGCCACCTAGCCGCCCCCAATGTAATTATATTTCTAAGTCTTATGTTTGTCTTGGTAAATTGACTCCTGAATATTTTGTTGTAAATTTTGTGATTGTTTTGAATAGGATTCCCCTTTCTAGTTTTCTCTTCTGGATTTTGTTATTGATATCTATCTATCTATCTATCTATCTATCTATCTATCTATATCTATATATCTATCTATATATCTATATCTATATATATATAAACACACTGTCAGTTTTGGTGGGACATATTTAGAATCCTACTAATTTAATGATGCTACCAATTGTCTTGATTTTTTTCATGGGCTCTCTGATGTCTTTTAAGTAAACTGTCATATTATAAGAAATAAAGATAATCTAATCTCTTTGCCACTGTTTATGCCTTTAATTTCATTTTTCTTATTTCTATCACTAGCATTTCTAGAATTATGTCAAATAACATTGGGAAGGGGGAATATCTTGCTTTATGCATGTATTTATTAAAAAAGCTTCTGTCATTTCCTCTTTGTAAATAATGCTAGATTTCTTTTTTTATATATGCTTTTTGCCACATTAAAAATGTAGGTCATTGGGGGCATCTAGGTAGCGCAGTGAGTAGAGCACCAGCCCTGGAGTCAGAAGGACCTGAGTTTGGATTTGGCCTCAGACACTTAACACACACAAACAAAAAACTAGCCATGTGACCTTGGGCAGGTTACTTAACCCCAATTGCCCTCCAAAAAGAAAAAAAAAAGAAAAAAATGTAGGTCATTTGAGGCATAGAGCTGGTGCACCAGCCCCGGAGTCAGGAGGGCCTGAGTTCAAATTCGGTCTCAGACACTTAACACTTACTAGCTGTGTGACCTTGGGTAAGTCAACCCCAATTGTCCTGCCTTCCCCCTCCAAAAACACAAAAAAAGTAGGTCATTTTATAAAAAAAGATCTTGGTGTACTAAAGCGTGTGTCATAGAAGGCAACCGGGATGGTGAAGGCACTTTAAACAAACAAACACCAAAAAAGAACAAGAGGTTTTTAGCCGGATGAAGGAAAGTTTTAGGAAGGATAAGTTAACTTTCTTCAGACACTTGGCAGATTACTCTGCTTGTCACTAGAGAGCAGAGCTACTATCAACATGTCACAACTAGAGCAGTGTAGAGAAACTATTAGGAATTAGATTTTGGACCAGCATAAGAAACTTACTAAATATTAGAGATACCCCAAAATCAAATATGCTGCCAAAGAAGGGAAGAGGAAAGAAACAAGCATTTATATAGCACACACTATGAGCCAGTCAATATACCAAGCATTATTTTTTTTTATAAATATTATCTTATTTGATCTTCACAGGAATGCTGGAAGGTAGATGTTATTATTACCCCCCATTTAACAGATGAGAAAACTGAGAGAAACAAATTAAGTGACTTGCTCAGTGTGTCTGAGGCTGGATTTAATAGTAAAAAAAAAAAATAATCATAGCTAACATTTATATAGCACATGCTATGAACCAGCCACTGTGCTGAGAGCTTTGAAGTTGTTATCTAACTTGATCCTCACAACAGCCCAGGGAGATAGGTGCTATTATGTCCATTTTATAGATATGAAGCTAAGACAAATACAGGTAAAGTGACTTGAACAGGATCACACAGCTGAGACTGGATTGGAACGCAGGTCTTCTTGATTCCAGGCCCAGCACTCTATCCACTGTGCCACCAGCAGTCAGGAGGACCTGAGTTCAAATCAAGCCTCAGACACAACACACACACACACACAAACTAGCTGTGTGACCTTGGGCAAGTCACTTAACCCTAAATGCCCTATTTTCTCCCCTCCAAAAAAAAAAAGAAGAAAGTTTAGAAATAAAAAATAGCCTTGGTGGTGTTGATAGAATTTGCTCTTTCAACAGGGATCAAACTAGCTAATTTTGTAGGTCCCACAAAAATCTAAATCTACAGCATTGTGTAATAATGGAAAATGTGCTAAATTTGAAATCAGATTTCCATTTGAACCAAGACTCTTCCACAAACTATAAACATGGTACTCTGTCTTTTGGTGTCATTATCTGTAAAAGGAGGCAGATTTCCTCGATGTCCTTTAATATCCTTTTCAGCTCTGAATCTTATATTTTTATCTCATTGTCTATATATATATATTAAACAAACTGAAATAAATCTCATTATTGTAAGCTTAGTTTTTCTCCTTAAATTAAAATCTGTTTAATGTAAATTCTGTGATTGATGCTTATTTGGGGCTTAAAGAATTGGTCAGTTATACTTGCAGAGGGACATTTTAAAAGATTTTATTTTCTTCTTTACAAACAGGACCTAATGGGGTGGCTAGGTGGTGTAGTGAGTAGAGTGCTGGCCCTGGAGTCAGAAGGACCTGAGTTCAGATCCGGGCTCAGACACCTAACACACACAAACAAAAGCCTAGCCATGTGACCTTGGGCAAGTTACTTAACCCCAGTTGCCCCCCCCCCCAAAAAAAGAAAAAAAAACAGGACCTAATATGGTACTTAAGGAGTCAAGCTCAGTTGATTTCTTTCCAATAAATAGATGTGGCAAGCCCTGGAGTGCTAGAGCTGAAAGGCTGACAAATGATACTAACTGTGATTACACTCTCTTATTTCCTTCTCATTCAGAGGCTGCTAGATATTCACCATAAATATCTCTGGAAAATTCAGTGAAAAACAAACCCTGGATATTTAAAAAAGAAGTCAAACAACTGGCAATTTGCAGTTGAATCACTTGCCTGTTTTAATGTCATATACACCCAGCCTTAATGATCTTATCCTACAGTCAAATGCACATAGAAATAGACATGAATTAGGAGTCTACAATTATCTTTGACAATAGGCACCTGAAAACAAAACCAAAACTGATGGAAAGTTGTTAAATGATATCCAATTAATAATTCAGAGGCTAACCACTTGGTGATGAATTTTATCTGGGACTATATCTACCCAGGAAACAGGTTGACGCCTCTCACCTTAAATTGGCTTGAAGCCAAGAGAGCATCACAAGTATAACTGGGCCAATTAGCCCAGTTCTTATGAGATTTTGAGAAAATTTGCAATCCTCCCACATGGAAGAGGATGGGGGTTTACTTCTAGAGAATTATGATGATGTGTAATAGAAATACCTCTTCTTTGGATCATGCACAGACATTCAAGTCTGTTTATCACATGGAGAAGAAGGGCCTTTTTGGTTTGTTGTATAGTTAGAACTGGGTTCTTATTCAAAAGATACTAACTAATCAGAGCTTTGACTTTTCTCTTGGCTTGATTTCTTACAGTCAGGTGGGGTTCTGGTGAGAGGATGCTGCAAGATGAAAGCCCTCAGGCTTTCCTCAACTAAGACCAATATATGGCTTATGAATATAGGCCTTGGTTCTTTGCTTCAGCATTTATTTCTTCATGTTAGGGAAAGAATGTTAGAGGTTATGATATTCTAAGTTTCAAAAAATCAGGAGGGGGAGCCACGAGTAGATCTAGGAGCAGAATTTATGTTGGAGTTTGCAGCCAGATGGTCCACTTGCAGGTTCTAAGGAGGGAGTTGCAATCTTTAGGACCCAGCTCAGATATTCAGAACCCAACCCACCAGTAGTTGAGACTAAGGTTTATCCAACAGTAATGTTGGCTATTATTGGGCATGAACTAGCTAGGACTGTGTATAAACTTCATTAAGTTTGAATTCCTTCTTCCAGGGGACTAAGGGTGATTGTCTTCCCTTTTTCTTTTTTTGTGAGGTGGGGATGAAAAGTAATATCCTGCCTCCCTGCAAGCTACACTACATTTTTTCTTTAAAGGTATTGAGAACACCCTTAAGTGTTTAGTAGACAATTTAGCAGACTAAATACTTAGGCTGTTGATATTACTGGTTGCCTTACTTAGTACAAAATATTCATGAATTGCTCATAGTCCTCTCACTTATTTTTGACTAGTAGATCAAGATGGGCAGCTCAAGTAAGGGAGCTTCATTCAGCTGAATCTTTGTAATTGCTACTTCCCTATCTAGATGATCACCAACCATCTTTTTCATGATTTGTTTTAGAATTTTCTCAAGTCCAACTCATTGATTGGTGTATAGTTTTTAACCTTTATTCTATATCCTTTTTTCAAAATCAGAACATTTGCCCTTCTGCATTTTTGCAGTATCTTTCCCATTTTTCATGATCTTTCAGACATTGATGATAGTGGCTCAGCAATCATATCTGCCAGTTTGTTTAGGACTTGTGGGTATATTTCATATTACCATGATGAATATGAAATCCCCACAACTTCCATCATTTCCACTTCAGCAAGTTCATCATGGTAAGATGAACTACACCCTCATATGTCAAGGAGTTAGATGTCTCCTTTCTCTCTCCTTATTTATCTTTGGTATCAACTTCCTGTTAGTAATTTTTATTCTGTCATTTCTAGTTTAAAGTTTTCTTCTTTGCAGGGGAAACAGAAACAAAATAGTAATGAGTAGCTATATATCCTCTCTGTTGTCAATTTAGTAACTTAATTCAAGGTTTTATACTTTCTTTGATACTCTTCCTCTCCTCTCCCAAAATAATTAACCAAACAAAATAAAACAAAACAACCTCCGTCCAACAATCAGTCCTTTTTTTTGTCTTCAGCTGCCCTCATTAGCCTCAACTTATTTTGAACATTTGCATTTTAACACTTTTTTTTGGACTATAACACACTCATATTCATTCTTTTTTACCTGGCTTTGCTTCCATGTTAGACATATTTCTTTTTTAAATCTCATTTATCTGGCAATATGTTTTGGGTATCTAAACAAACTTTTCAGACACATCTCATTTTTCCTCTTCTTTGGAAATATTTTCCTTTTTGTCTTCAGAATTTCATTCTTGAATATCTATCATCCCTCCTCAGTTAATTTCACTCAAAGGATGTTAAGTCATGAGCTTTTATCTTTATTTCCTTTGTATTCTTTGAAATTTTATATTACATATTCATGGGTGCAATACATCCAGGTTTCCTAACATTTTCTATCAAAAATTGTAGAATTGGGGCAGTCATTTCTCCCAAGAGTTTCCATCATTTCTACTTCAGCAACTAATTTGTGAAAATCACGTCCATAATAAATTTACTAGAAACCTCAGTAGCACATGGCACAATTACAAGACAGACACTGTTTAAGGGCACAAGACCTTACAAACAAATGCAGACAAAAATTTAACACTTCTTTTATGGACTTCAATTCAATAAAAATTACATTCAACAAACGGCCTTTAATTGATCAGAGATTAAATAACTTGATCCTAAAGAATGAGTCAAAGAGTAACCATAGAAACAAAAGAACATTTCATCAAAGAAAATGGCAACAATGAGACTTCCACATGAAAACTTTTATGATACAATCAAAGTAATCCTGACGGGGAAAATGTATGACTTTAAATACTTTCATCAACAAAAGACAGAAGGAACAAATTAATGAATTGGATACACACACACACACATTTTAAAAAGCAAGACATTCAATAGGTTAAAAAAACTTCTAAATATCAGAATAAAATTTCTGAAAATTGAAGAAGGGACTAAGAAACTTCAAAGGAAAAAGCAATTCCACTGATAAATAAAAGTAGAAGTTTTGATTTGAAAGAACAACAAAATAGCTAAGCTAGCATTATTTTTGAGAATAGAGAGGAAAAACTATTTGGTAGTATCAAACATGAAAAGAAAAAAATCAAACTAAGAAGAAATAAAGCAAAAAGATAAAAAAAAAAACTTTTTTTGCTCAAATGGAAAAAAATACAATTTAAATGAAATGGATGAAAGCCTATAAAAGTATTAATAACCCAGATTAATAGAATTAGTGAGACATTTAGATAAGACTTTATTATTTTAAGAAACTGAACAGGGGCGGCTAGGTAGCGCAACGAGTAGAGTGTCGGCCACGGAGTCAGAAGGACCTGAGTTTGGATCCGGCCTCAGACACTTAACACACACAAACAAAAACCTAGCTGTGTGACCTTGGGCAAGTTACTTAACCCCAATTGCCCTCCAAAAAGGCAAAAAAAAAAAAAGAAATTGAACAAACTACAGATGAACTCCCAAAGGGGAAAGAAAATGTAGTACCAGAATTCTATCAAACATTCAAAGAACAATTAATTTCAATATGACAAAAGTGTAAAAAGAGGAAAAGGAGGAAGTTTTTGAAATGTCTACTATAATTAGATACTCAAACCAGGGAGAGATAATTCAGAGAAAGATAACTATAGACCAATTTCCTTAATGAATATTGAGACCTAGATTATAAATAAAACATCAGAGAAGAGATTTCAGTAATACATAAAGAATATATAATCAGTCAAATAGAATTTACATTACACATATGTGCAAGATTAGATCAATATTAGGAAAATAATATTAATTAATCTAAATAATAGATGATATTAATTGTGAAAATATGCTAAACCACATGGTTATATTTGATAGATGCAGAAAAGCTTTTGACAAAATACAATATCCATTTCTATTTAAAACATTAAAAATTAAAGGAATAAATGTGCCTTCACTCAATATAGTAAAATTGTAGCTATCTAAAACCAATAGCCACCATTATATAAAATGGACATAAATTTTCCAATAAGATTAGAGTTAAAACAAGGATGCTATTATTACCACTACTACTTGATATACTACTAGAAACATTCCTGATAGCAATAAGGCCAAAAAAATAAATGGAACAAATAGAGGAAAACAAATTGTTACTTTTCACAGAGGACATTGTTATATAGACAATTCTAGGGCTTCAATTAAAAATTAATTGAAACAATAACTTAAGTTAAGCAGCGTGATATAAAATAAACCTTCAAAAATCATCCATTACCAAAAAAAAACTAACCCAAAGGTTAGAATAAATAGAAAAATAAATTTCATTCAGAATTACCATGAAATACATAAAATATTTGAATTTACCTACCAAGATATGCAGTATAAGAAAGCAATTATCAAATTTTTTAAAGAGGTTTATAGAATAAAGACAGACCTAAATAAATGGAGAGTTATTAATTGCTCTTGCTTGAGAATGCCAACTTATTAAAATTATATTGCCATCTGTATCAATTTAATTCATCACTGCCATACCAATAAAACTGCCAAAGGACTTCTTTAGAGAACTACAAAAACAGTAACAAAGGGAAATAATAAAAAAAATTGAAACAAGGCCTAATATAGTCATATTTCAAATCATGCTACAAAGTAATCATCATCAAAGCTATTTGATCTTGTCTGAAGAATAGAAAAGTTGATCAATGAAACACAATATATAAAATCAAATGAACATAGCAACATACTGTTCAATAAACCCAAAGACCATGACTAATGGGGTTTGTAAGAGAGAGAGGTATGTTCTGTGAGAACTTGGATAGTGGCTTTCGTGATGGATTTAACTTGCACAGCAACATAATACCTCACATACTTATCAACTACGGTAGGGACACATCATGGTTTTGATATGGGGGAAAGTGGAAATAACAGTCCTACACTGACTACAAGATGGTACCAAAGCCCTTATGTAGTGATTGGTGATAGACATCTTCTCAACCTTTTCTGTTGAGTTCAGTTTGGTTTACTAGTTTTGCAGAAGGTATATGATATTGCTGATGGATGCTGACATACCCCAATAAATGACTGTCATCAGCAAAATTTCTTCACTGGTCCTGACCCTAAAGGGGAGAGCATTTGATTGTCAATTGAAACTGTTTCTAGGTCCTAGACCTTTTGGCTAGATCTTTGTTCCTAACTCTTAAAGCTCTCTCACATGTCAGCTGTATAATTTATGACTTAATCAACTTGTAGGACTTTCTGTGTACCCAGGGTCTATTGGGCCAGTGGTAGGGTCTCAGACTAGAGGCCTCATGAAGAGCACTAACACCTGAGAGATTCAGGTGGGTGTGAGCTTGAATGTATCATTTCCATTTAACAGTGGGAACCTCTAATTTCCTATACATCTTTGGGAACATGGAGCATCTTTCACTACTCAACTCTGGATGACAGTATTATGATATGATCCATTTTAATCCTTAGTAACAACTAGGGGCTTAGCTGAAGGATTTGAAAAACTGATATGCCAAGTGGTCCCTTCAGGAAGTTTGTGAATCAAGAAGTCTAGAAGTCATTTCACCTGGTCACTTGTAGATACTTGTCAAATGTTTCACTCATCTTGATCTTTATGAACAAAACCCTCCAAAAACAAGAGTTCATAAGAACCCAGGGGAAGAAATTGCTAAGTAGCCTTCTTTAGATCTTTCAAGGGGTATAGCCAGTTCTGGGTACCTCTCAGAAGAGGCAGATTTGTGAATGACTTGCTAAATTGGGATCATCAGGATACCCAGCTATGAAAATGAGTTTTCTAAAATTTGGAAACCCTTTGTGCTTCCTTTTTAGATTGTGAGGAAAAGAATGCAGTCTGGGTTCTACCCATCTGTTATATTACCCAAAACTTGAGTAACTATGCCAGATACTGGATTTTCTTTGGTGGATTTCTACTCCCTTCCCCTTCTGTACTTCCTTCTACCATCCTCAGTGTGTCTGTTTTTGTCTGATGGCTGCATTTGCCTGGAACAGAACCTGATCTGCTCTAATTTCACACTTGACCTGGTTGTGCCTACCTGATGGTATGATGGGGCAGACCCATAGCTATTTGATCCTGTCTGAAAAATAGAAAAGTTGATCAATCAAAGTTTGGGTGTAGATCTTGTTATGTCCAGGCTTGTTGGTCTTAAGTCATGGTAAGGCATGAGGGACTTCACTTTTATGGGGCCAGGCATGAACTTTCCTTAGTTAGCCACCTAAGAAGGTACAAGAGGCATTTCTCATTTTGTATTTCTAAATAATTTTACTAGATTTTCAAAAGTAAGTCTTATGAGATCTTTCCACCATGAAGACAATCTTTGCATGACTCAATTGTACCAGTCCTGTAGCAATCATTGTTCTAGTGACTCATCGAATTGCTGTTCAAACTTCTGCCTTCACCCTTCCAGGTCCTTGGTAGTCAGAACCAACAACTCTCCAATGTCTCCATTGAGGAAAGAATACTTTGAGGGAAGGACATGATAATATAATAGGCCCAAGGCTTTCTTGCCACTAGTGACAGGGCAGTTTCAAATTCCTTGTCTTTACTCCCACTCCAATAATCTTCCAGAATAGCTTTGATTTCACAAGGATTTAATGCATTTTTCTTTAAAAGAAACTCTGGGTTGGAATCTATATTTCATGCCCATGAATCATCTTCTGCTCCCTCTATCCATCAGTGTCTTTTAACTTGATTTATTACCAATTCTATCAGCTTCCCCACTGTATTAACAATGCAATATTCACTATGCCTATGGCAATTATAAATAGGCTTATGTGGTTATTAATCACAAAATATATATTGGGGCCGAATGTAAGGGTTATGGGATTTAAAGATCTTCCATGCCCCATTGGACTTGCTGACATAGCAGGAAGGGGAGGGGCAAGAGGAAGCGGAAGAAGAGTTAGAGTTCCGTTGGGGACTGTTGGAGGCCACACAACAGCAGTAACTGCCGAGGTTGAGGCCCAAATCTCTTTTTAAGCCAGCCAGAATTTCTGCTAAGGACTCTTGTTGGGGACTGCTGGGAACTGGAACTGCGGGGGGCCGGAGCTGTTGTGAGCACGCTTCCTGGACGCTGAGCAGTTGCTGAGAGTCGGGAGAGAAGGACCTTTGCCTGAAGTAGCCTGTTCTGTTTTGAAGGCTTAAGAATGTGTTTGTTTACTATGTTAACTACTTGTGCCAATTTCATAACTATCCTGATGGCTTTGACTTTCTGGTTTTGGGACTCGGTTATTTGGTATTTTAATAAATTCTTTGGCTTTATCCCCCATATAGAGAGACTGATATATTTTGTGATTAATAACCACATAAGCCTATTTATAATTGCCATAGGCATAGTGAATATTGCATTGTTAATACATTTGGCGATGAGGATGGGATCACAAAATATCAGGCCTCTATTTGGAAGCAGGGGGGCTTTAGAGGGAGAAATGGCTATCCCAGGATGGGAGGATTTGCCTTATTCCTCTCTAGCCAGAGAATGGGCCAAAAGTACAGGGCCCTGTGAAAACTGGGAACCAAGACTAAAAGATGGAGAACCTGGAGATTTGGAAAGATGTTTGCAAGGAATACCCATAGAACCAGGCAAAGAGTTGGCAGGAGTGTGCAGGAGAGGCTGGGTCCTGCTAACAAGTTATCGCCTCATGTGTAAAAGTAGGGATAAGCTGCTGGAGGAAAGAGCTCAGATGGCTAGGGAGTTGGCTGGTTTGCTTGAGGAGATGCTGTGTCACAGCATTCAGAAGAGCAAACCGGAGGGACTCAGGTGGTCCAGGAAAAAGCTACTGTTCATGTAGCTAAAAGGAAGCAAAAACCTAGCAGAAGAAATGTGCATGCAGCTTTTGTACAGGCTGGGCAGAGTTGCCTAGACAGCTGCCAGGAGAATGTGTGTGTGGAGAATGCAACAAGGTTAGATGAGGAGTCTTCTAACATAGAAGTTCTCCCCATACGAAGAAGAAGACAGGAGAAGTGCCAGGAGAAGTGCCAGGGCCAAACAGAGTCCAAGGAGATAATTGAGGATTTCACTCAACAGGAGATTACTGACATATTGAGTAGATTCACCCAAAGAATGGGAGAGTCTTTAGTGTCTTGGATAGTAATAATCACTGATGAAGGCACTGGAGGAATAACACTGGACAGTGAGGATTGCTTAAAATTCATAAGTATCAGTCAGAATCCTTTTGTCCACCAAGCTTTTAGGGACTACCATGTGGGAGGAGGCCTCAGAAACACTACTCTGTTAGCTTTAGTTGCACAGGGATGCAGAAAGCAATATCCTACTGTCTCTATGTGGCCTAGTGGAGAGAGACCCTGGTACTCACTTAGAGATTGTATGAGGAAGCTAAAGGAAGAGGTAATGAAAACTACCATCATGGTTGGAGATGCAAATGCATATTATGAAACCCCCCTAGGAGTTCCTCATAGAAATATCATAGTGAAGACTGCTCCTCCTGCTTATAAGCACTTAATTCTGACTTTATTAATTGGAGAAATAGGGCACCCTCTTTCAGAGGTGCTGGATAAGATTTCATAATTAAGTGACCTAGGGGAATGGGGACAAGATAAATTGCCTAGAGAGAGAAGAGTAAATAGCCAGAGGATTCAGAGACAAAATAGACCAACTAGAAGGGAACTGTTTTTTTGCTCTATTGAGAGCAGGGGTGGACTTTAGAAGAATAGATGGTATTCCAACTGAAGAGCTGCATAAGCTGTACCAAGAAAAGGTACTTAACATTAGAATGAATAGGGAAGCAAGAACTACCCCTGCAGGTACTCCTGAATCAGAATCTTTGTATCCAAGTTTGCCCCACCTTCAGGGTGAATAGGAAATAGGCCAGGCCCCAGCCCAGATTAAAGGAATATACAGAGGAGATTGTAAACCCTCCTCCCAAAATGACTGTCAGAGGAACTGAAGGATTTGGTTCTACTGATAGAATAAAATCGGGAGCTAAAGTATGGGTAAAAAGGAAGCCAGATGATATTCCAAAGGCTGCAGAGATTATAGCACATGGGAGGGATAACACTGTAACTATTGTTTATTCCGGAGAAGATGATTACAAAATTGTACCCTTAACTCATATATTCTACCGTGAGGCTACAGTAGTCTGGTTATTTTCTCTTTGCTTTTTCTTGGCTTTTTGTCTGTTTACCTTGTTTGCTAGATTTGTTTCCACAGGCTTGGTACCCTCCACCTATAGATGCCCGATAGCTTAAGCTGGATGTCACCCCCTGTCTGTGATGTGTCACCCTTGGACTTGGCATCAAGCACATTAAGAACTGACCTCTCAAATGGGACCCCTTGGGACAGGGACAGCTCTACATCCGATTTCAGCAGCAAGTAGCCATGGAAGAAGAGATCTTCGCCCCTTACCCCAAGATTTCGGGGCCCCATTTGTTCGGGGGGGAAAATGATGGGGAGCTTGTGCTCAAACCTCACCCTGAAATATTGTTTTCTGTTTTCTGTGTTTATTGTGTGCTATCTTTGTTATATTGTTGTAAAATTCTGTTGACACCAGTTATTCCTAATATACTTTTGCCAAATAAGGGACATGAAAGATCTTGGGGCCGAATGTAAGGGTTATGGGATTTAAAGATCTTCCATGCCCCATTGGACTTGCTGACATAGCAGGAAGGGGAGGGGCAAGAGGAAGAGGAAGAAGAGTTAGAGTTCCGTTGGGGACTGTTGGTGGCCACAGCAATAGCAGTAACTGCCGAGGTAGAGGCCCAAACCTCTTTTTAAGCCAGCCAGAATTTCTGCTAAGGACTCTTGTTGGGGGCTGCCGGGAACTGGAACTGCGGGGGGCCGGAGCTGTTGTGAGCACGCTTCCTGGACGCTGAGCAGTTGCTGAGAATCGGGAGAGAAGGACCTTTGCCTGAAGTAGCCTGTTCTGTTTTGAAGGCTTAAGAATGTGGTTGTTTACTACGTTAACTACTTGTGCCAATTTCATAACTACCCTGATGGCTTTGACTTTCTGGTTTTGGGACTTGGTTATTTGGTATTTTAATAAAATTTTCTGGCTTTATCCCCCATATAGAGAGACTGATATATTTTGTGATTAATAACCACATAAGCCTATTTATAATTGCCATAGGCATAGTGAATATTGCATTGTTAATACACCCACCCTTTAGCAATCTAGAGATATATCTGAACATTTCTGAAGCCATTTACTTTCATTTTTTCATTCTGGTAACCTGGCTTCTTGGGACCATTAGTGATGATCAGGGAATTCTTAGCTTAGAGCTTAAAGAAAGCAATACACCCTACTGCTGATACTCCCTATCAACCTCCTTTAGCCTCAGAGCTAATTGCTTTACATCAGTAAGCTGTTGTTTCATGGAGAGGATTCTTCATACAGCCCCAGATGTGCCTGTCATAATATTGTGCATTGCTATGTCTTGCTACCTTACCCTTCCCAATTGTTTTGCCCTTCTACCACTTTAACATCAATATGAGCCATGATGCCATTTTGATCTATTTTTGCTTTTTATACTAAAATGTCCAGACCTGATTCAGAACAGCCAGGTTCAGATACAAGACTGGAATAAAGTGAGATATTCATGGATTATAAAATTAAAAAAATTAAAACTTAATTTTCTTAGATATAACATGGAAAGAGACTCAACAAAGACAGAGTACTTGGCTCATGTGCTTCCCTCTCATCTGCATATAGAAATGTATCCTGACAGCAGTGACTCCCATTGCTGTCAGACATCTACCATATCTGAAGGGCACTGACTCCATGTTGCTAAGGTCTCTTTTAATTGCTTAGGCAGCCAGTTAGCCATATCAACTGCAATACAATTTGAGCCTTATCCTCTTAGGCCAGTCACTCCTTTTGTATTTGGATAGTTTACTTACTTAAAGGGCAAAAAGCAAAAAGTACATTGATGTGAAAAACAGACAATTCTGTGGACCTGAGAGAAGCAGCCCTTCAGCTAAAAATACTGAGAAGATTAAGTAATTCTGTACTTTGTACTTTGCTGCAGTACATTGTTTCTTAGAAACTAACTTCAACATGCCTGCTTCCAGAACTTTGGAATTATTGCTGATTCTCAAATTCAAAGAACTATTTTGGAACTATGTTGCTATTGCATAATAAATTTTATCACAAATAACACAAATGTGGATTTTTAGTTTTTTCTATCTAATTTAGAAATGTATCTCTACTCATGTGGAGACCCTGATGTGAAACATTAGAACAAAGCAAAAGGGAGGGTAAATCCACTTTTTGTCAAATCCTACATTGTAAATGAAGAATCGATAAGTGTCAATAGAGAGTGCTCTGCCCTTCCTTCACAATTTATCTTTCCTTTCCTGGGAGCTAGAATTGATTGAGGTTTTATTGTTGACTAATTACTTAAATTGGTTTCAATTTTGTAGGTCTGTTCATCTGCACTCATATTTTTAGTGTAATTAATCACATGGAATACTCTTTTGTTTCTTAAAAGTTCCAATCTTCTCAGTCTCATTGAGAAATTGAAGTACTTCATCCCCTTCACTTGTATTATAAATGCATTGGTTCCATAAACAAAATGGGACTCCATCTGATTGATTAAACTAAAAATAGGAATGCAGATGAACCATAAACCTTGGTCAAGTATAATACAGAAAGTGGTGGTCTAGCAACTTGCAAACTTCAAAATCCAGATTCTTACTTCTAGCTCTTAACACCAGGCCCCCAAATAAAAACCTTAATATTCACTAAGAAAGTAGGTTGGCTGGTTGAATGACAAAATTGAAGGTAAGGCAGGTGTAGGCACCACTTTGTGTTAAATGGTGTGAGTGGTAAATTGCTAGAAGTATATTTAGTACAGAACTTAGTGAATTCAGCCCCCACTCCTCCTAGCTTATTCCTCTGATTAGCAAGTGGTCATGAAATTCATCAATACTTTATCAGTTGAATTGAATATAGCGTGTTGTTTAGCCACCAGATGTCATGCAGACTGTCCATGAGTATAATACCTCTTCCTCCTCATCATTCATTACTTTGTCCTGAACCTGCCAGTGACTTAACTGGACCCCCAATATCACTATAGTCTAGCAAGATGATTTAGAATTTTTATTTTGGACTAGATCCATGGGAAGGAAACTTCAAGTGAAGAAACCCCTCTCCCAAAATACTTCTGTATTTACTCTGCAATCTGTAGTTTCCTAGGGCATTGAGAGATCAAGTAACTTAGAGTGCCATAGCCAGCATGTGACAGAGGCAGGAATTGAACTCAAGTCTTCCTCCAATCTGGTTTCCCTCTTTGCCTCTGGCCACCACTCTAGTACAAGTCCTTAAGACTGGACTTTTAAAAGTCTTCCTGGATTTAAAAAATAGCCTTTTCATCTCTTTACCTCAAGTCTCTCCCTATTCATCTTTCTCTTAGCTGCCAAAATGATTGCCCTAAAACTAGGACATTTCCCTACTCAACAAAGTCCAATGGCTTTATATTACTATCATGATTAAAAAAGGACTCCTCTGTTTGGCTTTTGCAATTCTTTGTGATCTGACCACTTCCTTCCTTTTCAGTCTTCTTATACTTTATATTGGCTTACACGCTGTTCCTCTCATGTTCCACCAACCTGTCTCTGTGACTTTGTATTAGCTGTCCCCCATGCCTGGAATCCTCTCTTCTGTGTCTCTGCCTCTTAGCTTCCCTTGCTCCCTTCAAGACTCAGCTTAAATTCCACCTGCAGCAAGCCTTTCCCAGACCCTAGCCTTCCCCTTTCCTCAGTGCCTTTCCTCTGAGGTTACCTTCCATCTACACTGGAAATATCTTACAGGTATACAGTTATCTGTATGTTGTCTCTTGAATTAGAATGTGAACTCGAGGTAAGGGACCATATTTTTGCCTTTCTTTATATCACTAATGCTTAGCAGAGTTTTTGATACAGCAGAACACTTAATACATGCTTGCTGACTGTCTTGCTATTCCTGGCTTCTAGGCCAGTTCTCTATAATTTACTGCCTCTCAAGATCTACAATATACTCTTGCATTACCAAAAATAGAAAATCACTCTCCTCTCTACTCTTGTATAACTCCCCTTCTCAAGCAATTCCTCTCCATAGTTTTTTCTACAATTCAATAAGAATAGTCATGTGATGCTGGAGAGGATGTGGAAAAATTGGAACACTAATGCCTTGCTGGTGGAGTTGTGAACTGATCCAATCATTCTGGAGAGTAATCTGGAATTATTCCCAAATGGGTATAAATAATTTAATACCCTTTGATCCTGAAGTACCACTTCTAGGATTGTATCCCAAAGAGATCATAGAAGTACAAAAATATTTATGTACAAAAATATTTATAGCAGCTCTTTTTGTGGTGGCAAAGAATTGGAAATTGGGTGCCCATCAATTGGGGAATGGCTGAACAAGTTGTGGTATATGAATTTAATGGAATACTATTGTGCTATAAGAAATGAAGAGCAGATGGACTCCATATTTACCTGGGGAGACTTATATGAACTGATGCTGAATGAGAAGAGTAGAACCAGGAGAAATTTGTATACAATTACAGACACAATGTATATTTGACAACCAGCTTTGATAGACTGGACTCTTCTAAGCAACGCAGGGTTATAAGTCAACCCCAAAAGACTAATGATGGAGAGAGATGTCTATATCCAGAGAAAAAACTAGAAAGAACTGAGTTTGAATCCAGATTGAAGCCAACTACCTGATCTTTTTCTTTTTCTTGTTTGGTTTTGTTTCCTCTTTCCCATTGTCCATTCCATCTGTTACAATCCTTCTTTATAACCTGTCTAATGTCTAATGTGAAAGTATTTGCAGATCCTATACTTGATTGTATGTCGCCATGGGGGGAAGGGGAGGGAGGGAGAGAAAATTTGAAACTCAAGGAATTGTGGAACTGAATCTTGTAAACTAAAAGTAAATAAACAAATTAATAAAGACCAAAGAATTTTTAAAAAGAATAACCATGTGATTTACCAAAGCAACAACCACCACAAAACATTATCTCTCAGGTATCACAGAAACCCAGGGCTTTTGGAACAGCAACTTGCAGTATGGTGCAGATTGGGCTGATTCCCCTTCTTTGTCTAATCCTTCCTCAGCCTGAGGGGGAATTGAAAGGAAAGAACTGGATAAAAATAAATAAAGGAGAGGTTTCTTCAGCAAACACTCCGAGTATATAAGGAATAGAGAAAAAGAGCTGGCTCTGGAGACAGGAAGACATAAATTTAAAACCTGCTTTAGACAATTATTCACTTTATGATTCTGGGTAAGTCACTTAATCTGTTTTGCCTCAGTTTCCTCAACTGTAAAGTAGACATAAAAAATAGGACCCGCCAACTATTTACTCATTCCATTAATCCAAAAATGTTTTTTCAGTGCCTATTTTAGGATAGACATTTTAGGGGATACAAAGAATCATATGAAATATCCTTGTAATAGTCTATCTGGGGAAAAAAGAAGTCTATGAAGGTATAGAAGAAGCAGACAACATAAGAGAAAATAAAGATAAGTAGAGGGAGATGAGAAAAGAAAGTGGCAGAGATTAGAGTTAGGGGAAAAAGCAGAGTTGGAAAGAGTGCTGATAGCAGTATAAACTGTGGTTAAGGGAGGCCATGGGATCAATGAGGAGAAGACATTCTGACAGTGAATAAATGAGTCAGTTAAAGCCAAACTGAAGATAGGACTATTCTATAGAATGGGGAAGAGGAGGAAGAGGAGAGTGGAGTTCTGGCACAAGGGACAAATTCGGTTGAACCAGGGCAGGATGAGGGAGTACAGAGCTCACAATAATAGGATATAGTCATAGGGTTAGTATAGCTGATGTCATCCAGCCCCCAAACCCCTAATACCAGAAAAGGGTTGAGGGAGAAAGATAATGAAGGAACATAAGTCACAGGAGAAACATGTGATCATCAGGGGTAGTATAAAGTGGTAAGAGGTCAGTAGGCAAGAAGACCATTCTGGTAATAAAGCATGTTACCAGATGCTGATTTCTTGGGAAAAATCTCACCCTAATTATGTCTATGTATGCATGTGGCATTTATGCACGCAATAGGGCAGATTAGGATGATCTGTACATCTATATGAGAGCCTCTGACACTATTGGTATGGGCATGTGGGCACGGGAGTGCTAAAAGTTACTTGTGTCTTATTATTATAGCACTTTAAAATATATGACTTTCCTTCTGAACAAGTGAAATCATAAGATAACAGTGTTTCCTTGATGATTAGTGTGCACACTACCTTTCTTTTGAAATCGTTTTTGAGCTCTTCCAGGAATTCCTTTTCAGACTGAGACCAATTCACATTTTTCTTTGAATCTTTGCATATAGCCATTTTGACTTTTTTATCTTTGTCGGAGTTTGTGTTTTGATCTTGTCACCATAGTTTGTCACAGGTTCTTTTTTTGTTGATTGCTCATATTTCCAGCCAATTTCTTGACTTTAAACTTTATGTTAAATTTGGGTCTTGCTCCTGGGGAAGAGAGGGTATTGTCCCGAGATTCAGGTTTTTCTTTTTTCTTTTTTTTTTTAAACAAATACTTTATTAACTTCTGTTTTACATCATTCATTTCCGCCAGGTTTTGAGTTACAATCATTTTCCCCCCATTATTCCCCTACCCAACCTCCCAGAATAGCAGTCCCACAAGATATCGGTTCCTCCAATCTGCTCTCTCCCATACCTTCTCCCATACCCCCATCGACTTTTCCATTGGAGGAAGATGAATCTTTGTGTCCCAATGCCTGCACATCTTATCTCCCAATTATAGGCAAAAGAGTATTAATAATAGTATTTATATATATATTTGAAACAATGTTACGACCTTGAATTTCAGATCCATTTCCTTCCTCCCTTGTCACCCATTCCTTCTTGGGATATAAGTAATTCAGTATATGTTGTACATGTCTAGCTATACAAAACATTATCATAGTAGATATATTGTACAAGGCTGCTTATAATTCCCTCCCACTCATCCAACCCCCCACCTGGTCCATTCCCTACATGATCCTGTCCCTCTTCTATAGTGGGTACTTCCAACCTCCCCTCACCCCAAGGATGCCCTCCCATCCATCATCTCTCCTCTCATCCCCTTCCCCCTATCCTGCTGCAGGTTGAGATATCCCATTTAGTATGTATGTCATTTTCTCCCTGAACCAAATTCAATGTAAATGTGGTTTTGCCTTTTTAGCCTTCCTTATTCTCCCCCTCCTTTGCACCCACTTCCCCTACATGGGATAGTTTACCCTACCCTGTCTCTCCCCATCTCCTCTTGCCACTTTCCTCTCTCACCTCATAATTTCATCCCTTGAGTATCCTCCCTTCCCAACAAATTCAACCTATGCCCTCTATCCATATATAACTGTAACCATATACACATACATTCACATATGTATTCATATGACCATATACCCTTCTTCCATTATTTTCATACTGAGAAAGATTTCATCAGTCACAGTTATTGTTTTTCCATATAGGAATGTAAATAGTTCAACTTTGATAAGTTCCTTTTGATTTCTTTTTCCCTGATTACCTTCTCAGGCATCTCTTGCTTCTTGTGTCTGGATGTCAAATTTTCTATTCAACTCTGGTTTTTTCCTCAAGAATGCTTGAAAGTCCTCTATTCCACTGAATGACCATATTTTCCCTGAAACAAAATACTCAGTTTTGCTGGGTAGGTGACCCTTGGGTTCATTCCCAGTTCTTTTTGCCCTCTGGAATATCATATTCCATGCCCTTCGATCCCTCAGTGTAGAAGCTGCCAGGTCCTGGGCTATTCTGATTGTGTTTCCACAATATTGAAATTGTTTCTTCCTGGCTGCTTGTAGTATTTCTCCTTGATCTGGGGATTCTGGAACCTGGCTATAATATTCCTGGGAGTTTTCTTTTGGGATCTTTTTCAGGAGGTGATTGGTGGATTCTTTCAACCTCTATTTTTCCCTCTGGATCTAAAACATCAGGGCAGTTTTCCTTGAGAATTTCTTGAAGGGTGATTTCTAGGTTCTTTTCTTGATCATGGCTTTCAGGTAGTCCAATAATTTTTAAATTGTCTCTCCTGGATCTATTTTCCAGGTCAGTGGTTTTTCCCATGAGATATTTCACATTGCCTTCTAATCTTTCGTTTGTTTGGATCTGCTTAACAGCAACTTGATTTCTCATAAAGTCACTAGCTTCCATTTGCTCCAGTCTAACTCTGAAGGAATGAATCTCCTCAGTGAACTTTTGAGATTCTTTTTCCATCTGGCAAATTCGACTTTTTAGGCATTCTTCTCCTCATTGCCCTTTTGGGCCTCCTTTGCCATTTGAGCTAGTCTATTTTTTAAGGTGTTGTTTTCCTCAGTCAGGCTGTTGACCCTCATTTCATACTTTTCCTGCATCCTTCTCATTTCTCTTTCTAATTTTTCCTCCACTTCTCTTATTTGATTTTTAAAGTCCTTCTTAAGGTCCTCTATGGCCTGCAACCCACTCATGTTTTCCCCTGGGCTTTTGGAGCAGGACTTCTGACCTCACAGTCCTTTTCCCGCTCTATGCCCCCAAAATAGGAGTCTAGGGTTGCATTTTCTGTTTCCTTTGCCTTGGCATGTTGCCACTTAATTGCTTGACTTTTGGGCTTGTTGCCACACTATGGCTTTAAGGCCAGCTAGAGGAATTTTCATCCCGAACGTGTGGGGGCAACTTCCGTTTCTGGCAAGCTGTAAACCCACCCACAACTTCCACCCTAGATCACAATCCAGATCCAGGGAGGTTAAAGCAAGAGCGATTACCCCCCAGGACTGATCGCTGGATCTCCCCACGATTTGTAGGCTGGGAGCCGGAAATGCCTAAGAAAACTACACAATGGCGTGTCTCCTCAGCTGCTTCTAGCCCCCAGGGGAGGGAGCTGACGCATTCCCCAAATACAGGTCCCAAAGTCCATAGGACACTAACCTCTTACTTTGTCCTAGGCAAGTCTATGTTGATAATTCTGGGGTTGCCACAGTTCCTGGTGTTCTGGGGTTCCTCCAGCTGGCTGCTGGCCCTGCCGCCCTGGGGCTAAAACCTCGGCTCACGTGGACCTGGGCTCGGCTCGGCTCGGGTCCTGCGCTCTGCGCTCTGCGCGCTGCCGGCTCCCAGACCGCTGCGCTGGTCCTTCCTGCAGGGTGATGGGCTGTCCTCAGCGGGAGGTTAGCTTCTCTGTGTCGTTCTGTGGGTGCTGGGGCTCCAGAAGTTTTTCAGAGTCCTTTTTTACATAGTTTGTGGAGAATCTGGGGGCAGAGAGCCTTGGAGGAGCTGTTTCTACTCCGCCATCTTGGCTCCGCCCCGACCTTGTATCGATTCAGGTTTTTCTTGCTGCTATTTTCAGAGCTAGTTCCTGGGGGTCTGTATGTTTTCAGTTCTTCTGAGGTAATGTAATCTAAGGAGAGGTGTGGTCCCTACTCTCTTGGCTTGTGTGCTGGTCTGGGAGTGAACACAAGCACTATTTTCCACCTTGTGGTGGAAAAGGTCTATGCTTCCATGCAAGCATTGGATGTAGCATTCCTCCTTGCCCTAGGAATGTGATCTAGAACTGTGTTTGGGCAATGCAACAGTCCTACACACAGAAAAAGGTCTTTTACAATCTCCTTCTGATCAATTTTATGGTTCTTTTACCATCTGTTCCTTTACCACTACATGTCTGTAAGCCACTACTATAGATTCAGTCTCCCCCAAGACCTGCTCTTGAGCTTGCCTGTGTGCAGCCTGCATTGGAGTATAGTCTACTGTCACCCCTGTGAGACAGACCTTTCCTGTTAACCTTATAAATTATCTTGGGCTGGAAAATTGTTTCACTTCATCTTTTTATTGGTTCTTCCACTCCAGAGTTTATTTTGAGGTACTATTTTAAAGTTGTTTGGAGGGGAACTGGGGAGAACTCAGATAAATATCTGCCTTTACTCTGCTATCTTGGCTGCCACAGTCTCAGTTCCTTATGAAATTCACCATTTCCACATGATGGAAACTGTGATGGGAAAGTTAGCACTTTAATAGTGGTTTCTCTGAGTATATTGTGATATTTCATAAGAAATAAAGAATGATCTGTTTGTTTTGGTGGACTTGGAACAAGAGGTGAAATTTCTCAGGGAATAAACAGGTCAGACCCGTGATCTCATCAGGGAGATTCTGATGAAGAATTTCCTCTCTCAGGATAGATCAACACCTTTTCTATAATCTATTATCTTAGAGAACAGCATGGGGCCCTCAAGGCTTGAGTCAGTCAAGGTCATACTTTCAAGATGTGCCAAGGTTGGGACTTGAACCCAAGTTTTTATGAGCCTGATTCTGACTTTCTGTCATACTGCCTTTATAAGGAATGTTTCTAGAAAGAGAATTCATCTGGGACATTGTACCCTGTGTAGTGGATAACTTGACATTCTTGGCCAAATTAGGTTTTAATTAATTTGAGGATAGTGCTTATTGCTATATAATAAGAACTTGGTAAATAATTGTGGAATTGGATTGTTTCCATCTGCTTATGGGCTATCTATACACATGTGATAAGAATAGATGCAAGTGAAAGGAAGGAATAATCATTTAGGATGGCACCCATGATGTACCAGGCACTGTGCTTGGTGTTTTTACAAATTTTATCTCATTTGATCCTCAGAACAAACCTGAAAGTAAAGTGCTATTACTATGCTCATTTTATAGTGGAGGAAATTAAGGAAGACAAAGGTTAAATGAGTTGCCCAGGATCACATAGCTATTAAGTGTCCAAGGCTGGATTTGAGCTCAGATGTATCTCTATTCACTATACCACTAGTTGCCTATAAGATACTGTTTTTGATTTGAGCCATGATGCCATGTATGAAAAAAACAGCCACATCACACCTATTGCTTATGACACTGCTTTAATTGACCAAATTAGAGCAAATTAATATTTCAGATATATCTAATTAAACTTCCTCCTTGGGAAAATTTTGGCAGAACTCTTGAAATGGATTCTTGGAACAATATTAATACTATAGTTGTGGAAAGATCAAAAAACAATTTTGGAAGTGCTTTAATGTGGAAAGAACATGGGGCTTTTATTTCAATAAAGCCTATAAGATACTACACATTGTGTAGAGAGTTGTCCATCTTTTCTTTGCTTCCTTGTAAAATTTCTTTAGTTCTCCGTTGTGTACTTTTTTACTTTGTTCTTTTTTTCCTCCTTCCCCCCCCCCAACCTTGAAGGCTACAATTAAGTGAGAATATACTTCTCAATGGCTATAGATAAATACATACACACATACATATATACATACACTTTCTCAAATTCTACTCCTGACCTTTGTTTTTATGTTTATGCATAGCTCTTGTTCCCTATCTCTCCTATATCCTCTACTTTACTTCTAACCACTACCTTGCCCTCCTATTATTTGTCTACCCCCCTCTAAGGATGCCTCCCCATCCTCCCATTCCCATAAATCTAAAGACCCTTCTATAGCCTGCTATAACCTATTTCCTCACCCTCCCTTTCAGAGATCCCTCTCTTATCCTCCCATTCCTGTTGATCTAAACACTGTTCTATACCCCCCTTTTACCTATTTCCTCACCCTCCCCTCTAAAAATCCCTCCCTTGTCCTCTCCCTATCCCCTTACTGTTTTATTTCTTCTGGATTTAGAATATTTTTATGTTCTTCTAATATACATATGTATTGTTCCCTCTTAAACCCATTTCTGATGAAAATAGGTTACCAGAACTACCAGCCCTCCTCTCCATTTAATTCCTCTATATCGATTCTTCTTCTTGCACCTCATTTGTATAAAATAATTACTCTTTTTAGCTGTTCCCAAATGGTTTTACTTTTTAAATTCATATTGTGCTCAGGTTTATCTCAAACTTTCTTGTGAACTATGCAATTGTTAATAAGAATCTTAGACATATGTTTTGCATTTTACATATATAAAAAGTAAACCACCTGTCCTTATTGAATTCCTTGTAATCAGACTTTGGTATGTACCTTATGTTTCTCTTGTTTCTTTTATGTCAAATCAGGTTTTGTTTTTTAACAAAGTCTTAAAAGTCTGACAGTCAATGAAATGTCCATTTTTAAAAATTCAGGATCATGCTAAACTTTTGCTGGGTATGATATTTTTGACTGGAACCCCAGTTCTTCTACTCTTGCATATACAGTGTCCCATGACCGGTGGTCTTTTAATATCTCTACTGCTAGGTCTGGTGTGAATTTAATTGTGGCACCATCATATTTAAATTAAAAATTTTTTTTTGCTTTTAATATTTTATTCTTGAGCTGGGTGTTTCAGAATTTGACTATAATATTCCTCTAAATTTTCCTCATAGGATCCCTTTTAAGTGATTGTAAAGCCAAGCACAAGCAGCTTTCCAGAGGACTGTGCTATGAACAGCTTATCAAGGTTCGGATTACACAGTATAGTGAACTCTTTAGTAACATATTAAGGCAAAACATTCACAGAAAATCAAAGTACAGCATTCACAATGTTATGGCATAACAACTTATCACTAAAATGAACACATAGCTTTCATCAAAGTGGTCACATAGTTTTGTTTATAGTTTTTTTTTATAAGCAATTGGGGTTAAGTAACTTGCTCAAGGTTACACAGACAGTCATTATTTATGTATGGGTGGTCATTTTCTGAGGCCAGAACTGATCCCAGGTCCTCCTGGCATTCTTACTTACTGTGCCACCTAGTTGCCCCTGTCACATAGTTTTAAGCAAAAGATAACATTCATTTAGTAATACAACTGTTTGGTAAATCCTTAATTCAATCATCCTTCAGGAGGCAAGCCTCCTTAATTGACAAAATATACAAAGGTCAAAGTCCTCCACCCCAGGTCACATTGTCTTAATCTCTTCAATTAAAAAGTCCTCTTTCTTCTTAATTGGAGGAGTCCTTAACTAAATCATCTAAATATAAATATCACAGTTCTCCACCCCTAGGCCACAGTGAGTCATGATTTTCTCAGTGTATATTAAATACACAAGAAGAAGTCTTTTCATCTTGACTCAAGGCAGGCACTCACCTTCCATGGTTCCAGCTCCTGCCTGAATCTATCCAACTGCCACCTGGGTTCAAAGGCAGACAGCTCTCATTTCTTAGTCCAGCTTCTTGTGCAGTTCCTGTTCCATATTGAAGCTCACAGTGTCTGTTCCACCTCAAGTCCTTCATAGTTTCTGTTCCTGGGAAGACAAAACTTAACAAAGCCACAATAACATTCATAAACATTGCCGGCATCTTCATCAATTCACTTTCTTTCTGAGAAATCAACATAGACCCAACAACAAGGTCTGAGGAATCAATACAAATCATTGGTATAGTCCCAGAACCTCTGAAATCATCACCAAGACCCTCCTCCAGGATTTCTGGAAACATACAACAAGAAAATTCTCTTTCAGGGCTTCTGAACCAGCAGAAAGGTCTCAGGGCTTCTGTAACAACAGCACTGCCCTCTGTCAGCAGATGAATCTGACAAGTAGCATCAAAACAGACAGACAAAGTACAAACACCACAGCCATGCCTCCTCCCAGTTCTCCTCTCTTCTCACTTCTCAGTTCTTTTGAATTCTCAGTTCAGTCCTTAGTTCTTATTTCTCTTCTCAGTTTCTTCTCACTTCTCAGTTCCGTTCTCAGTTCTCTTCTCTCTCTCTAGCAGCAGAAGCCCAGCCACCAGATGCTTCCTCTCAATAGTTCTGGCCTCTCTCAGCTTGGGCTTTTCCTTATACATGTTATTATCTCCTTCCTGTTCTTCCCCTTCCTGTTACATCAACAAGTCCATCCCACTGTGGAATTCACAAGTTCTGGGTCTCCATATGTCACACAATTATGAATTTGAAACTAAGTGCTAAGTAACTGTTAACTTGCCAATAAAAGGGGCAGGGAAGATCTTCATATTCCCATTATCATTACATTCCACCCCTCCAGGATCCTTGGCCTTACAATCTCAATCTAAATGGCCATAAATCCTGGAACAAATAGAGGCACTAATTTTGTAATCCTGTCGATTATGCCATAATGTAAAGCCAAACATGAGCAGCTTTCCAGAGGACTGCTGCTGTCAATTGCTTTTAAGGTCCTGATCACACAGATAGTGAATTCTCTGTTTATTCAATAACAAATTAAGGCAAAACATTCACAGAAATTAAAATACAGCATTTTATGGTATTCCCATTACCATTACAGTGGTGGTCAATGGATTTGTTCTATTCCTCCCTTCCTTCCTTGTTCTAATGCTTCAGGACATTTTTCTTTAATTATTTCTTGTATTATTCCATCAAGATTCTTTTTTGAGTACAGCTTTCAGTTAGTCTGATTATTTTTATGTTTTCTTTTCTTGATTTGTCCTCTAGATTTGTTGTTTTTCTTATGTTTCACTTTCTCTTCTATTTTTTCATTATTCATATTTTGTTTAATTATTTTTTGATGTCTTATAATTTCACTGCTTTCACCTTGCCCAATCATAATGTTCAAGTTGTAATTCTCTTTCTTAAGATTCTGGATGTACTTTTCTTTTCTTTTCTTTTCTTTTTTTTAGCAATTGGGGTTAAGAAACTTGCTCAAGGTTACACGGCTAGTCATTATTTGTGTGTGGGTGCTCATTTTCTGAGGCCAGATTCGATCTCGGGTCATCCCAACTCCGAGGCCGGCACTCTTACTCACTGCGCCACCTAGCCGCCCCTTTTAGGGCAACTGGAGTTAAGTTACTTGCCCAAGGTCACATGGCTAGGTTTTTGTTTATGTGGATTAAGTGTGTGAGGCCGGCTCCGAACTCAGGTCCTTCTGACTCCAGGGCCGGCGCTCTACTCACTGCGACACCTAGCCGCCCCTTGGATGTACTTTTCTAGCTGGTTGAATTTCCTTTCATAATCTTCATGTTTTTCTTGGATTATTCTTTTTTTTTTTTTTAAGTTTTTCTTCCATCTCTTCTATTTGATTTTTTAAGTCTTTTTTAAAGATATTTTATGAATTCCTTTTGGGCAGGTGACCATTTGTCATTACTCTTTGGAGTACAAGGGGGATTTCTTTACTTCAATATCCTCCTCTGAAGAGAAGCCCCAGTCTTCTCTATTCCCATAATAGTATTTTATGGTTGGATTCTTTCTCCTTTGCCTATGAATTTTTTTATGGCTAATAGCTTAATTTTTGTAATCACCTCTAATCCTGGGGTATGGGGTGGTGGTGCCTCTTGCCACAGATCTTCAGTTCTCCACCTCTAGCTTGTAAACAAAGCTAGGTCACATTGTCTTAATCTCTTCAATCAACTCTGCTTCCAGAGAGGAGAGCTTTGTCCCAAATTGCTGGGGTTTTCTCAGCTGCTGGAGCTATTAATTGGGTGCCCTCTCTGAAGCCTCCACACTCTCTGGCTCACTGGTCATGCACCCCAGGACTTCCACCCAGGACAGCAATCCAGATCCAAGCAGGTTAAAGCAAGAGTGATTACCCCTCAGAATGGTCACTTAGTCCCCCTACAATCTGCAGGCCAGGAGCTCTGAAACAGGCTGTGGCTGCTGCACCTTAGCCACTTCTCCCTCCAGGGGACAGAGCCCAAATGTTCCCCAAGTCCACTGACCTCTCATTTTTTTCTTTGGCATTTATGGGTTGATAATTCTGAAAACTGCCAGAGCTGCTGGTGATCTACTCTCCCAACGTCCCTCTAGCCATGGCTAGTTAGGGTGTCCTGAGGCTAAACCGGTTTTACTTTTTAAAGTCACAATCAAAGGGTATCTTCCAATTCTTTCCTACCACACACACACACACACACACACACACACACACACACACACACACCTATTGTTATAAATATCTTCATGAATATGAGAATTTCTTTTCTTATCAATAGCTGTCTTTGCATATAATAAAATTTAGTAATAGAATCTCTAGGTTAAAAGGTATAGACATTTAAACAATTTATTTGCCTAACTTTAAATTACTTTACAAAATAGTTGTACTGACTGACAGCCACAACAACAATGCATGAATGCATACATCTTCTAATAACCCCTCAAAATCAACCAATTAAACAAATCTTTTACCGACCACACAGTTCCACAAAATTGTGATTAAAGACATTTGAATAAACATTCAAAATTAAGTATAAAGTAAACAATTTAATCCCAAAGAATATGTGAGTAAGGGTGGAGCCAAGATGGTGGAGTAAAAGGAAATTGCTTGAGCTCCAACACCAATCACCTCCATCACCTGTAAAATGTGACTCCAAACAAATTTTACAGCTAGAGATCCCACAAAGTGACTGAGAGAAACAAATATCCTGCTGAAGGCAGTCTGGCAGGCCAAAAGGAAGGGGGCTTAAGAGTTCCATATGAGCCAAGTGGGCGCAGACCCAGGCAGCCCTGACCAGTGGCATAGACAGACTGGAGCAGACTTCAGGGGAGTGAATTACTGGCAGCTGTGGCAGTTTCCAGACTTCTCAAACCATAAATGCCAAAGAGAAAGTAAAAGGTCAGTAGGGAACTCTGTTGGAACTGGGTGATAGAAGAGTGTGGTAAGGCCTCTGCTGCCAGAGCAAGAGGTAGCAGAGGCACAGCAGCTGCAGCTGCTGCTGTGTAGCTGCCTGTGGAGCTCCTGGCCCGCAGATTGTAGGGGGCCCAAGCAACCATTCAGGGAGCAATTTCTCTTGCTTTGACCTGCTTGGATCTGGGTTGCCATCTTGGGTGGTGGTCCTGGGGTGAGGAACACAAGTGAGCCAGAACTTGTGGTAACCATAAAGAGGACACCATCTGCATAGCTCTGAGAACATTTGAGAAAACCCCAGCAATTTGGGACACAGCTCTCTGCACTCTGGAAGCAGAGTTCTACCATGGCAAAGAGCTCAAAAGCCAAGTAATTGGCTGACAAGATGAGCAAGCAGAGGAAGTGCAATCAGACCATAGAATCCTTTATTTGGGGATAAAAAGGATCAAAACATGGAAGCAGAAGACAACAAGTCAAAACTCCTGCCTCAAAAGTTTCCAAGAAAAATATGAATTTGTTACAGGCCATGGAGGAGCTCAAGAAGGATTTTGAAAATCAAGTGAGAAGTGGAGGAAAAATTGGAAAGAGAAATGAGAATGATGCAAAAAAATCATGAAAAAAAAGTCAATAGCCTGCTAAAGGAGACCCCCCCAAATACTGAAGACAATAACACCTTAAAAAACAGATTAACAAATGGCAAAAGAGGTCCAAAAAGCCAATAAGGAGAAGAATGCCTTAAAAAGCCAAATTGGCCAGATGGAAAAGGAATTTCCAAAACTCACTGAAGAGAATAATTCCTTCAAAATTAGATTGGAGCAAATGGAAGCTAATTACTTTATGAGAAATCAAGATACTATTGAACAGATCCAAACAAATGAAAAAATAGAAGGCAATGTGAGATATCTTATTAGAAAAACCACTGACCTAGAAAATGGATCCATGAGAGATCATTTAAAAATTATTGGACTACCTGAAAGCCATGATAAAAATAAGAGTTTAGAAATGATCCTTCAAGAAATTCTCAAGGAAAATTGCCCTGATAATTTAGAGCCAGAGGGCAAAATAGAAATCAAAAGAATTCACCTATTGCTTCTTGAAAAAGATCCCAAAAGAAAACTCCTAGGAATATCATAGCCAAACTCCAGTTCCCAAGTCAAGGAGAAAATATTATAAGCTGTCAGGAAGAAAACAATTTGAGGATTGTGGAAACACAATCAGGATAACACAAGACCTAGCAGCTTCTACATTAAGAGATTGAAGGGTTTGAAATATGATATTCTGGAGGTCAAAGGAGCTAGGATTAAAACAAAGTATCACCTACCCAGCAAAACTGAGTATAATGCTTCAGGGGAAAATATGGTTGTTCAATGAAATAGAGGTCTTTCAAGTATTCTTTTTTTCTTTTTTTGCAACATATTATAAACAATTTCTTACAAAAAAGGTCACAAATTAAAACCAAAGTATTTTACAGAATTTACTACAAAACACCATAAAACTGCCTTCATTTAAGCTCTTTCTCCCCGTATCCTGCGAGCCAATTGGATGTCTTTGGGCATGATAGTAACTCTCTTGGCATGGATGGCACACAGGTTAGTATCTTCAAAGGGACCCACCAAATATGCTTCACTAGCCTCCTGAAGGGCACCAATAGCTGCACTCTGGAACTTCAAGTCTGTTTTGAAGTCCTGAGCAATCTCCCTCACCAACCGCTGGAAGGGGAGTTTCCTGATCAAAAGCTCTGTTGACTTCTGGTAACGGCGAATCTCACGAAGGGCCACAGTGCCAGGCCGGTAACGGTGAGGCTTCTTGACCCCGCTGGTAGAGGGGGCGCTTTTCCTGGCAGCCTTTGTGGCCAGCCGTTTGCGCAGAGCTTTCCCACCAGTGGACTTACGAGCAGTCTGCTTTGTACGAGCCATCTTGTCTTACCAAACGAACAGGCGATGTTTCCTCCACTGGGTTCCCTGCTGATGCCGCCGCTTCTGTCCGCTCCGCGATGCTGTTGACTCCGCCTCGCTGTGAGTATCTAAAGTCGGTGAACACTCCCGCTCCGATCAATGACCAAACCGCTCTGCGCTCCAAGTATTCTTGATGGAAAAAAAAGAGTTGAACAAAAAATTTGACTTTCAAATACAAGAAGGAAGAGAAGCATGAGAAGGTAAACAGGAAAAAGAAATCATAAGGAACTTATTAAAGTTGAACTATTTGCATTCCTACATGGAAAAATGATAATTGAAACTCATGAGACTTTTCTCTCTCTCTCTCTCTCTCTCTCTCTCTCTCTCTCTCTCACACACACACACATATATACATAAATACATACATGTACATGTATGGATAGGAGGCTATATGCGTGTATAAATTACATGTGTGAGTCTGTGTATATGTGTGTACATGTATAATAGACAGAGGGCACAGGATCAGTTGAATAGGAACGGATGATATCTAAAAATAAAATTAAGAGGTGAGAGAGGAATTTATTGGGAGGAGAAAGGAAGAGATGGATTAGGGTAAATTATCTCATTTAAAAGAGGCAAGAGAAAATTGTTACAATGGAGGGGAAGAGCAGAAAGATGAAAGGGAATGAGTCAACCTTACTCTCATTGAATTTGGCTTAAGGAGGGAATACCACACGCATTCAATTGGATATCTTACCCTACAGGAAAGTAGGGGGAAGGAGATAAGGGGAGGTGATACAAGGAAGGGCAGATTGGGGGAGAGGGTAGTTAGAAGCAGGCATTTTTGAAAAGGGACAAGGTCAAAGTAGAAAATAGAATAAGTGGGGGGTGGGATAGGATGGAGGGAAATATAGTTAGTCTTTCACAATATAGCTACTATGGAAACATTTGTGTAACTATACATGTATAATCTAAATTGAATTGCTTGTCTTCCCAGTAAGGTGGGTGAGGAGGGGAAAAAGGAAAGAATCTGGAAATCAAAGTTTTAAAAACAAATGTTAAAAATTGTTTTTCACATGCAACTGGGAAATAAGATATACAGGCACTGGGGTATAGAAATCCATCTTGCCTTACTAGAAAGTTAGGGGCAATGGTGTAGGATATAAGAGAGAGCAGATTAGGGGAAAGGGTATTCAGCAGGCTTGGTGTCTTGAGGTGGGGGTAGGGGAAAGATAGGGAGAAAATTTGTAACTCAAAATATTTTGGAAATGAATGTTGAAAACTAAAAATAAATAAATAAAAGATTAAAAAAAGAATATGTGAGTCAAAGAGTAAGTCAGAGATATGATATAATTTGATCAAAGAAAATGACAGCATACCAAAATTTATGGAATACAGCCAAAACAGTTCTCAGGGATGAATTTGTAACTCTAAACTGAACAAAAGAAGGAAAAAAGGTCAATGAAGTAGACTTAAACTAAACAAAAATAAAGCAACAAATCACAGAAATAAACAAAGTTAATAGTCTAATGTTTGAAAAACCTAAACATATCAGTTATTGGGGTAA
Source organism: Gymnobelideus leadbeateri (assembly GCA_011680675.1). Classification (NCBI taxonomy): domain Eukaryota; kingdom Metazoa; phylum Chordata; class Mammalia; order Diprotodontia; family Petauridae; genus Gymnobelideus; species Gymnobelideus leadbeateri. The sequence goes on along the minus strand of WOXC01010203.1, from coordinate 290,721 downwards.
GAATTCCTTACTTGAAAAAGCTGCTTTAAAAAAATGGAAAGTGGAAGGCAAATCTGGTAGAAATTAGGTATAGACCCTCATTCCATTACCAAGGTAAACTTCAAATGTATAATATCATAGACATAAAAGGTCACATCCAGTTCTTAGCACAGTTTCTGACACATAGTAGGTATTTAATAAATGCTTGACGTTTTTCTGACTGACATAAATTATAGAACCATCATATTATAAGCAAATTAGAGCTTTTGGCATCTTTAAAATCTTTGAATATGCATTTTATTGCCTTTTAGCTATAATCATTTGTTGCAAATAATTTGGCACTGACTCGGTAAGATTTTGAAACATTTTGTAATTCCTCATTGTAAAGGCACACTTTTTACCATATCAAGCATACCTTTCATCAGAAGCCCGTTTTTTCCAAGTCTAGCTTTGATTTTAGTATGAAGATTTTTTTCTTAAAATTTTTCGATATAATTTTAAAAATATTTCCATAATTTTCCCTAGTACCTCTTCTCCCCCTTCCCAGATAATCAGTCCATATAATTGTGAGAAACACACTTGTGGGTATCACGGGACTTTCCAGGCAAGGTCAGGGAGTTAGCCTGGACAAGCTGCCACTGTCCACTACTTCCCAGGTGGTATGAAGATCTACATGATAGACCTATTCCCACTGAGAGAACTCAGAAACAGAGTGGTCAGAGGAAGGTTTTATTACATTTCTTGTGAAGTGGTTGTGGTGCTCACTAGGAAAACCCACACCAATACAGAAACAGGAGTGAGCTTAGTCATACCCTTCCATTCAAAGTCAGAATTTGTCCAACATCCTCAGGTTACACTCTTCATTATCCTACATTCCCTCCTGAAGCATGAAGTTAATTATGCAGGCACAGTAGTGAGGATACTTGTGACCATGGAATGACCTCTAGAGTCTGAGCCATTTGTCAGTCTCCACCTTTCTACTTCTCCTGAAGCCAGGATGTGCTCGAGCATTGTCTTTACAAACATATTATACATGCTTATCACAAGTTCCCATCAGTCTTTAGTATTTCTCAAGAACATTTGTGTGAGCAAAACAAGATGCAATAATATTCGTTCTTACATAATGAATAATATTTTTAAAGGGGGGGAAAAGGGAAAAATCAGCATGTCATCAATATTTTTTTTTGTCATCAATACTTTTAAGAAGTCTGAAAATATATGTAATGCACCACATTTGTGGACCTTTTTTTACAATGGTATAGAAATAGGGTTGTGTTCCTATTCTCTTTTGTCAAGCAATGTCTGTTCTTTGTAGTTCTATAATGTTTACTTTTGTTTTCTTTTTTAGTGGTTCTTTCCATTTGCATAGTTATAGTCATTGTCTGGTCATCACGTATATTTTCTTCTTGGCTCTGCTTACTTTGTTCTGCATGGTCAATTCATGGAGCTTTTTTCATGCTTCTCTATATTCATTATATTCATTGTGCAAAGCAATATTCCATTACATTTATATACCACAATATGTTCATTTTCAATTAATAGGCACCTACTTCCTCTCTCCTCTAGTCTTTCCTGTCACACAAAAAGAAGTGCAGATGTAAATATTATTGTTGTTCAGTTGTTTCATCATGACCTACTTTTCATGACCTCATGGACCACATAGTATGCCAGACCATTTGTGTGTATGTGTGTGTGTGTGTATTCTTATCAATAACTACCTTATAGTATATGCCTAGTAATTGAATTTCTGAATCAAAGTTTATGGACATTTTAATTACTTTATTTACATAATTTCAAATTGCTTTCCAAAAGTGTTATATTGATTTGTAGCTTAAACAGTAATGTGCTAGTGTGCCTATCTTCCCACAACTCCTCCCACACTGACTTCTGTTCTTTGGTCAAATTTGTAAATTGGCAGAGTCATTTTAATGTTTATTCATTTATATTTGTGATGTGATGTATTATTTCATATGATTACTAATAATTGATGATTCCCCTATTGAAGACTGTTTATTCATATCCTTTGATCATTTATCTATTGAACTTTTGGTTATCTGTCCTAGAGAAATGGGTTGAACACTTCTATAGGGTTTTCAGTAGACTGTCATCAAATCAGTGCTGAAACCATTGACCATCAGGTTGAAGTCAATTCCTCCCTGATTGAAGTTCCAACTAAAGAAGAGGTTATGAATACTGTTAGGTTCCTTTTGTGTGGCAAAGCATCTGATGCCGATTCTGTTCCAACTGAGATTTACAAGGTTGGAGGGCATTGCTCATATAAAAGATGACTGAAATTTTCTGGGTTATATGGCAAGAAGAGGTTATCCCCAGGAGTTCAAGGATGCCTCTATTGTCCATTTATGTAAATATAAAGGAAATAGATTGTCCTGTGACAATGTGGGGTGGAGGGCATGAGGGATCTCTCTTAGTCATTGCTGGCAAGATTCTTGCTAGAGTCCTCCTTAATAGACTGATCTTTCACCTGGAAGATGATCATTTTCCTGAGAGCCAGTGGGGCCTCAGAAAGGACTGAGGAACAGTTGATATGGTATTTGCTGCCTGGCATCTTCAAGAAGAAATGCCAGGAGCATAACAGAGGTCTATAATTATGTATAGACCTATGTTTATAGACCTGACCAAGGGCTTTGATACTCTTAGTTGTGGGGGCTCATGGAAAATAATGTCAAAATTTGTTTGCCTGGAGAAGTTCATCAGTATTATATATCAATTTCATGACAACATTCATGCCCAGGTTCTGGGTAACTGATGATGCTCTCCTACTTTCCCAGTCACCAGTGGAGTAAAACAAGGCTGTGTATGTACTCCCATGCTTTTTAGCATGATATTTTCAGCCATGTTGTCAGTGAAGAGGAACACAGCATCAAGGTCAGCTACTGGACTGATGGCAAATTTTTAAACTTGCAAAGGCTACAGGCCAAGACTAAGATGGAGGGAATGTTGGTGCATGATTTTTGTTTGAAGATGATTGTGCATTCAATGCAGCCTCTGAAGCTCAAATGGATATGATGAAAGTATGGATAGATTTGCTGCTGCTTGTGCTAATTTTGGAATAACATGAGCACCAAGAAAACACAGATATTCCATCAGCCAGCACCACACTATCTGTATGTGAAACCATTGGTTACGGCAAATGGAGAAGTTTTGAATACTATGAATATGTTCTCTTACCATGGTAGTATACTTTCCAGGGATGTATACATTGATAATGAAGTTGAGCCATGCATTGCCAGAGCTGAGTGTTTGGGAGGCTCTGAAGGAAAGTGTGAGGGAGAAGACGCATTAGACTGACTACCAAACTGAAGGTCTATGGAGCTGTTGTACTGACCTCATTGTTGTATGCCTGTGAAACCTGGACAGTCTACCAGTGTTGTGCTAGGAAACTGAATTGCTTCCATTTGAATTGTCTTAGGAAAATTCTGTAGATCACCTGGCAGGATAAGATACTAAATACTGAGGTCCTTTCTCAAACTAAACTGGCAAGAATTCAAATGCTATTGTAGAGAGTGCCACACTGATGGACTGGCATCAAATACCAAGTCTGCACTAGCCAAAAGACTGTTTTATGAAGAACTCACATGGGGCAAGCGCTCACATGGTGGTCAGATAAAGGGACACAAAAAATAAAGGTCTATCTTAAGAAATTTGGAATTGATTGCATGACATGGGAGGCACTGGCACAGGACTGCCCAACATGGCATGCCCTCATCAGAGAAGGTGCTCTGCTCTATGAGCAAAATAGAATTGAAGTAGCTCAAAAGAAATGTGAGACATGCAGATTTAGAGAATTCACCCCAAATGTTCACATGGACTATTTGTGCCCAACCAGTGGTAGAACATTCTGAGCTTGTATTGGTCTGATCAACCATAATAAGACACCCTGTAACTTGACTCTAGCATAGTGATGTCATTTTGGTCCTCTTCAAGAATGAAAGCCAACAATCAACCAACTATCTATCTATCCATATATAAATTATATATAACACAATATCATTTATGTATACAAATATACGTATGTATACAGAGAGATCTATACTTGAGCCTGTATCTATTGCTTATATATTTTTAATATATTTTCCATACCAAACTATCATCTATTAAATTTGATACAAAGATATTTCCATTTTTATCCCAGTTACATTATTTTTGTTTGAGCAGAAGTTTTTCAGTTTGATGTAATCCAAGTTAACTGTTTTATCTTACGTTATTGCTTTTACCCATACATTTACCCATAGCTTTCAAAGGTATTTGAACTATCTAATTTGTTTTTTATTTCCTTATGGAACACTTTGTAAGTGAAAGTATATAGGAATTTTGTGTGCTTTAGTAGATTGATTCCCATATATTTTATGCATTTTTTAGTTGTGTGAAATATGGTTTCCCTTTCTTTTTTGCCTTGGATTTTGTTGCTTGTATGAGATTTTGTGCTTATTGTGCTAGTTTTTAATTCTCCTTCCATTTTTTTCTACCATAGTTCTCCTTTCCTTTCTATTTTTCTCCTAGCACTCTCATTTGTTTTTTAAAATTGCAATATTTTTTGCTTCATCTCTCCCAGTAATTCTCATTGAGCTTGTGCCCAAGCTGTGCTTTTATTTGAGGTTTTGCTCATAAATGTTTTGGAGTCATCCTCTTCTGATTTGTGTTTTCATTTTTTAAACGAACATAGCCCAATACTTGGCACATTTTAGGGACTTAATAAATGCTTATTGTTTTATTTTTGTTATTTTTATTCTTTAATTTTCTTTTCCTTCTTCAGCGCTGTTTGTACCAGGTTTCTCACAGCCTTGACATCAAGATTGTCTAGTAACAACTCTAAGGCCCTTTAAGTAGTTGAAAGCCCTCTTGAAGATCTTTAGGACCTTGCCACCATGGGGGTTGGGTAATAATAGTAACTAACATTTACATAGCAGCTATTTTGTGCCAGACATGGTGCTAAGTGCTTTGCAATTATTACCTCATTTGATCCTCATAACAACCATGGTAGGTAGGCACTATTATTCTCATTTTACAGAAGAGGTAACTGAGGAAAACAGGATTTAAGTGAATTGGTCAAGGCACATCACTAGTAAGTGTCAAAGGCTACATTTGAACACAGGTTTTCCTAACTTCAGACCTGTGTTGCCTTGCTGCCTCTAAGAATTCTAAATCGAGACACCGCCTTATTCAGACTATTAGTTTTGTTTTTTTGTTTGTTTTTCTTCCTTAAGTCCTTTAGACTTTAATTGATTCAGGGGGCTAAAAAGCTCAGGCTTGTTGACACAGATCGCTGGTGATCTAGGTACAAAAAAACTAGAGATCCACCTGAGTCAATATTTTATCCTTGCTTTTTCATGCAATTGCTAAGTAAACCTTTTGTTAAATATTACATAGCTTATGACTGTCTCATTTGGTTCTAGTCCTGTGCGTGAATCACCAAACCATCTTGAGTCAGGTCTGGCCCAGAACAATATCCTACCTCATATCACACTTACTGGTATATAAAGTCATAATCTGTTTTTAGATTGTTAAGTGTCTTGAGGACAAGTATTTTTCTTTTATGTTTTCATCTTTCTTGGAACAGTGTCATGAACAGAATAGTCACATTTAAAATCGTGTTAAATTAACATTGACAATACTGAATTCTGACATGCCTTTGGGGAGCTGTAGATTCTACATTTGAATGTGAAATGTGTAAATCATTTGATTTTGCCTTCTACTATTATGATTTACCTCAATTAGACTTAATTATTTTAAAATGCAGCCTTCTTAGTAGTGATAGCTCTGCAGTTTATAGTAGTACATTACAGTGTAACAACACCCACTCCTTCACAACCTTGTGAAATAGTAATCCAAGTATTGGGGTTTAGAAACTAAGTAACTTCTCCAAGATCATTCAGTCTGTAGGTGTCAGAGCTTTAACTTGAACCCAAACCTTTCTGACTCTAGTTGTAGAGATTAGAGAAATCTATCCTGGAAGCACAGTCTCTTAGTTAAATGGAAAAATATTGTTAGAGCCAGGACCATTCTCTCACTCAAACATATGTTCCATCTGCACAAAGCATTTATTTTTACAAGTCTTTTAAGCATAACTCTATCCTTTCAGGCTTTGCTTAAGCTCAGTGGTGAATTTACCTTACACATTTTTAACTTAGATTTTATTGATGGTTTTAATACGTGAAAGGTTTACAAGTTATAGAAATTGTTTTATAAGAATGGACATTTCTTAGGCAGCTAATGATATGGTGAAGATAGTAACTAGCAAAAAAAAAAAATCAGATGATTCCCTAGGATAACAATGAAGAGATTTATATTACACAAATATATACAATGTTGGGTTTTTTTTTTCTTAAGCTTTAAATCTGGTTTCTGTTAACTGGGTTGGATATTAGTAAGGGTTACAGGTTTCCTGTGGGTTAATTTGAAAAGCAATCTGGATTTCCTGTGCCTCAGCTGGAGCTTGGTTTTAGTGATCTTTTAGCTATGAAATCACAAGAGACCATAATAATACCAAAAGACTCAGGTTTCATACATAGCAGTTCCTTAGTGGGGGGTGGGGAATTTTAGCCTTGAATTCACAAGAGAGGCTCAGGTTTCATAAATAATAATAGCTAATAACTAACATTCATATACCACTCAGTATGAGCCAGGTTCTGGGCTCTGTGCTTTACAATTATTATCTCATTTCATCTGAGATAAACCCTAGAGGTATGAATGGCAATTCCTTGGGGGGAAAAGGGAATGGGATATGGAGACAAAATTTTCTGGGGATTGTTACCATATAGTTAGTCTTATAAGTCCCCTGAGTTAGTTAAGTCTCAAGGACATTTTTGATACCTTTTAAGGAAAAACTAACCTAGTCAGCATGGGGAAAAGCAATATATTTCTCCTACCATATGTGTTTTAACAATAATTAAATATGCAAAGTATGTATCTGATATAAAGTGTAAAATCATTTAAAAGGTTTTTCCTCATATGATAGGTGTGATACCAAATTACTGTAAATTTTTTTGGAGGTGCTTATCCTTGGAATGAAACAGTACAATACAAAGTTAAAGCGTAAATCAAGTCACTAATTGAAACCCTTCCTTAATGCTTCTTTTCTTATTATGAACTTGACAAGCATCAGCACAGTTGAACATTTCCTTACATTAAGAAGAATAGAGGGGCGGCTAGGTGGCGCAGTGAGTAAGAGCACCGGCCTCGGAGTTGGGATGACCCGAGATCAAATCTGGCCTCAGAAAATGAGCACCCACACACAAATAATGACTAGCCGTGTAACCTTGAGCAAGTTACTTAACCCCAATTGCTTTAAAAAAAAAAGAAGAATAGAAAAACTAGACTGTCGTTTGAGTTATTTTTTGACCCCTCAACACTTTCTCAGTCACCTCTCCTTTCTGACTGAAGGGCTGGAGGGCAGAGCAATAAATTCCTCCCAAAGACTTCCTTTGATAGAGGTCTCAGATCAAAATTTTTCAGATAACTCTTCATTTTCCATCTGCAGCTGTGCTTGATTTCAACTAGGTACTCCTTGGCACCCCCCCCCCCCCTTCAATTTTCTTTTGTGTGTTGACTTCCTCATTAGATTGTAAGCCCTTTGAATAAGCCCCTGTTTTTCTTTTTCTGTTTGTATCCCCAGTGCTTAGCAAAGTGTCTGGTGCATAATAGACACTTAATAGATGTTTATAAAATTAAATTTAATTGACTGCCTATGAAACTGTGAACCTATAATACTGCCCAGCTTGCCTGTCTGAACTGCCTTCACTTTCTTATCCTTGAAATTATTCACTATTGCTATTTTGTTTTCTTCCTTTTCTCTAATATATTTAGTATTACTTCCCCACCTAATTCCCCTTCCCCAGTGCTGAAGGTCTTTCTCATAACAAATGATTATAGTCAGGTAAAACAAATCCACATATTGGCTATATCTGAAAATTATCTCATTCTGTTCCTCTAGTCCATAACTTCACTGCTAAAAGGTGGGAAGCATGACTGATCATTTCATTAATCATTGGTCTTAAGTCTTTCACACTTGTCATCCTTTATAATATGTCATTATTTGCATAAATTGCTCTTCTGTCTCTGCTTACTTTCTTCTATAACAGTTCATACAAATCCTTCCAGGTTCTCTGAAACCATCCCCTTTGTGATTTCTTACTGTGTAATACTAGTCCATTAAGTGACTTGCCCAAGGTCATAAAGCTAGTAAGCATGTCAAGTGTCTGAGGTCAGCTTTGAACTCAGGTCCTTCTGACTCTAGGGCTGGTGCTCTATTCACTGCACCACCCAACCGCCCTATAGTAATTATTTTATGCATATGGTTTCTTTTTCTCTTTGATATCTTTGGGCTTTAAGCATACTGTATATCACTGAATCAAGGGGTAAGCACACTTTAGTAATTTGGGAGGTATAGTTCAAGATTGCTTTGCAAAATTGTTAGAATATTTTGTAGCTCCACCAAAGTGTATTATCATGCCTTAATTCCTATAACCCCCTCTAAACATTGTCATTTTCCTTTTTTAAAAAAAATTGATCACCTTTACCAATCTTATGGGTGTGAAGTATAACTTTAGAGTCTAGTACAGTTTAAATAAAATTTGTTTGTAGAAAAATATCACTGACTTCTTAACACAAAGTGAAGCCTATCAGTTACCATTTGGGATGCCTAAGAGTTTGACTATATGAGAACAAATCTGTTGTGTTTAGTAGGTGAGATTTCTAGAATGTAGCTAGAATTGTGAAGAGAGAATTGAATGAAGATATACATTAAAAAAATTGAATCTTTCTCTTTTTTATTAAGAACATGACAAGCATCAACAAAAACGAACATTTCCATATACAAAGAAGAAAAGAAAGAAGATTATACATAACCATCAATCTATTGCATACAGTTTGGCTTTTAAAAGAGCATATATTAAATTGAACACTGCCCTGCATGCTTGTCTATGTATCCTTCTACTGTCTTCTGTATATTTGATGTTTCTTTGACTCTTTTTCTTTCTGGCATCATTACTACTTTAATGTTTTATGCCTTATTTATTTTGTCCAAGCCTAGAACCTGATTAGACTACAGTGACAATGATTTTTAATTTCATGCTTAGCCCTTAGTCATAGAGACCCATAAAAGACTAAATAACTTTTTGAAGACTCATATAAACTTACATCAGGAAGGGAGGGAGCTCTTGGGATTTAATGAACTCTAATCCTGTCTAGGCTGACTTGAGTCTAAAGGACAGGTACCTGGTAAGCTACAGTTGTCCATTTTTTTTGGTTTACATTTAATCAAAGTGTTTATTGTTGTTTTTGTTGTCGTCCTCTTTGGTTCAGTCTTCCCAGATTCAGAATTTGCATTTGGGGCCCCCACGAACCTATAATGTTTAGTTACCTATTTCACAGACCAAGGACATGTAGACTTTCTAGACCCTCCAGAAAGCATTTCTAGCCTGGAAGGACCGTCTACTTTGTTCTCTGTTGGCATAATCTTAGAAAATTCAAGCTCATACCTATGATGTATCATGATATATATCATATGCTATGATGAAGTGTGGGAGTATTTCTTATATGTAAGGCTTCTAAATGACTACATAGAAATAGTGGAGAAGAAAATTCTCCCTCAATACCCCAGAATGTACCCAATCTGAACAATGTATATGCAGGAAACATTTTATTGTGATAATCTGGTTTTGATTTAAGACACCAAAACCTACCATTGGAATTGCCAAATAGTTTATTTCCTCTCCAACTACATTTTAGCATCATGGAACTATAACTATAACCTTAATTACATAATCTTGGCTGATACGTGTGTGTGTGTGTGTGTGTGTGTGTGTGTGTGTGTGTGTGTTGCAAGAAGAAAAATAAACATCCTGGAAATTTCCCCCCATATCCTTTATCTTTTAATATAATCTTTCTTATCATTTCTAATTCTCTGTACCCTGAAACAACACATAGTCAGTACATACATGCATGCATTTATAGACTTATGGAATGTAAGCAAACACATATTACATATAACATGTAATCAGTCCACTAATCCATCAATAAGTATTTATTAAGTACCTCTGAGGTTTCAGGTACTGTGTTAGGTGTACATTTAGGTACATACAAAAACAAAAATGAACCAGTCCCTGCCTTCTGGGAGTTTGCATTCTATCTAAGGAGATAATATATACATGTATAGGTATATATAAAATATATGACAGACTATATGGCATAAAGAATGGTCATCCTTGGATTAAGGAAGACTTGGATTCAAGTTCCAAAGTTTTGTCTCTTCCATATATTTGCTGTATGACTATGAACAAATCACATAATCTCTCCATGTCCCATGAAAGTTTCTAAGAATTTAAGTTGCAGAGCAAGTTTCAATCTCCATTAGGTGAGGAAGAACTTCATTGGAAGCTATCAAAACCACTATAATCATGGGTCTTGTAGATAGATAGATAGATAGATAGATAGATAGATAGATAGATAGATAACACAAAAAATAAATATAAGGTACATTTTGGTGGGGAAAGATATAGACAGCTATGGGGAAAAGAAAAGTTTTCATATGGATGGTACTTGAATTTTGAAAGAAACTAGAAATTCTAGGAAGTGCATTCCAGTCATGGGAGACAAACAGGGTAATCACAGAGAGAAAAAAGACAATGTTGCATGTGAGGAATAATGAGAGGCTAATTTGGCTGAACCATAAAATATGCAAAAGAAACAAATAAGGTTGCAAAGATATAGGGCAGGGTTGTGAAAGTTTTTCGGTGCCAAACTGAGGAATTTACATTTGATCCTTAAAGTAATAGGAAGCCGAGTAGTGAAGTGACATGACAAGACTTAAGCCTAAGTATTGGGAAAATTATCTTGGCAGCCGTGGAATTGATAGAGATTTCAGGAAGGATCTAATGGTGTCATTAGGAGGTGATTTCAGTAGTCTTAGTAAGGGGAGATGAGGAATTGAATAGAGTGGTGGGTGACTGGCTAGAGAGATGAGAACAGATATAAGACATGTTTTGGAGGTAAGAACTGTAAGATTTGGCAATTGATTACATATGTGAGGTGAGACAGAATGAGGAGCTTAGGGTAACAGTGAGGCATCAAACCTTGCATGTTTAAACATGAGTATACACATACACCTATACACATAAAGAGGAGACATCTTCCATGCTATTGGTTAAACAGATTTTGATTGTAGTTTAGAGTATCATGGATTAATTAGATCATGATTGGAGTTAGGAGCAAGAAACTCATTAATATATATATATATACATATATATATATATACACACACACACACATGCATACATACATACATATATGTTTTACTCATTAATATTCTCATTAGGTCAGGAATAATGTGTGGCTAGCAGCCAGCTCCATCTTGGTAAAACATTTATATATACTGCTATCCTAGTCACACAAACCCCTACATATTCTGAATGGTTCAACCCATTTCTTCTTAGGTGGTTTCATTAAAATATAAAAGTAAAGGAATAAATAAAAAAAGAACCAAGCCCCTGAATGGACTTCTATGGTATGTACTACTTGCTTGCTGTCCATCATGTGATGCTAACTACAAGAATCTCATATAAGTAAATCTCCTAATAAAGCTTGGACTGATAACCTTGACTTTGTGTGCCTCTTTCCTTGAAATTCTTGCATTGTGAAGAGATACAATAGGGAAATCTGGTGTCCTACAATACATGCTAATAATTTTACCATTTCCTATTCAGATACAAGGTTGAGAGAAATGATTATTAAATAACAAATTATTGTGGAGATCTCTAACCTTTCCCAAGAATTTACCCCACTTAGACCATCTTATCTAGTTGTTGCCCCATCTATCTAGAAAACCTTACAAAGAATTTTAATCTAAAGTGAATTCCAGCCCAGTGTTATCTGATAGGTTTGGGCAAAGGGGTAGATAATTTGTCTCAATTGCCTGAAGCTGGGGTTGTCTGGGAGTGAGAGTGATCAGTCTTGTCCCCTAGCTCCTCATTACAATAGATTTACTTCATTATAATCATTCTCCTCATTAATTGTTAACCAATCAAGAGTCTATTGCTACCTACAGTAACATACACTCTTCCAAGGTCATATAAGCATTGAGTGGGTTCCAGGGGGGTCTTTGGCATTTGAGAGTGCCACTGGCCCCTTTTAGTAATTATAGAGAAGCTATGTCTCTTGAACGTTTTATATGTTACAAAGTTAGTTATACATAGTGTGTAAGGGTTCTAAATTTTGCATACACAATGAAAACAAAAATGTACTTTGGAAAGATGAGTAATTTCTCTTTGAAAGAGCAATAAAGAAATGGAATGATATTTACAATCTAGTTGTCCAAAGCCATCCATTTAGCCTGATATTCAGTAAGTAGAACATTGTCAAAAGAGCATGTTAAAAGGATATGGTTTGGTACAAAATAATTTTTGAAGCCAGGTACATTGAAGCCTCAGTACATATAAATAGTCAATGCCTTCACGTATTGAAAATGTAAGGCTTTAATTCTGTAAGTTTCCTAGGGTATATAGGCTGAGCAAAATAGAGTTCTTTCTTTTGGTATGATGAACCATTCTCTACCTGATTTCTGTTTTGTTTTAGGACATAATACAGATATTTTAAGGGAAAGATTGATGAGTTTAATTTTATCTAGAGGTATTCTTTCACTGGTCATATTAGAGAGCTTGAGGGCAAGCGCATTATGGAGTTTGGGGATTTTAAAAAAAAGTATTAAAGCAGTTGCCCAAACCACCATCAACATTATTCATCATATTGTTGAAGTGACAGAAGGGAGGCTACTCTAATGAAATTTTAATAATTATATTTATTGTGTAACATTTTCATCCTGTCTCATCCGACTCCAAGATCAGCACTATTTTTTTTTTAGTTTTACCTATACCACATTGACTCATTAGAGATGCTACCTACTCCAAGAGGTCTGTGTCTTCACCACTACATTTAAAGAGAGAATTTAGGAAGAGAAAGGAAAGAGAAATGTTTCCACTCTGGACTTGGGGAACCTAGTCGTTCGGGAAAATTTGCAAAAATCTTTTGCATCTATCATTTAACTTGAATCATTCAAGTATTCATAAATCAGCTGACTGTTGAAAAGCTAAATAATATAAAATTGTTGAGATTGGGTAACTTAACCTGTTTATGAAATAGCTCCAGAGAATGAAGAGGACCCTATTCAAGATTATTCACCTGTTGCCTGTGGGAGGTTTTTTTTTTTTTTTGTCTTATTTTTTTTTGGAGGGGGGAAGGCAGGGCAATTGGGGTTAAATAACTTGCCCAAGGTCACACAGCTAGCGTGTCAAGTGTCTGAGGTCACATTTGAACTCAGGTCCTCCTGACTCCAGGGCCAGTGCTCTATTCATTGTGCCATCTCGATGCCCCACCTGTGGGAGCTTTAAATGGATTTTCAAATCAACATGGGGGAAAAATGATGGGTACTCAACTCAATGAATGCTGAACAAAAGAGACCACCTGCCAGTTATCCAAAGGTTATCCAAACCAGATATGGGTGCAGAAAGTGATGTTTCCAGTGAATAGACCTATGTGTATGATTCAGAGGTCAGGAAGATTCCACCCAGAGGCCATTCTTTTCTTGCCTAGATGTGTTGCTCCAGAGATTCCTAGGGCAGAGATATAACCCACAAAGCACAAGGACAGTGATGATCAGCCTGTCCCTGCTCTCAAACCTAGTGGAGACAAGTAAGTTTATGATGATAGTCAGCCTATATACCATCTACTAATTCAATTACTATACTAACTTGCTATGTTATAGGCAAATCTAAAGAAGTAGTTACAAATGTATCCAGAAACTATGCCCCAAAAGTTACTAAATTATACATATCCTTTGACCCAGTAATCTTATTACTAGGTCTATCCAGGGTTGGGGAACCTGTGGCCTCAAGGCCATGTGCTGCCTTCTAGGTCCCTGGGTGCAGCCTTTTGACCAAGTCCAAGTTTTACAGAGCAAATCCTTTTATTAAGGGGATTTGCTCTGTGAAGTTTGGATTCAGTCAAAGTGGCACACTTGTGGACATAGAGGGCCACATACGGCCTTGAAGCCACAGATTTCCTACCCCTGGTTACCATAGAGATCAAAGAAAGATCACTTATATGCACAAAAATATATTTAGTAGTTATTTTTGTGGTGTCAAGAAATTGAATTAGTGATGGAGTGTGCTGGTAAATATTTAACCACTGACTTTATGGGAAAATGTCAGCACCTTATACTTTGAAGTTGAATCTGAATCATTAACATTTTCTTCATCATTTTATTCAGTTTAGAAAATTGACAATACAATAAATTAAACCCTGGTTTGTATGTGTTAATTCCCAAAATGTAAATGTTCCCTCTGAAAATTTAACATTGGGCTCTGTGATACAAGCTGACTCCAGTCCATATCTGATTGAGAATGTCCCTCAGTTGGGAAATGGCTGAAAAAATTATGGTATATGAGTGTAATGGAATACTATTGTGCTATAAGAAATAATGAGAGAAGGAGAGTCACAAAAACAACTTGGAAGACTTGTTTGAACTAATTCACAGGAGTGGATAGAAGAAGGCACACAAGGTATGCAATAATGATAACATTGTAAAGACAAATAACTTTGAATGTCTTAAGAACTTTGATCGATGAAATGACCAACCATAATTCCAGAGGAATGATGATGAAGCATTATGTCCACCTCCTGACTGAGAAATGGTAGATATATGTGTATGTATGACATGCATTAGACATATGTATATATCTAAACATGACCAATGCAAGAATTTATTTTGCTTCACTATGCATATTTGTTCAAGGGTTTTGTTTTTACTTTTTCAATGGTAGAATAGCAATTTTCTGACACAGCTTCCTTTGTCTCCATCATTGGAGAAGAAATATCTTACACACACACACACACACACACACACACACACCTACCAGGGACTTGATATTTTATGATGTTTATTATATGGGATGGTTTAGGTAACTCTATAAGGATTTGCATTTGTTCCTACCCTCAGTAATATACCTAGAGGTTGCTGAAAGTGTGAATATAAATAACTGACCCCATAGCCCTTCTTTTCTTACTATTAATAATAATAACAATAACACAGTAGCTAACAATTGTATAGTGCTAGGCACTATTGCTAAGCCTTTTGCAATTATTATCTCATTTGATTCTCACAACTCTGGGATATAGGTGCTATTATTAACTCTATTTTACAGATTAAAAAAATTGAGACTGAGAGTGGTTAAGTGACTTGTCCAAGGTCATACAGCTAGTAAGTATCTGAGGCTAGATTTTAACTCCTTGAATATAAGCCCAGAGCTCTATTCACTCTGCCCCTAGCTGCCCCCATGAACTATCTCCCTGAAATTATCCAAATGGGGAGGGGCTTTGGAGGATACCTTGGGTTAGGATAGGGCTGAAGGGTCCCTAGTGCCCAGGTGCTTAATTTTCTGGTTCAGGTTTTACAAACATATCCATGGGATGGCTATCAATAACTTTCCTATCAACCCCAAATTTTCTACCCTACCCAGATTTCCCACCTGAGGATGGTATTGTTCCCCTTGGTGGCCTGGTAGGGCAGAAGGCTCTGTGGTTTCTCCCTTTGTTCTCAATCTATTTGCACTGATGGTAGTATTTGCCCAAGCCACAACTGTCCCAACATCCTGCTCAAATTTCTCCACTTGATCACGGGAATGACCCATATTCAAAGTCTGAAGCTGTTCAAGTGGGGCTCTACCAAGGAAGAGTGATTTCATTGCCCCCAAGACAGGCTGGCATAGGATGTGGCAAGCTTTGGCAGAAATCTGAACAAAAACCAAACTATCCTATTTCCTTTAGGAAATTTACCCCTTCCCTTGCAGATCCTCATCTGTGAGCTGGCTGCAAGGGGAATTCATTTTTACAAGACCAAATGCAAATAACTTATCATCTCAGCCTTACATTTAAAGGGACAAAGGGCAAATATCCCTTCTGAAGACTCTAACACATTTAGCTGACTCTAAAGAGGTGCTCAGAGAGTTCTCCCAAGCCACAGAAATCTAAAGCAGAGAGCCTTTAAGCTCTAGCTCCATCAGATCACACCCTGAGGAGCCCTTGCTCCAGAGATTCCTCAGGTTTCTGTTTCAACTCAGGCCACTCCCTCCCCACCTGGACTCTTTGCTGGAGAGGGTCCACCCACAGCTTATTCTCTCAGTTAGGGATTCACTCCTCCAGGGAGCAGTGAGAGGATAAACCTAGGACTGTCTAACATCCAATCTGGACCCCAAGTCAACTCGTTTTCTCTAGTTTCATGGCTCCTACCTCAGCAGGAACCTCTGGGTCAGACCATAGAGTGGGGCCTGGCTGAGGACCCTCACTCTGTCCCCATCACCAGAGACCATTTTGTGTGCACTGTTACCAGCTCCATTGGACAACCCTTTGCTTTCTTTCCATTGTCCTTGAAAGCCAAGAGTCCTGCCTCTGGCTGCTGAATTGCACTTGTCTAGCTTACTTTCAGTCTGACTGCTGGCAGTCAGATTGTCTAGTATGGTCGAAACAATCAAAGAATGCTCTCCTTGGTTCTTTCTTTACCCTCCAGGGAATTCTCCTCAAGCTCACACTGAGATAAGAGCCTGTTGCTTGTCTCAAAGAGAGAAATCCCCATACAAAATCAGGAGGGCTCTGGCCACAGGGATCCAGACAGCATTGTGCCCCCCTTTCCTCTGCTCCACAGGTCCCCATCTGATCAAGTAATCCTCCTTTGTTTTTTGAGGGGGCTCATTCCTCAACCCCACACACTGTGAGCAATTGAGGTCATTTTTCTTCCCAAGCTACCAAATGTCGTAGGCCAGTGCCCAGTGTTTTCTGGAAAGGAGCTAAGACACTGAGCATGAGCTAAGAGCTGCTTGTGTTGTTCAGTCATTTTCAGTCACAGACAACTCCTTATGACCTCATTTGAGGTTTTCTTCACAAAGACACTGGAGTGGTTTGCCATTTCCTTCTCTAGATCATTTTGTAGATGAGGAAACTGAGGCAAACTGGGTTGAGTGATTTGCCCGGGATCACAGAGTCAGTAAATGTCTAAGGCCAGATTTGAATTGGGAAGATAAGTCTTCCTGACTCTATACCCAACACTTTACCCATTGTAGCACCTAGTTGCTACAATGCCACCTAGCTGTTAAGAACTACGCTCCTCCTTCAGAGTGATAAGGGAGGTAACTTTCCTTCTGATTTATATTCATACCTTTAGACTAGAGATATCTGAGGTGTGACAGAGAGATATAATGCTAGCACAGCATCCCTCTTGGATTCTGGAGGAGAGCTTTCTTTGCCTTGGTTGTCCCTTATTTGGCCTCTTCCTCCATTCATCATGCTGGTGGTAAAGAGGTAAAGTCATGGTGTTTCTCCTGTTTTCTGCAAAAGTTGGATAAACCTTAGAACATCTACCTATGCCACCCAAAAGCCACATCTATAAATTAAAAAAAACTCACATATACCTATCTTATATGAATTTCACAACAATTCTGAAAAGTAGATGAAGAATTTATTACCTCTCTTGTAGATAAAAATTAAAGTTAGGGGAGGTTGTGTCCCACTTGCCTCACCTCACTGACTAATGATGGAGTAGAAATTAAAGCAGCAGGACTCTTCACTCTTTCCTGGACTATGCTGCTCTTCCTTAAGCTAAAGATTTGTTTTTGCTCAGCAGTTGTATTAGCTATTATATCAATTGTTGTTTTGCTTCAAGAATCAGATGCCCCAAATGATGGTAGAAAAAACCCAACTACATTTGATGAGACTAAAAATGTGAACCATTCAACGTGTATAGTTCTACCTGAAGTCACTGTATCAGTAATTGCCCCCACAGGATATATTTTGACTTGTGGCCCTGCTATCAATGTTGTGATCTAAATTTTGGAGAATTTTACAACAATCCCTTGAGATTTTTAGGAATACCCTGAGGTATTAGACCCAGGAATCAGTACTTTGTATAATAATGGCCTACTAAGAACATATTTTGCTTGGAGATAAAAATGTAAGCTCAAAATATTAGAGTTCACGTTGTTGGTTGATTTGTGACTTCTCATTTGGAATAATTAATATAATGCAAAGAGAAGCATAAGAAGGAAATTAAAGGAAGCTCTACACTCACACAAAGTGGCAATGAGAAAGATCAACTAAAGAATGAGAGAAATTAGGAGGCACTACAATCTTTCTGAACTTCTTGGCAATTACTACAGAATACTGAACTTTTTAGACAAAAAACAAAGTGTCTGTGGACTCAGTATAACTCCCAAACTGAATGTGCTTACTCTTAAGGACCAGTCATAGACTTCCACTCGCCATTCATTCTTGTAGCCAACTCAATTGCTTACTATCCTCTTATAAAGACTATAGAAATCAGAAATATTTCATTTAGAGAAGCTACATAATACAGCACCTCATTAACCCAGGCGATATTGAGTGGGTCAGGGGACACTAAGACACAGAACTTAACACTGTTGCACACGCTATGATTCCCGATATATTAGCCGGGGTTGCAAACTATCACCTTGATACACAGTGATTCTTTGAACCAACTGCCAGGACTACAAATGCCTGATGATACCTAAAATTGCTAATTCTCTGAAGCAATCTCACATTTTTTTGTACTGAATCCCAGCACTAACCTTCTTATAAATAACACTTATTCCCAATCCCCTGGAGGTGACCTTGATACCTCTTAAATAGGACCATGATACAGCAGTTAGTCATTTTCTAGCTAGTTGCCAAGGGGCTCCAACCTTACTTACATATGAAGAATTTTATATGATTGAAGGAGGGCCTCCTGGCCCTTGTATGGTATCAAAGGAATTCAGCCCTCTCAGCTCAGCAGCCTCCCACTCTGTAAGAACAGTCCAGATACAGACATATTTTTGCTCCTTTTCTATGATTTATTGTACTTATCTGAGTGGTTCAGCACTCATCTCAATAAATGTAATCCCAGGAGATACAGAATATAATCACAGAGTATTTAGAGTAAGGAAGCAGTGATGTGGTTCTTGCCATATATACCTCAGTTGAAGTAGTCACAGATTCAACCATTCATTCATATAATCACAAAATTCAGACTGTAATCACAAAAATGTAAGCTAGGTGTTGCCATTTCTTCCCCCAATAATATATGAATAAATCCTTCATCAATTTGGTGATTTGGCCATGACATGGTACAGGAAATATTTTTCCATTGTTTGAGAGAATCAATCATACCCTATTGGTCTATATATAAAAGTAGTACATTAGTTTATCAATGTTCCAGCCCAGCGTCTCAAGGATTCTGGGGTAGCTAGGTGGCATGGTGAATAGGGTACTGGCCCTGGAGTCAGGAGGACCTGAGTTCAAATCCAGACTCAGACACTTAACACTTATTAGCTGTGTGACCTTGGGCAAGTCACTTAACTCCAATTGCCGTGCCTTCCCCCTTCCAAAAAAAAAAAAGAGTAGTAATGATACTGGGCATCCTCGTTTAAAAAAAATTTAAAAATTAAAAAAAAGAGTTGGGGCCAGAAGTAGAGGAAAAACAAGGTCTTAGAGAAGGAATTGTTCTTGGAAGGAAAGAAAATCATCTCCTCCCTGCCTCCCATTGACCATGTCACTGGAGAGATTAAATCAGTAAGAGACAAAGATTTCTGCTAGGAGCAGAGACACACTTTCAAGGACAAAAATGGATATATAGACTAATAGTTACTAGAGGGAAGAAGCATCTTCAAGGAGCATGATCTTTCACGAGAGAAAAAAAATCAATTATAGACTCAAGTTTTTAGAGCCCACTTGAATTGCCCATGCAACAGAGGGCTGCAACCATGCCGAACACTGTGAAGACTACAAAAAAAAAAGGACTTCTATCTAGTAGTCAGTGTTAGGAGTTATTCTCTGACATATGTGAAATTGACATTAATGTCTTACTCCTGTACTACCATTGTATTCTAAATTGTAACCCATTCTTCAAATGTATGCTGCATGTCTTTGTGGGAGAATGTGTCTCAGGATTTGCAGTAGAATGTTTTGTACCAATTGTTCTTTTCTCCTCACACTTAATAGTATTTTATTTTTTTCAATTATATTTAGAGAGAGTTTCCAACATTCACTTTTATAAGATTTTGAGTTCCAAATTTTTTCTCCCTCCCTCCCCAAGATGGCAAGCAATCTGATATAGGCTATACATTATGCCAATTAAGGGGCAGCTAGGTGGCGCAGTGAATAGAGTACTGGCCCCCAAGTCAGGAGGACCTGAGTTCAAATCCTTCCCCGCCTCCAAAAAGCAAAAAAAAAAAAAATCCCAAACCATTATACCAACTATTTTTTCTATTATCTTAGCAAAGGCCATTCATTGCTAAAAGTTAATTAGGTCTCTTAGGCAGTTGTCAAAGAAAAGCACCTTAGTGGAGTCTCAGGAGTGACAGCCTTAGGAAGTAGAGTGCTTCAGTTAGTCAGTCAGTTAACAAACATTTATTAAGAGCCATATATGTTCCAGGCACTGTGCTAAGCACTGAGAATAGCTTACAGTCTAAAGAGGGAGACAATAAGCAAAGAGATATATAGAAAAAGGCACATATAAGATAAAGAAGAAATAATTAAGAGAGGGAAGGCACTAGAATTAAGAGGGATTAGGTAAGGCTTCTTGTAGAAGATGGGATTTCACCTCAGTTCTACACTGTATAAATAATTCAACATCCACTTAATCTCCATTTTCTTTCATTGCTTTAAACTTGAATTTTTTTTTTTTTTTTGTCTAAATGGCTGCCAGGCAAGGAGTGCCTATACTGCAGTATTGGGTAATATGAAAGGGGAGGGAATGAATGAAATAGATTTTGTAGAGCTTTGGCTTTGCTCTACTTCTTACAGAAGGTCCTATCCCCCATGCTATTAGTACCCTCCCTCCACCCCACAAATAACTTTGTATGTATTTCATAGTTATTTTCTTACCCTAGAATATAAATTTTCTGAGGTAAGGAATATTCCATTTATGTCTTTGCATTACCAGAGTCTAGCAGCACACACAATTCTTTGCATACAAATACTTGATAAGTACTAATGACCAATACTTAGTAATAATTTGGATCTAAGTAGTAATGAGAAGCAGTGTCGTAGAGGATCAGAGTTAACCTTGGAGCCAGAGGGACCTGGATTAAAGTTTTACAGCTGCCACATATTTGCTGTATGATCCCGGAAAATTCATTTAGTCTCTCTCAATGTTCTAGATCAGTGCTACCAAATTCAAATAGAAGTGTGTCTGTGTATAAGGATCCCTGATGGCTGCATATTGACTTAGAAAACCATATTATTAATATTAATCTATGAACACATATTAACATTCATGTTCTATTGCATTTTTGCTTATTTTGTTAAATAATTGCCAATTACTTTTTAATTTAGTTCTAACACTCCAGAGTGTGGCAGGCCGAAATACCTGTTTCATGGTTCTGCTCTAGGTAACTAGAGGCAACTAAATGGTAAGGGAGTCCAAGCCTGGAAACCTAAGTTCAAATCCAACTTTGGACACTTTCTAGCTGTATGGTTCTGAGCAAGTTATATAAGCTCTGTTTGCCCGAGTTTCCTCAACTGTAATAACAATGGCGCTTACCTCTCAGCTAATGAGATAGTATTGTAAAAAGGAAAGCAATTCTTACAAAAAAACCCTTTGTAAGATTTTAAGTTACAGAGTAGGTGTGAACCTGCACACTTGTGGTAGAGGGAATTTCTTATCCAGGAAGTTCCTTATAGCAATTAAAACACCATCCAATCCCTATCTTTATAAGAGGTGATAAAAGAGCAAAGAGGATGTCAAGGTTTTGAACATGGGACACTGGGAGAATGGTAGTGGTAGAAACAGTAAAATCAGAAGGAGGGAAAGTTAATAAATTCAGTTTAATTGAACTTGAGGTGCTGTTGGAGGAAGTCTGTGGGCAATTAATCAGGAATGTGAGTGTGGAGTTCAGAAGAGGGGTCAGGATTGAGGCTTGTAACCTACTTTATAAACAGCATTCTATATATGAGATTTAGCTACATGATTATAATTGCAATACAATCAGAATCTGGAAGGGACCACAGTTGTCAATAGTGACAGCATTATTTATCCCCTCCCCCAGAAATTATTCATAAAAATTATTTATAGTTGTATCTAGATGTGACTTTTCTTTCCCCCCTTTACAGAGGAGAACGAATGGGCTTATGGTTTCCTTTGGGTAAATATATGAAACTCTGTATGTCCAGGAGAAAAAATGTAGAGAGAAGGGATTAAAGTGGAATAAAAGGATCTAAAACACTCAAAATTAATCTCTTGCAATGGTCTGGCTTCCATATGTGTAAACCAAAATACATGGATAGAATCAAAACCTCTCCTTAGATGTTAACATACAACCAGGCAGTGCTTTGGTTCCCTATGTTCTCTGTGCAGGCCAACAACATTTTTTACCTTCCTTTCCTTCAATAGTCACCCAAACACCCCAAGGTCAAAGTCGTTGCCAACAATAGCAAATAGTGGTATACACAGGAGAGGGATCAGAGCCTGAAATACTTGGAATGCCAATGAAAGGTCTGGAAAGCTCAGACCAGTCACACTAACAAACTCAGAAACAGAATGTAACACTTTCCAAGGGCTAGCTACCTTCATTTCCAAGGTATCCTGGAGTTGTGGAGAAGCTTTGGCTAGGAGAAGAGGGCCACCTTGTCAGATATTGAAAGTAAGAAAGAACAAACAACATTAACTAGAACCCAACATTAATTTGAACCAAACATGGAACAAAGGACATTTTCCTCCACATTCAGGGCTTTGGCATGGCAATTATTTAAAATCCCAAGCTTTCTAGGAACAAGAAGAAAGATATAAATTTTACCTCAGAAAATGACAATTCAGGACTTTAACACTAAACCAAAAGACAGATAAACACAAAGAAATTGTATGTTTGGTGGGAATATGGTGAAACAAGTCAGAATTATCTGGTTCTTCCAAATAAACCTACAAATAACTTAAAATAATGCTTCAAAGTAAATTTTAAAGCAATAGAAATAATTAAAAGTCATTATAAAGCTGTTATCCAGCCTAGGATAACTTTGGAGGATGTTAGGAAAGATCTGACTTCCCAGGGAGATGGTCAGATCATAGTGAAGTGCAGATGCTGCCCAGCAGATACCTCTGAGTCAACAATTAGAAATAGAATTAATTAAACACTAAAAATCCTAATCTTAAAGAGTACATTAAAGAACAAATCATGGAAACAATCAATGATTTTATTAAGGAGAATGATAATAACGAGACAAGACACCAAAACTTACGGGATGCAGCAAAAGTGGTAAGAGGAGGAAAATTTGTATCTCTAAATATTTATATCAATAAAATAGAGAAAGAGCAGATCAAGGAATTAGGTGTTCAGTTTTAAAAACTAGAAGAACACAGGGCGGCTAGGTGGCGCAGTGAGTAAGAGCACTGGCCCTGGAGTCAGAAGGACCTGAGTTCGGAGCCGGCCTCAGACACTTAATCCACACAAACAAAAACCTAGCCGTGTAACCTTGGGCAAGTTACTTAACCCCAATTGCCCTAAAGGGGCGGCTAGGTGGCGTAGTGAGTAAGAGTGCCGGCCTCGGAGTTGGGATGACCCGAGATCAGATCCGGCCTCAGAAAATGAGCACCCACACATAAATAATGACTAGCCGTGTAACCTTGAGCAAGTTACTTAACCCCAATTGCTTTAAAAAAAACAAAAAAAAAAACTAGAAGAACAAACTAAACATCTTTAATTAAAAAAATTGGAAATCCTAAAAATTAAAGTTGAGATTAAGAAAATTAAATGTAAAGAACCCATTGAATTAAGGAAAAAACTAGAAGTTGATTTTATTGGAGGAAATCAGAAAAAATAATCAATGGTTTATATGGTTTTTAAAAAGAAAGAATAAATCAAATCATTAGTATTAGAAATGAAAAAGGTGGCTATCAAATTAAAGCAAGTACTAGGACTTATTTTGCCTAATTCTATCCAATAAACTGAACAAACTAAGTGATATAGAAGAAGACTTAAAAAAAACCCAACAAACTGGGGCAGCTAGGTGGCACAGTGAATAGAACACTGGCCTTGGAGACAGGAAGACCTGAGGTCAAACCCAGTCTCAGACACTTAACACTTATTAGCCTTGTGACCCTGGGCAAGTCACTTGACCCCAACTGCCCTGCCTTCTTCCTCTGAAAAGCAAAATAATAATAATAATAGTAAAAACATAAACTGCCCAGATTAACAGAAGAGAAATAGAATATCTAAATAAACCCATTTTAGAAAAAGACATTGAACAGGCCAAAAGGTAGCTTCCTAAAAACAACAACAACAACAACAACATCAGGACCAGATGAATTTGCAAGAGAATTCTACCAAACCTTTAAAAATCATCTAATTCTAAAATTAAATAAAATTTTCTGGGGTATGGAGTCAAGATGGCTGAGTAGAAATAACACTTCCACCTTGCTCTGGTCCACACCACTTCCAATCCATATAAAAGGGGACTCTGAACAAACTCTGGAGCTACAGAACCCACAAAATGACACAGAGAAGCTAACCTCCCACTGAGGATTGCCTGGAAGCCTGGCTGGGAGCAGCCAGTGCAGCATTCTGAGAGCTGAGCCCAGGCCCAAGTGAGTCTAAGGTTTTAGCCACAGGGTGACCTGACCAGCTGCCAGCTGGAGAGACTCCAGAACACCAGCAGCTGTGGGGTTTCCAGAATTATCAACACATAGATGCCATGGACAAAGAGAGAGGTCAGTGTGGTATGGATGTTGGGACCAACATTTGGGCCTCTTTCCCTGGGGGTGAGAAGCTGCTGAGTAGCCATGCACAGCACAGCCTGCCACATTGCAGCTTCAGTTCCTGGCTTGGGGACTGTAGGGTGACCAGCAACCAGTCTGGGGGTGGGGAGAGGGTAATCGCTCTTGCTTTAACCTTCTTGGATCTGGATTGTGGTCTGGGGTGGAGGTCTTAGGGTATGTGACCAGCTTGCCAGAGTGTGTGGAGGCTTCAGAGAGGGCACCCAAATAATAGCTCCAGCAGCTGAGAAAACCCTAGCATTTGGGACAGAAGCTCCCCTGGCTGGTGGCAGAGTCCTACTGTGGCAACAAGCCCAAAAGTCAAGTAATTGAGTGGCAAAATGCCTAGGCAAAGGAAATAAAATAAATAGAAAAATTCAACATTAGACTCCTATTTGGGAGGGCAAAGAGGATCAAAGCATGGAACAGGAGGAGGACTGGGAGGTCAGAACTCCTGCACCAAAAGCCCCAAATGAAAATATGTGCTGGTTACAGGCCATAGAGGACCTTAAGAAGCAGATAAGATAAGTGGAGGAAAAATTGGGAAGAGAAATGAGAAAGATGCAAGAAAATTATGAAATGAGAGTCAACAGCTGGACTGAGGAAAATAACACCTTAAAAATAGATTAACTCAAATGGCAAAAGAGGCTCAAAAAGGCAATGAACAGAAAAATGCCTTAAAAAGCCAAATTTGCCAGATGAAAAAAGAATCTCAAAAGCTCACTGAGGACAATCATTCCTTCAGAATTAAACTGGAGCAAGATTAACTGAAGAGGAAGTGAATTACCTAAATAACCCCATCTCAGAAAAAGAAATCAAACAAGCCATCAATGAACTCCCTAGGAAAAAATCTCCAGGGCCAGATGGGTTCACTAGTGAATTCTATCAAACATTTAAAGAACAATTGATTCCAATACTCTAGAAACTATTTGGGAAAATTAGTGAAGAAGGAGTCCTACCAAACTCTTTCTATGACACAAATATGGTACTGATTCCTAAATCAGGAAGAGATAAAACAGAGAAACAAAATTATAGACCAATCTCCCTCATGAATTTAGACGCAAAAATTCTAAACAAAATATTAGCCAAAAGACTCCAACAACTTATCACAAAAATAATACACCCTGATCAGGTAGGATTCATTCCAGGATTGCAAGGATGGTTTAATATTAGGAAAACCATCAATATAATTGAGCATATCAACAACAAAACTAGCAAAAACCACATGATCATCTCAATAGATGCAGAAAAGGCTTTTGACAAAGTACAACATCCATTCCTGTTAAAAACACTAGAAAATATAGGAATAAATGGAGCCTTCCTTAAAATAGTTGCTAGCATCTATCTAAAACCATCAGCAAGTATTATATGCAATGGGGATAAACTAGAAGCCTTTCCAATAAGATTAGGAGTGAAACAAGGGTGTCCACTATCACCCCTCTTATTCAATCTGGTACTTGAAACGTTAGCAGTAGCAATTAGAGAAGAAAAAGAAATCAAAGGAATCAAATTAGGCAAAGAAGTGACCAAGCTGTCACTCTTTGCAGATGATATGATGATATACCTAGAGAATCCTAGAGAATCAAGTAAAAAATTACTTGAGACAATAAATAAATTTGGCAAAGTTGCAGGATATAAAATAACCCCACATAAATCCTCAGCATTCCTGTACATCTCTAATAAAACTCAACAGCAAGAGATAGAAAGAGAAATCCCATTTAAAGTCACTGTAGACATTATAAAATATTTGGGAATCTACTTGCCAAAACAAGCCCAGAATCTATATGATCACAACTACAAAACACTTCTCACAGAAATAAAATCAGATCTAAATAGTTGGAAAAATATCAATTGCTCGTGGCTGGGTCGAGCTAATATAATAAAAATGACAATTTTACCCAAACTAAATTATATATTTAGTGCTATTCCAATCAATTTACCAAAAAACTACTTTGTAGAGTTAGACAAAATAATAACAAAATTTATTTGGAAAAACAAAAGGTCTAGAATATCAAGGGAATTAATGAAAAGAAATGCTAGGGAAGGTGGACTAGCTATGCCAGATCTTCATCTGTATTATACAGCAGCAGTCATCAAAACTGCTTGGTACTGGCAGAGGTGTAGAGTAGTGGATCAATGGAATAGATTAGGTGCAAGAGACCCAGCAGTTAATGAATATAGCAATCTATTGTTCGATAAACCCAAAGACCCCAGTTTTTGGGATAAGAATGCACCATTTGACAAAAACTGCTGGGAAAACTGGAATACAGTATGGCAGAAAGTGGGTATAGATCACTATCTAATACCATATACCAAAATCAAGTCTAAATGGGTGCATGATCTAGGTGTAAAGGATGATACTGTAAGCAATTTGGGAAAGCAAGGAATAGTTTACCTGACAGATCTGTGGAGAGGGGAAGATTTTAGGACCAAACAAGAATTAGAGAGCATTATAAAATGCAAAATGGATAATTTTGATTACATTAAATTGAAAAGCTTCTGTACAAACAAAGCCAATGTAACCAAGATCAAGAGGGAGGTGGGAAATTGGGAAAGAATTTTTACAACCTGTGTCTCTGATAAAGGACTCATTTCTAAAATTTATAGAGAATTGAGCCAAATCTATATGAATACAAGTCATTCCCCAATTGAGAAATGGTCAAAGGATATGAATAGGAAGTTTTCAGAGAAAGAAATTAAAGATATCTATAAACATATGAAGAAATGCTCTAAATCACTACTGATTAGAGAAATGCAAATCAAAACAACTCTGAGATACCACATCTCTCCAGTCAGATTGGCTAAGATGACAAAACAAGAAAGTGACAAATGCTGGAGAGGTTGTGGGCAAATTGGAACGCTAATACATTGCTGGTGGAGTTGTGAACTTATCCAACCATTCTGGAGAGCAATCTGGAATTATGCCCAAAGGATTATAAATAATTTCATACCCTTTGACCCAGCCATACCACTCCTAGGGTTATATCCCAAAGAGATCATAGTAGTGGGAGGAAGAACCATATGTACAAAAATATTTTTAGCAGCCCTTTTTGTGGTTGCAAAGAATTGGAAACTAAAGGAGTGCCCATCAATTGGGGAATGGCTAAACAAGTTGTGGTATATGAATGTAATGGAATTTTATTGTGCTATAAGAAACGAGGAGGTGACGGATTTCATAATTACCTGGAGAGACTTATACAAACTGATGCTGAGCGAGAAGAGTAGAATCAGAAGAAATTTGTATACAATCACAGACATACCATATCTGTGACGACCAACTATGACAGACTGGACTCTTTTCAGCAATGCAGTGATATAAGTTAATCCCGAATGACTCAAGAAAGTGAGAAATGTGCCATCCAGAGATATAACTAGAAAGAACTGAGCCTGAATCCTGATGGAAGCAAACTAAATGATCTTGTTCTTCTCATTGTTTGGTTGTACTTCTTCCTTACCATCTTTCATCCCACCTAGTACAATATGCCTTTGTAATTGGAATAATGTTTAATATGAATGCATTTGCAGACCCTATACTGTACTATATGATGTCATGAGGGGAGGGGGGAGGGAAGTAAAGGAAATTTGAAAATCAAGGAACTATGGAATTGAATCTTGTCAACTGAAACTAAACTAATAAATTAATTAAAAAAAAAAGAATTAAACTGGAGCAAATGGAAGCTAGTGACTTTATAAGAAATGAAGATGCTGTTAAGCAGATCCAAACAAATGAAAGAATAGAAGGCAATGTGAAATATCTCACTACCTGGAAAATAGATACAGGAGAGATGATCTAAAAATTATTGGACTGCCTGAAAGCCATGATCAAAGAAAGAATCTAGAAATTATCCTTCAAGAAATTCTCAAGGAAAATTGCCCTGATGTTTTAGAACCAGAAGGCAAAATAGAGGTTGAAAGAATCCACTGATCACCTCCTGAAAAAGATCCCAAAAAGAAAACTCCTGGGAATATTATAGACAGATTCCAGAACTCCCAGATCAAGGAGAAAATATTACAAGTGGCCAGGAAGAAACAATTTGAATACTGTGGAAACACAATCAGGATAACACAGGATCTGGCAGCTTCTACACTGAGGGATCAAAGGGCTTGGAATATGATATTTCAGAGGGCAAAAGAGCTGGGATTAAAACCAAGAATCATCTACCCAGAAAAACTGAGTATCATGTTTCAGGGGAAAATATGGTCATTCAGTGGAATAGAGGACTTTTAAGCATTCTTGATGAAAAAACTACAGGTGAATAGAAAATTTGACATTCAGATACAGGAAGCACGGGATGCTTGAGAAGGTAAACAAGGAAAATAAATCATAAGGAACTTATCAAAATTGAACTATTTACATTCCTACATGGAAAAGCGATAATTGTATCTGATGAAACTTTTCTCAGTATGAAAATAGTTGAAGAAGGGTATATGGATATATGAATACATATGTGAATGTGTGTATATATGTTTACAGGTATACATAGATATAAGGCAGAGGTTGAATTTAATAGGAAGGGATGATACTTAAAAGGTGAAATTAAGAGGTGAGAGAGGAATATAACGAAAGGAGATGGAGAGAGACAGAATGGGGAAAACTATCTCATATAGAAGAAGCAAGGGAAAATGGTTACAAGGGAGGGGAAGAATAGGAAGGCAAAAAGGCAAAACCTTATTCTCATTGAATTTGGCTCAGGGAGAGAATGACATACATATTAAATAGGATATCTCACCCTATAGGAGAGTAGGGGGAAGGGGATGAGAGGGGGAATGATGGAAGGGAGGATGGGAGAGAAGGAGGGGAGGGAAGTTAGAAGCAACCACTGTTGAAAAGGGACAAGATCAAAGTAGGGGATAGATCAAGTGGGAGGTGGGATAGGAGGGAGGGAAATATAGTCAGTCTTTTACAACAGATCTACTATGGTAATGTTTTGCATAGCTACATATGTACAACATATACTGAATTGCTTATCTTCCCAGTAAGGGTGGGTGGCAAGGGAGGAAGGGAATGAATCTGGAATTCAAAGTTTTAAAATAAAAATTTTAAAAATATATAAATACTATTATTAATATTATTTTATATATAATTGGGAAATAAGATATACAGGCATTGGGGCACAGAGATTCACCTTGCCCAACTGGAAAAGTCGAAGGGGGTATGGGAGAAGACATGGGAGAGAGCAGATGGTATGAGGGGATATCCTGTGGGACTGCTGTTCTGGGGTGGTGGGTAGGAGAAAAATGGGGAAAAATTGTAACTCAAAATTTTGCAGAAATGAATGATGTAAACCAGAAGTTAATAAAGCATTTTAAAAAATAAAATAAAATTTTCTGAAATGATAGGCAAAGAAGGAATCCTATTAAACTCCTTTTATGAAACAAATATGGTGCTGACACCTAAACCAGGAAGAGAAAAACAGAATAAAGATTGTAGACCAATTTCACTCTTGCATATTGATGCAAAAACCTAAATAAAATATAGGCTAAGAGACTACAATAATATATATGTATATGTATATATAATAACCAAGTTGTAACAATAATGCTGGGCTGGTTCAACATAAAGGAAACCATTAAAATAATTAATTATATCAATAATAAAATGACAAAAATCGTGGTAAAATAAGTTTTTGACCAAATGCAATACTTATTCCTATTAAAAGCACTTGAAACCTTAGGTATGATTTTTACTTACAAAATAAGATATCTATTAAAATCATCAAGTATTATCTGTCCTGAATACAAGGTGGAAGCCTTCCCAATAAGATAAGAAGTGAAACAAGGATGCCCATTTTTATCAATATTATTCAAATTAGCAATAAGAAAAGAAAAAGACTTCAGTAGAATCAGAACTGGCAATGAGATAATAAAACTATCACTTTTTGTAGATGATATGATGGTATATTTGGAAAATCCTAAAAATTCAAATAAAAAGCTGCTTGAAAAATAATTTTAGCAAAATAGCAGGATATAAAATAAACCCATATAAATTATTAGAATGAAGAGATAGAAAGAGATAGCTCATTAAAAATAATTACAAACAGCATAAAATAACTAGGAATATACCTGCCAAGATGAACCTAGAAACTACATGAACATAATCATAAAACATTTTTTATACAAATAAACTACATATCCAATAAATAATTGGAGAACTATTCATTGTTCATGTTTGGGCAGATCCAACCTAAGAAAAATAATAATTCTTTTTAATCTACTGGTTCAGTACCATCTCAATTATATTACCAAAAAATTGATTTATTGAGCTAGGAAAAAATAATAGTAAAATTCTTTTGGAAGTACAAAAGGTCAAGACTTTCAAAGGAATTAATGAAAAAAATGTAAAGGACATTGGTCTTGCAATGTCAGATCTCAAACTGTATTATAAAGGAGGCAATGATCAAACTAAATCTGATACTGGATAACAAATAGAATGGTGTATCAGTGGAATGGAGTAGATATGCAATACACGTAGTAAATGATTATAGTAACCTTGTGTTTGATAAATATAAAGATTTCATCTTTTTGGATAAGAATTCACAGTTTGGTAAAAATTGTTGGGAAAACTGGAAAAGAGTCTGGCAGAAACTAGGTACAGATCAATATCTTTTGGAAGTACAAAAGGTCAAGACTTTCAAAGGAATTAATGAAAAAAATGTAAAGGACATTGGTCTTGCACTTTACCAAAAAGGAAACTCCTGGGAATATTATAGCCAGATTCCAGAATTCCCAGATCAAGGATAAAATATTATCATTTACCATGTTCTCAGATTTATGGAGAGAAGAGTTTATGGATAAGCAAGATATAGAGCATTGTGAAATGTAAATTAAATAATTTGATTATAACGAAATGAAATGAAATGAAATAAAATAATAAATGAAATAAATAAATGAAATAATTTGATAAAATGTTTTATACAAATAAAATCAATGTAGCCAAGCTTAGAAGGAAAGCAGAAAACTGGGGGGAGAGGGATTTTATAGACAGTTTCTTGAAAAAGGCCTCATATCTCAAATATACAGAGAACTTTGTCAAATGGATAAGAATATCATTCCACAAATGATCGAAGGATATGAACAGGCAGTTTTTGGAGGAAGAAATCAAAGCTTTCTGTAGTCATATGAAAAAAAATGCTCTAAATCATTATTGATTACAGAAATACAAATTTAAAAAATTAGAACAACTTTGAGATATCAACTTATACGTATCGGATTGGTTAAAATGATTGAAGGGGAAGATGATAAATGTAGGAATGGGTATAGAAAAATCGGAACACTAATACATTATTGGTTGAACTGTGAACTGATTTGAGCATTTTGGAGGACAATTTGGAATTTTTTAATCTCTCTAACTTCAGTCCCTTCTCCTTGCCATTCTACCCCACACACAAATTAGAGAATGAGCTTTTTCATGTATTATTCAATTCAGTCCAATGAAAATTCCTAAGATTCTACTGTGTACAAGATATTATGAGGTAGAAAGGTAGACAAGTATTTAAATTTTACAAAGTACTTTTCATACATTATTTCATTTGCTTATCAGCAACCTTAGGAGGTAGGCCAAAGAAATATCATTTACCCAACTTGCAGATGAGGAAATTGAGGTGCCAAAAGGTTTAGTGATTTCCCTTTAAGCTGGGAATTGAAGGAGCCCATTCTTATTCCAAATCTAGTCCTCTTTCATTCACATGCTATTTTTCATCTTATCAAGCCCTTGCTAAAGAACCAGTAATGATCTTTTACTGAATAAAATCTAACTTTAGCCTAGAAATCAAGGCCCTTCACTAATATGTCCCCACATACCAAGAGTGACTTTTTGTATTGAAATTTTTCCTTAATTGAGTATAGTAACTTTATGGACAGAAGTCAGTTAGTTGTTGTTGAAGATTTTTCTTAGCCTCTAGACTGACTTCACTGGAAGTAAGCATAACTGCATGAGAAACAAAGGGGCAATTTACTAATTATTTTATTAATTGTAAATTATATATTATATATTGTAAACTCCATTATTAAGTGTATCTCACTTCTTATATAAAGATTTTGATACAGACAAGTGAAATTTATGCCCCTACTTTTATTTTTTTGTTGTTTTTTTCCGGTTCTAAGAACTTCCAAACTAGTTGAACACAGACACATGAATTAATGTGACTTAGAGAGGTAGCAGTGATATAGTTGAAGAAATCTTGAATTTGGAGTCAGAAGACATGTTCAAGACTCAGCTCTACCACTTAAATGCTGTGTGACCTGAGGGAGAAGAGGAAGGGAACAGCATTTATAAAGTGTCTACTATTTACTTTATAAATATTATCATATTTGATCCTCACAAAAACTCTGGAAAGTAGGTCTTAACCTCATTTTACAGTTAGGGAAACTGAGACAGAGTTTAAGTGACTTGACTAGGATTAGACAACTAGTGAGTATCTGAAACTAAATTTGAACTTCAGTCATCCTGACCCCAGACCCAATACTCTATCTAGTGACATCTGAACCTCAGGTTAGAGTTAACTCTAAAATGAGAGAGAGGGTTAGCCTGGTTGATCTCTGCATTTTCTTCCAGTTTTGATGTCCTATAATTCTGATTGTATGGCCATAAGGCAGAGGTTCTAATTGGTCTGTTTTATCCTTTGAAAGTCAAGAAAAAGAAGGATCTGATAATATCTCACCAATTACAAATGAAAGGAGAACTTAATTATGGCTAGATGGAGCAAACTGGGTGAAACATGGGTTTCGTATATGAGGGACATTGTCCATGGCCTAAGGATAAGTTAAAGGAACTTGGGGGACATCTCAACAAAAGAGAATTATCATAAGATATTTGATCTATTTCTACTTTCTCTACTTGAGAAAGTACTGAGTTACTAATGTTTGTTTCCCAGGAAGTTCTATTTATTCTCCAAAAAGAAGACATTGAAAGATAGGAATTAGGACTAAGGAGAATTGGGGCAGCTGGGAAGAACTTAGTGCTTTATTGTTAGTCTGTTCAATTGCCCAGCTGCCTACAGGGGCATTTACTTGTGCTGAATTTTCAGGCAGAGGAGGGGAGACAGGGAAAGTCAGGATTTGATATATGTGAGAAAAATGACTTCTACATGAGAATGAGCTCAAACAGTCATGTCTGATTTATCCAGAAAAATTTAACGTAAGAGATTTTGGTGGAAATAAGTCCCAATCCCATCTTTATGTTGCTTTTGACTTAAAATTGGAATAAATATTAAAAAAAATAACCTTTTTCTGGGGAACTCCAAATGCAAGAAATCTAAGGTTTACTAAATTTTGTAAGTGTAAGTCTGACATGTGAATAAACGTGTGTGGGATGACTTGCAGTGAAGTTTCCCCATTTTGAATATCATATATACATTCTTATTACTTCCTAGTATTTTGTAACTAAGTTCAGTATTGTTTCCATATATATATATATATATATATATATGTATATATATATATGTGTGTGTGTGTGTGTGTGTGTGTGTGTGTGTGTGTGTGTAAGTCATTGTGTATTTCAAAGTAATGTAAGAGCTATTGAGTATTAATACAATTGATTGGATTAACTATTGAGACCAAATTAGAGATGTTTTTAGTTTAGGGAAAGGAATGGTAGTTGAGAGGTAGCAAAGGGTTAAGTTTCAATAGAAATGCAAAGACTACTGATAAAAAGTATGGGACAGTGGCATTGGGAAGAGTTGAGGCAGTAGCCTTGGCAGGGAGTTTGAGTCCCCATTTTCCAGAGAACTCCTAGATAATACTAAAATGAAATAATGTAGGGGCGGCTAGGTGGCGCAGTGAATAGAGCGCCGGCCCTGGAATCAGAAGGACCTGAGTTCAGAGCCGGCCTCAGACACTTAATCCGCACAAACAAAAACCTAGCCGTGTAACCTTGGGCAAGTTACTTAACCCCAATTGCCCTAAAGGGGCGGCTAGGTGGCACAGTGAGTAAGAGCGCCGGCCTCAGAGTTTGGATGACCCGAGATCAGATCTGGCCTCAGAAAATGAGCACCCACGCATAAATCAAATGACTAGCCGTGTAACCTTGAGCAAGTTACTTAACCCCAATTGCTTTAAAAAAAAAATGAAATAATGTAGATAAAAGGAGCTGGCAGCACCAGGTGGATTTGACCAATCAGAAAGCAGACAGTGGCCTTGGGACACTGAGGCCCAGATAAGGACACATCTAGGTTGGACTAAAGGGAATTCAGTATTCTGAGGTTGTTACTGTGCTTGTGTAGTGGACTTCATGTATTATGTATATTAACTAACAGAATTAGAGCCTCATTAGTAATAATTAAGTTAATGTTTGGGAGGGGCAAGTAACCCTTGCTTATTTAACCCAGCTTTAGTTTCTGTACCTCGGCCTCCTCTCTCTGGGCATAGTTCCAGCAACTGGACCACCCGCTTCTCAAGAGATTCTAATAAATCTTTCTACCTTCACTTTGACAGGTCTCCAAGTGATCAATTTATTTGGGTTAGGGTCTCCGTACCCCCCACAAAAGTATCACAAATCCTTTTGTCTAGGGTCATCCCTGTATTTTTTTTTTTTTGTCGTTCATGATGAATAGTTTTTATCCACGTTTTCAGCTGGTTGAGTTGAACTCTGCCAGGGATTCAACGGGACTTTCAGAACGATTCTCTATGACCATTCCTGGCAGATATGTAAGGGCCCAGTAGAGGGCCCTCTGACAGCCCTCCTTGTCTAGAGGCTTCCAGTAGGATCACTCAGTTTAATGGTTAAGTCATTCTGTGATAAATTTCCTTTTTGCATGTCATGCAAAGTGTAATATAATCAACTAAAAATGACAAGACCAGCAAACCAACTGATTCTATGGCACTGGATTAGTGGGGATGATGAATGAGAAAGAGTTGATATCCATTTTACTGGAGGCCTAAGCATAATCTGCACTTTTCTGGGAGTTGGGGACCTGAGGGGACTGACATCAAGGGCTGGACACTGGTATCATGAGAATTCATTAGATTTCAACAGCAAAGATGTAAGGAAAGATTGTGAAGGGTAGAGGCCTCAAACACGCTGTCTCAATACTCTAAAATGCAGGTCAAACCAGAATAAAGTATAATTGAGAAATATTTAACATAAAAAAGTAAAAATATACTAAAACACAGACAATATCACATTTTAAAACTAAGTCAATATATGACCTGCAGGGATCCTTATGTATGATTTAGTGGTCCCTGTTTCTATTTGAATTTGACACCAAGGTGTAGTGAGTAGACAGCTGGCCTTAGAGTCAGGAAAGCCTGAGCTTACATCACCACCATATATCACAGGTCTTGGCCAAACAAGCCAAAACAAAATATAAAGGTAACCTTCTCCTGGCTGCAGTGTAGAGGAAAGCTTTTACATTTGTAGGGGACTTACATGTACAGGCAATGAGAATTGTTTGGAGTCTCCCAGCATGGGTTCTTGAAAATGTAATTTGAAAGGAATAGTCCCAACTACTCCACCCCCCCACCCCCAGAAAGATATTTGAGGACTCTTACAGAAATGGCTCTCAGAGACAGAGCAGGTGTTTTTAAATTGAGTATTGCACTGGCCAAGGTAGTGGGAAGGCAGCTAGCTGGATGCCTGGGGGTAGTGCCTTGGATGGAGGAGAGAGACACTCTTGGAAAGAGACACTGGTTTAGGAGAAGATGGATGGTAAGCAAGCTCTAGTTCCACCAGGAGAGCTAACACCTTTGTCTACCAGGTTATCATTCATTGTCTAGGATAGTCAAAGTCTCTAATCTGTTTAGACAAATAGCTTTGGCACCTGAGGAGCTGAAACACACTTTGGCTATGGAGCACTTATTTGTAGGATCTCAACACTGAAATAAATGTAAAATAAAAGTAAAATAAAACCATGATGATCAAACAATATGAATTCCATTTGGGAGAACTGAAAAATGTATCAGTTTTTACTGTGGGTGTAAAGGGACTTGTCTGAGGCAAATATATGAAGTAGAAAAATGTATTGCCAGGGGCAGCTAGGTGGCACAGTGAATAGAGCACTGGCCCTGGAGTCAGGAGTACCTGAGTTCAAATTTGGCCTCAGACACTTAATACAAAAACTAGCTGTGTGACCTTGGGCAAGTCACTTAACCCCAACTGCCCTCCAAAAAATGTGTTGTCATAGTCCCCAGCTTCCCCTTTATGTGTCCTCTTTCTGTCCTTGGGATTGTTCCCATCTCAGGTTCTCAGTTTCTTCAGGTCAAGCTTACTTTCCAGAAAAGGATTTGGTCTCCTCAAGGTGTTTGCCTGTTTGTTTTTTTAAACCAAGCTGTGGTCTTTTGGTCTTTTTTTTTATGTTGTTAAATTTGTTATAACAACACACTAAAATTATCCACTAAAACAGTTTGTTATTAACATGTCCTTTAACTTTAAGAGTTTCTCAACTCTTTTCCTAAGCCAGCCCTGGGGGGCATGATTTTCCGTTACTCAATACCTCCATTCCATCCCACTTTTTACTCAGTCTGGAGCAAGTGAGGTGGTCAGAGAACCATAGTGGCACTGAACTTGCTTCAAGTGTCTATTTACTATTTCCAGCTAGTTCCCAATTTGTGAGAATAATGAATCTGCTGGAGTGGTCACATTATTTGAGTTCACACTTCATATTTCCATTTGATGGAAACCAATGACCATATCTTACATAATTATATTTTAAAATACATTCAGCCACTTCAGGGGATTCATGATTCACACTAATCAGGACCTATGTGTGTGTGTATCACACTTTTTTTCCCCTTAAAGCTACTTTAACAACTCATTTCTTTCTAGGTGACCTTCATGTGGTCTGAGTCCATGGAGCTCTACCCCAACTTGGGAAATTAAAAAAAATACTTAAAAATCTATAAGATTCTTTCCCTCATAGTTTCAGAACCTCAATCAAAATAGGATCCCAATGATGTAGCCACCATAGCACCCTTTTCTCTGGCTTCTCTTTGACAACAACAAAACATACAGATTAGAACATTTGTAATCAATTATTTCATAAATATGTGCATATGTGTATGTGTACATATGTATATGAGTATATATGTATATGTATGTGAATATGATTAAGTCTAAATTTTGCTTAGTTCAGAAGGTTCAAACATTTTAAAATATATTATTCATGAACCACAAAATCGAATTAAAAACAATTTTCATGCTTGGGAGCCAATATGGTGGAGTAGAAACAGCTCATCCAAGCCACTCTGCCCCCAGATTCCCCCCAAACTATGTAAAAGGGGACTCTGAACAACTTCTGGAGCCCCAGCACCCACAGAACGACACAGAGAAGCTAACCTCCCACTGAGGACAGCCCAGCAGCCCTGCAGGAAGGACCAGCACAGCAGTCTGGGAGCTGGCAGTGCGCAGCGCGCAGAGCTTGGGAAGCCAAGCCGAGCCGGAGCTGAGGTCCCCGTGAGCCGAGGTTTTAGGCCCAGGGCACCAGGGCCAACAGCCGGCTGGAGGACCCCAGAACACCAGTAGCTGTGGCGACTCCAGAATTATCAACATAGACATGCCGAGGACAAAGTAAGAGGTTAGTGTCCTATGGTCTTTGGGACCTGTATTTGGGGAATGCGTCAGCTTCCTCCCCTGGGGGCTAGAAGCCACTGAGGAGACACGCCATTTTGTAGTTTTCAGACGCAGCTCCAGCTCCTGGCCTGCAATTAATTGTAGGGAGATCCAGCGATCAGTCTTGGGGGGTAATCGCTCTTGCTTTAACCTCCCTGGATCTGGATTGTGTTCTAGGGTGGAAGTCGTGGGTGGGTTTACAGCTTGCCAGAAACGGAAGTTGCCCCCCACACGTTCGGGACGAAAATTCCTCTAGCTGGCCTTAAAGCCATAGTGTGGCAACAAGCCCAAAAGTCAAGTAATTAAGTGGCAACATGCCAAGGCAAAGGAAACAGAAAAATGCAACGCTAGACTCCTATTTTGGGGGCATAGAGCGGGAAAAGGACTGTGAGGTCAGAAGTCCTGCTCCAAAAGCCCCAGGGGAAAACATGAGTGGGTTGCAGGCCATAGAGGACCTTAAGAAGGACTTTAAAAATCAAATAAGAGAAGTGGAGGAAAAATTGGAAAGAGAAATGAGAAGGATGCAGGAAAAGTATGAAATGAGGGTCAACAGCCTGACTGAGGAAAACAACACTTTAAAAAATAGGCTAACTCAAATGGCAAAGGAAGCCCAAAAGGGCAATGAGGAGAAGAATGCCTTAAAAAGTCGAATTTGCCAGATGGAAAAAGAATCTCAAAAGTTCACTGAGGAGATTCATTCCTTCAGAGTTAGACTGGAGCAAATGGAAGCTAATGACTTTATGAGAAATCAAGATGCTGTTAAGCAGATCCAAACAAATGAAAGATTAGAAGGCAATGTGAAATATCTCATGGGAAAAACCACTGACCTGGAAAATAGATCCAGGAGAGACAATTTAAAAATTATTGGACTACCTGAAAGCCATGATCAAGGAAAGAACCTAGAAATCACCCTTCAAGAAATTCTCAAGGAAAACTGCCCTGATGTTTTAGATCCAGAGGGAAAATAGAGGTTGAAAGAATCCACAGATCACCTCCTGAAAAAGATCCCAAAAAGAAAACTCCCAGGAATATTATAGCCAGGTTCCAGAATCCCCAGATCAAGGAGAAAATACTACAAGCAGCCAGGAAGAAACAATTTCAATATTGTGGAAACACAATCACAATAGCCCAGGACCTGGCAGCTTCTACACTGAGGGATCGAAGGGCATGGAATATGATATTCCAGAGGGCAAAAGAACTGGGAATGAACCCAAGGGTCACCTACCCAGCAAAACTGAGTATTTTGTTTCAGGGGAAAATATGGTCATTCAGTGGAATAGAGGACTTTCAAGCATTCCTGAGGAAAAAACCAGAATTGAATAGAAAATTTGACATCCAGACACAAGAAGCAAGAGATGCCTAAGAAGGTAATCAGGGAAAAGAAATCAAAAGGAACTTATCAGAGTTGAACTATTTACATTCCTATATGGAAAAGCAATAATGGTGACTGATGATATCTTTCTCACTATGAAAATAATGGAAGAAGGGTGTGTGGTCATATGAGTATATATGTGAATGTGTGTGTATATGGTTACAGTTATATATGGATAGAGGGCATAGGTTGAATTTGTTGGGAAGGGAGAATACTCAAGGGATGAAATTATGAGGTGAGACAGGAAAGTGGCAAGAGGAGATGGGGAGAGACAGGGTAGGGTAAACTATCTTATGTAGAAGAAGCAAGGGGAAGTGGTTGTAAGGCGGGGAAGAATAGGAAGGCAAAAGGGCAAAACCACATTCTCATTGAATTTTGTTCAGGGAATGACATACATGCTAAATGGGATATCTCAACCTGCAGCAGAATAGGGGGAAGGGGGATGAGAGGAGGGAAGAGCATCCTTGGGGGGAGGGGTGGTTGGAAGTACCCACTATAGAAGAGGGACAGGATCATGTGGGGAATGGACCAGGTGGGGGGTGGGATGAGTGGGAGGGAAGTATAAGCAGCCTTGTACAATATATCTACTATGATAATATTTTGCATAGCTAGACATGTACAACATATACTGAATTACTTATCTCCCCAGAGGGAATGGGTGACAAGGGAAGAAGGAAATGGATCTGAAAGTCGAGGTCTTAACATTAAATGTTTCAAATATATATAAATACTATTATTAATACTCTTTTGCTTAAAATTGGGAGATAAGATGTGCAGGCATTGGGACACAAAGATTCACCTTCCTCTAATGGAAAAGTCGAAGGGGGTATGGGAGAAGGTATGGGAGAGAGCAGATTGGAGGAAGCGATATCTTGTGGGACTGCTATTCTGGGAGGTTCGGTAGGGGAATAACGGGGGGAAAATGATTGTAACTCAAAATCTGGCGGAAATGAATGATGTAAAACAGAAGTTAATAAAGCATTTATTTAATTGAAAAAATAAACAATTTTCATAATTAGGCATCAAAAAGCCCACAATCCAAGAATATAAAGGACATAAAATACAACTCTTTTTTTGTACTCACTAAAATTGGAATTTAAAATATGACCCTTGACAGTTGGAGCTATGAAACCCCCCCCCCTTGTGCCCCAGTCCCAAGAGAATAATTTTATGGTTTAAACTAAACTATGGTTTAGACTAGGTGGGTAAGCACATGATGTGGTTGAACTAAGGGGTCAGGTGGAGAATGTGCCTGAGTAAAAGCCTACAACATCTTACCCTTTGGTCAAGGTCCAAAAGTTTTCTGGGGGACCTTTCAATACTAAAACAATTTTGAAACACTTCTAAACACCATGAGAGGAGTTTAAAAGAAAATTTTAGGATAGTAAATTAAAACAATATAAACAATTTTCAAACAATAAGTGTTATCAGAGGCAGTACATAAAAATTTCCTGGGATTAAACAGTTTTGGTGTCTAGGAGCTTCACCAAGACTATCAGGTCCAATGAATGTGATCCATATTGTCACTGATCCGTGTCACAGGTCTGTAATGTAAATTAAAATAACTAAGAAGTCATAGGCCTTTTGCATGCAACCTGTTCTGAGTCCTAAGTTGATAACAAGACTCATTAAATGTTTCACATATCTTAGATTTGTCAATCAAAACCTTCTATTTCCTAGGATCTCCATCTGGGAAAATGTGACAATTTCTAGCCCTATTTAGGAAGCCCTACTGAGTGGTTAGGATCTTCTTCTATGAGATTGGATTAATGCTACTTTTCACTTTCATCCAGAGACCTAAAATGACCACCAAAGTGGTCAAAGGATCCTTTTTTCTTCCAAATAAATTCCTCATCACCATGATTTTAAAAAGATAATTTTACTTTTCTCATTTCCTTAAAAAGTAAAGTGTCTCCCAATATTTCTCCCTTATGGTCCTCTAAATTCTTTGTGGGTCTGATCTAGTGTGGTAGCTATGTGGGCAGAGAGAAGGGAATGTATTTGAGAAATGCTGGGGGGGAAGACAAGATTTAGCAACTTTTTTGATAGATGGCATAAGTGAGGAAGTGAGGGTGGCACCAAGGTTGCAAATCTGGGTGCAGGGAGGATGATGATGCCCTTGAAAAGAGCAAGAATGTTTGGAAGAGGTGTGGGTTTTGGGGAAAAGATAATGAATTGTTTTGGACATTATGATTGTAAGATTCCTGCAGGAAAACCTGTTTAAAATCTCCAACATGTAGTTTGTGTTGTGAGATCTGAGTTTACAAGAGAAGCTAAGGCTAAATACATAAGTCTTGGAGGCATCTCTTTAGAGATGATAAGCACAAGAGCTTATAAGTTCACTATGTCAGAGCATAGGCAGAGTAGAGGAGGGGGACTAGGAGAGAATTTTGGGTGTATATACATTTAGAAAATATAGCATGCATGATAAAGCAGCAAAAGAGTTTGAGAAGGAATGATCATATATGGAGGGAGAGAGAGTGGAAGAGAAGGAGAGAAGGAGAGAGAGAGAGAGAGAGAGAGAGAGAGAGAGAGAGAGAGAGAGAGAGAGAGAGAGAGAGAGAAAGAGAGAGAGAGGGAGGGAGGGAAGAAGAGGGAGGGAGAGAGAGACAGAGAGAGACAGAGAGAGATAGAGATTATTCTTTTTATGCAAAGTAAATACAGAGACCAGGACCTCTTCCTATATCCAAACCCATACCCAAAGCAAAAACTGGAAACAGAGAGGAAGCATGCAGCTGGGCTAGATAGAAAATGACTCTGTGGAGAGAAAATGGCTGTATGGTAGGTTGTACAATATCCTCCCCAGCATAGGACTACCTTGCTATAATGAAAACCCAGTTGACATTAGATAATACTCTCAAGGGAGAAGTTTCGCTTGTAGGAAGTGTGGGATAGGAACATCTCTGTAATTCATGAAAGAAGTAGGGATAGGATAGGGCAGTAGCAACCTAACAACCAAATATCACTGAAAATTATACTGCATATTATCTTAAGTATACATGTCAGATGTTGAGTAACCACTGGTACAGTATCTTCCAACTTTCTTGGAAATGGGGTAGGTTTTGAAGCCTAACATGAAAGTGATCCCATCATAATGTAACCAAGTTTTTCCTTTCATCAAATCCAATGAAACCCTATATCAATTCCACAGGAACATAATTTAATCAATTAACAATCATTTATCAAGCACTTACTATATACCAGAAACTGTGCTAAACGTTGAAAGGTGCCCTCAAGGTGCTCATACTCTAATGGCAGAGAAGACATGTAAAAACTACATTAATTACGAGATATAGACAGTATAAATGGAAGATTTATACAGTATAAATGGAAGATATGTACAGTATAAATGGTAGATATATATATATATATATATATATAGTATAAATGGAACATATATATTGGGGTGGCTAGGTGGCACAGTGAATAGAGCACTGGCCCTGGAGTTAGGAGGACCTGAGTTCAAATCCAGCCTCAGACACTTAACACAAAAACTAGCCATGTGACCTTGGGCAAGTCACTTAACCCCAACTGCCCTCAAAAAAGCAAAAAAAAAAGGAATATATATACAGTATAAATGGAAGATATATACAGTTCAAATGGAATATATATACAATATAAATGGAAGATATGTACAGTATAAATGGAAGGTATATACAGTATAAATGGAAGATATATACAGTTTACATGGAAGATATATACAATATAAAAGGAAGATATATACAGTATAAATCTCAGAGAGAAGATATTGGGAGTGGTTGGGAAAGGTGTCTTGCACAAAGTAGGATTTGAGCTGAGTCTTGAAGGAAACTAGGAGGTGGAGAAAAGGAGGCAATGTTCCAAACACCACAGATAGTCAATGAAAAGATACAGAGGTAGGAGGCAGATATCATGTGCCCAGAACAAGTGAGCTAAGAGTACTTTACTTGATGTTCAAGATTTCATTCCTCTCCAGGCTGCACTCCTGACTCCTGGACTTTCTCTACAATGCTATGCTGGGTACTTATATTTCCCTCCCCACCCCCAGCTCCTTTTTAATATGCTATCTTCCTTCCAGCTCCTGGCACACAGTAAGTACTTAAATGCTTGTTGACTTGACAACCTAAGCTTTTTCTAAGATACTGTTAAAGGATTAAAAGCATTGGACTATTCTTCTTAGAATTTGAAAATGATGAGATGATGGGACTTTCATCATCCAGATGACCTAGAATTTATTCACTGAATAACCATTTCCCATCTATATTGGCTACCTTTCTTGATTTCCCCGCCCCCCAGATGCCCCTGATCCCCATCCTCCTAAAACGATCTTTTATTCATTTTGCAATTCTGTGTACACCTACATATATACATTTTATGCCCCCTATTTGAAGGCAAGCTCTTTGAGAGCAGGAATACTTTTGCCTTTGTGTTTATATCCCCAGCACTTATCACAAAGCCTGGAACATAGGAAAGAATTAATAAGTACATATTAATTTATTGTCATAACGAAGCTCCAAAATATTTTTCCAATCTAAGGTTGTGTTCATTTTTTTTAACTTTGAGAATTCAAAGTTGCCATTATGCTGCCATTAAGTCAACACTAACTACCTATGTTTATGAAATAGCTTACATTTAAGGACCTACCTTTCAAAGGAACATCATTTAACCAGTCAATCACCAAGCATTTATTAATTGTCTCTTTCAACTGCTATCTCCTCCATGAAATATTTCCTGATTTTTCCATTTGAAAGTCCTCTCTCCATTCTTAAATTTTATAACAACATTCCATCTGGATTTCTTCTTTGGATCATGATATTCTCTACCTTGTATCATAAACATTTCTGTAAATATCATATTCTGCTGTTCCCTTCCTCCAACAACAGAATATAATTTCCTTAGAAGCAAGGACCATTTTTGTATCTTTTTATCCTCAGGGTCTAGCATAGCATTTTTCGCACAGTATGTAAATGTTTAAGCTACTGTTGTTGCTGTTTATCCTTCATTCTAGAAAACTGTAGTATCAGGGAGGTGATGCCATGACATGCAAGTGAATTGGATTTAAGTGAGAGAGGGCTGTGCAAAATCACTAGTCTCACTTTCTCCTTTGGAGTCATCTGGGTCCCACTGATATAGATCAGGA
The DNA here is from genome assembly GCA_011680675.1 of Gymnobelideus leadbeateri. Lineage (NCBI taxonomy): Eukaryota > Metazoa > Chordata > Mammalia > Diprotodontia > Petauridae > Gymnobelideus > Gymnobelideus leadbeateri. The sequence goes on along the minus strand of WOXC01010203.1, from coordinate 245,906 downwards.
TGCCTGGAGATTGCTCTGGATGCAGTGGGAGACCTTGGTCTTCATAAACTAAGGTCTTTAACAGCTCTCAGTTTGACTGAGGCAAAATGTGTAAGCAATGTTTATTGAACTGAATAATAAATCAAGAATATGTTTATCATCTGGGGATCCATCATTTACTTTATCTGGGAGCATAGACAAATGACTTGACCTCAGCATTTTCATTGTTGATGAACATACTTTTGTTTTAAGGTGTTGAAAGACTGAATGAATTAATAAATGCAAAACTTAGATAAAATACCAGAGCTATCTAAGCAAAAGATGTTAGTTTTCTAGTTTCCATGTTAAGTATTCATTTGTGGTATGGTTTCCTTACTGAAAGAATAACTTTCCTCTTCTTATGTAGACACAATTTGCTTTTCCATGAGTATAGGATATTCTAGCTTCTGGCTTCTTTAGTCTGGGCCTCATGCTGGTATATTCAAATGCCACAGATGCTCTATCAGCTTCCCAAATATACTTTTTTATTGTTGCTTCTCTGGGGAATAATAGGAGGCCTGGTGTGTGATTTAATTCATTTGGAACCACAAAGCATCATGTTTTTTGGTATTGCAAAATGGCAGAAATCACCCAACAATGATCTTTTTCAGAGTATTTATCATGGATAGACAAAGGACTAGCCATATGTGGACTGAGTAGCTGCCACTGGAGTTTCTTGGGTGAGAAATTTCTCTATTTTTTTAGCTTTAGCATGACATTCATTCTGTCTACCTCTAGCCTATTCTTCCTGTATTCAATTCAAAATGACATGGCAATGGTGAGTTATTTTCCTTCATCTTGGCTAACGTGACTTTGTTTAGAATATTTGTTGTTAAATGATCTGATTCCACTCACAAGCATGACATTCATTCAAGTTATTAGAGTCCACTAGCTTGCTAATCACCAGAAAGAACATTTTGATCAGAGATGAGGGCTAACTTTTAAGGGATTTTAAACCAAAACTTCTTTTTTAAAAAAAAATCATTGCCCATGAAGATTTCTCCTCATGTATAGTATACACACTACTTCAGCAACATCAGACTTGTATGATTCAAGGATTCTACAGCTTGTATCTGTATAGTATTTTGTTTGTCTTTTAATTATATACACCATGTATAACCAGGGTAGAGTAATTATAGGAGAAAGCAGCATAATTGAGTGGAACAGTTAAACTTCAATTATGGCAGAATCATCGTGGAAATTGAGGGATCTGAAGTGAATGCAAAATTCTCGTATGTTCATTAAATAGGTACCATCTACATAGCCATAACAAATATCAGGAACATAATTTATTTATTTATTTATTTTTTTAAGCAATTGGGGTTAAGTAACTTGCTCAAGGTTACACGGCTAGTCATTATTTGTGTGTGGGTGCTCATTTTCTGAGGCCAGATTTGATCTTGGGTCATCCCAACTCTGAGGCCAGCGCTCTTACTGTGCCACCTAGCCGCCCCGACATGATTTATTTTAACCTCTTTATTTTACAGGTGAATAAACTGAGGCACAGAGAGTAAAAGGGCTTGTTCACATTCACATAGTGAATACTGGAGCCTAGTTTTGAGCCCAAGTCTTCTGATTCCAGATTGATTGCTCATTCTACTATCACATTTACAGTCAAAGGGGCTATCTGACTGATAGAACCCCTCACTGTCAACTTCATCTCTTCCTGATTATGTGAATTTTCATGTCAAAGAGATTTTTTTCTCAATGCTTTCCCATTTGATAATTTATAATATACAACTTTGTCATATCAACATGTTTCCATTCTAATAACACAAGTGTGGTAAAATTATATCTTGTTCTGGTTCCCCTGGTCACTCCCTCCCACCTCACCCCTCTAGTCAGTATAATAAATCATGTTTTAAGTAACCCAGCAATAGCTGGAAATACGATTACAACGGGAAACCTGGAAGTCAAAGACAAACTGCCCCAATGATCAAATGAACATAATTTACAAACTATCATGTATTAACCAAAATTCACATCCTAGTAATATGTGCTGGGTCAGGGGAAGTCATCTATGTGCTGCTGTCAAGGTTTCTGGTCCTATGTCATGTAAATTCCAGACAATCAGGACAGCAGAAAGATGCTGATAACTTTGAGATGATTATGATATCTTAATTTGTGCTGACCTCTTGCACCTTGTTTGTGGGTCAGTGTTGATTTCTATGTTGATGATTTGGGTTGAGTTCTCAGACCTTGTTGGTGGGTCTGAGTTGATTTCACAGGTAGATAGTGAATTGATGATGGTGCCAGCAATGTGTATGAATATTATTGTGGCTCTATCAAGCTTTGTATTCCCAGAAACAGGAACTGTGAGGGAATTGAGGTGGATTGGACACTGTGAACTTCAATATGGGATAGAAACTGGACAAAGAACTGGACAAGGAGCTGGACAAGGAACTGGGAACTGCTTGCCTTTGAATCCAGGTGACAGTTGGAGCTGGGACCATGGAAGAGGAACCATGGAAACTGAGAGCCAGCTTCAAGTAGAGCTGAAAGAAGACTTTACCTGGATACTGTATCTGACTGAGAAGATTATGATTTACTATGACCTAGGGGTGGAAAACTTTGACTTTTGTACTTTGTGATTGAATTAAGGATTTTGTGATTGACTAAATGAATGTACTTTGTTTAAAACTATGTGACCACTTTGGTGAAAACTATGAGGCCATTTTAGTGATAAGTTGTTGAGCTGTGACATGGTGAATACTGTATTTTGATTTTCTGTGATAATTTATAACATTGTGAATTCTGTACCTTGATTTTCAATGAATGTCTTGCTCTGATTTATTACTGAATAAATAGAAAGTTTGCTATACAATGTAATCAGAACCTTGAAAGCTGTTCACAGTAGCAGTCCTCTGGAAAGCTGCTTATGTGTGGCTTTACACCTAAGCAATTCTTTTTTTTCCAAATGCTTTATTAACTTCTGATTTACATCATTCATTTCCTCCAGATTTTGAGTTACAAATTTTCTCCCCATTTTCCTCTACCCAGCATGCCAAAATAGCGGCCCCACAGGATATTCCCTCCTCCAATTTGCTCTCTCCCCTATCTTCCCCCATAACCCCTTTGACTTTTCCAGTACAGCATGATGGATTTCCATGCCCCAGTGCCTGTATATCTTATTTCCCAATTACATGTAAAATAGTATTAATAATTATATATATATATATATATATATATATATATATATATATATATATATATATTTAAACATTTGGTTTTAAAATTTTGAATTCCAGATTCATTCTCTTCCTGTGTAACTAATGCAAAACATAACCATAGTAGATATATTGTAGAAGACTGATTATATTTCCCTCCCTCCTATCCCACCTCCTGCTTGTTCTGTTCTCTATTTTGATCTTGTCCCTTTTCAAAAGGGGTGCTTCCAAATTTCCTCCCCCCAAGTCTGCCCTCATTTCCATCATCCCCGCTCTCATCCCCTTCCCTCATACTCTCTTGTAGGGTGAGATATCCTATTTAGTGTATATGTCATTCCTTCCCTGAGCCAAATTCAATGAGAATAAGATTGACCCATTCCCTTTTGCCTTCCTGTTCTTCCCCTTCATTGTAACCATTTCCCTTGCCTCTTCTATATGAGATAGTTTACCCCATTCTGTCTCTCCCCATCTCCTCTAATTATATTCCTCTCTCACTTCTTAATTTCACCTTTTAAGTATCATCCCTTCCTATTAGATTGGTCTTGTGCCCTCTGTCTATGAATACCTATAAACATATATACACACATTCATATATGTATTCATATGCCCGTATACCCTCAGATATAGACTATATATATATATTCCCTTCCACTATTTTCATACTGAGAAAAGTTATAATTATCATTTTTCCATGTAGGAATATAAATAGTTCAACTTTGATAAGCTCCTTATGCTTATGATTTCTTTTCCTTGTTTACCTTCTCATGTTTCTCTTGCTTCTTGTATCTGAATGTCAAATTTTCTATTCAACTCTGGTTTTTTTCATCAAGAATACTTGAAAGTCCTCTATTCCACTGAATGACCATATTTTCCCCTGAAACATGATACTCAGTTTTTCTGGGTACATTTGCTCCAAACTAATTCTGAAGGAATGATTCTCCTCAGTGAGCTTTTGAGATTCTTTTTCCATCTGGCAAATTTGGCTTTTTAAGGCATTCTTCTCCTTGACTTTTTGAACCTTTTTTGCCATTTGAGTTAGTCTATTTTTTAAGGTGTTATTTTCCTCAGTCCAGCTGTTGACTCTCATTTCATAATTTTCTTGCATCATTCTCATTTCTCTTCCCAGTTTTTCCTCCACTTCTCTTATCTGCTTCTTACGGTCCTCTATGGCCTGAAATCAGCTTGTATTTTCCTTTGAGGCTTTTGGTGCAGGAGTTCTGACTTCACTGTCTTCTTCCTGTTCCATGCTTTTATCCTTTTTGTCCCCCAAATAGGAGTCTAATGTTGGATTCTTCTGTTTGTTTTGCTTCCTTTGCCTGGTCATGTTGCCACTCAATTACTTGACTTTTGGGCTTTTTGCCACAGTAGAACTCTGCCATCAGCCAGGGGAGCTTCTGTCCCAAACCCTGGAGTTTTCTCAGCTGCTGGAGGTATTAGTTGGGTACCGTCTCTGAAGCCTCCACATGCTCTGGCAAGCTGGTTGCACACCCCAGGACCTCCACCCTAGACCACAATCCAGATCTAAGCAGGTTAAAGCAAGAGTGATTACCCCTCAGACTGGTCACTTGGTTCCCCTACAGTCTGCAGACCAGGAGCTGAAGCTGCCGTGTGGCAGCAGCTGTGCCAAAGCCCTTAGCAGCTTCTCCCTCCAGGGGATAGAAGCCAACACACTCCCCACTACTGGATCCCAAAGTCCACACTGCACTGACCTTTCACTTTGTTCTTAGCATCTATGTGTTGATAATTCTGGAAACTGCCACAGCTGTTGGTACCTCCAGCTGGTGGCTAGTCAGGCCCACCCTGGAGCTAAAACCTCTGCCTCCAGCCAGGATAGAGTTGGCTCCCAGATCACTGCACTGGCTGCTCCCTGCCGGACTGCCAAGCTGTCCTCATCAGGAAGTTAGCTTCTCTGTCTCCTTTTGTGGGTTCTGTAGCTCCAAAGTTTGTAAGGAGTTCCCTTTTACATAAATTGGGGAAGGTGTAAGTGGAGCCCTGTGGAAGTCCTGTTTCTACTCCTCTATCTACACCTAAGCAATTCTTAAGGGAAACTTGATATCTCTAAATGCTCACATGAACAAAATGGAGAAAGAGGGGCTCAATGAATTGGGCATGCAACTAAAAAAGCTAGAAAAAGAAAAAATTTTAAATATCCAATTGAATACCAAATTAGAAGTTCTGAAAACCAAAGTAGAGATTACTAAAAGGGAAATTAAGGAAACAAACTAATAAATAAAACTAAGAGCTGGTTTTATGAAAAAAAGAAATAAAATAAACTTTTGGTTGATTTTATTAAAAAAGAAAGAAAGAATACCAAATCACCAGTATCAAAAATAAAAAGGGTGATTTCACCACCAATGAAGAGGAAATTAAAACAATAATTAGGAGCTATTTTGCTGAACTGTATGCCAATAAATCTAATAATGTAAGTGAAATGGATAAATATGTACAAAAATATAAATTGACCAGATAAAGAGAAGAGGAAATAAAATATTTAAATAACTGCATTTTAGTGGCAGGGGTGGGGGGTGGGGGTTGATCAAGTCATCAACAAACTCCCTAAGAAAAAATCTTCAGAGCCAGATGGATTTACAAGTATATTCTCTCAAACATTTAAAGAACAACTCATTCCAATACTATGTAAACTATTTTGGAAAATAAGTGAAGAAGGAGTCCTCCCAAATTCTTGTTATGTTACAAATAAGATGGCTATACCTACACTGGAAGAGTAAAAACAGAGAAAGAAAATTGTAGACCAACTTATCTAATGAATATAGATGCAAAAATTTTAAATAAAGTATTAGCAAGAAGAGTATAGCAACTTATCATGAGGATAATACACTATGACTAGTAAGGATTTATATTAGGAATGCAAGGCTGGTTCAATATTAGGGAAAGTATCAGCATAATTGACCACATCAACAACCAAACTAACAGAAACCATATGATTTATCAAAAGATGCAGAAAAAGCTTATAAAAAATACAACACTCATTCCTATTAAAAAACAGTAGAGAGCAAAGGAAGACATGATAAGTAGCATCTATCTAAAACCATGAGAAAGCTTCTTATGTAATGGAGATAAGTTGGAAGCATTTCCAGTAAGATTGTGGGTGAAACAAGGATGTCCTTACCACCACTGTTATTCAATATTATTGTAGAAATATTAGCTATAACAATAAGAGAAGAAAAAGAAATTGAAGGAATTATAATTGTCAAAGAAGAAACAAAGCTATCACTCTTTGCAGAGGGTATGATGGTATACTTAGAGAATTCTAGAGAATTAAGTAAAAAACAACTTGAAATAACAAACTTTAGCAAAGTTGCAAGATATAAAATAAACCCATATAAACCATTAGCCTTTCTATATATTACTAACAAAGCCAAACAGCAAGAGATAGAAGAGAAATTCCCTTTAAAGTTGCTGTAGACATTATAAAATACTTGGGAATCTACCTGTCAAGAGAAACCAAGGAATTATATGTACACAATTACAAAACATTTTTCACACAAATAAAGTCAGATCTACATAATTGAAAGAATATCACTTGCTCATGGTAGGCTGAGCTAATATAATAAAAATAATAATTCTACCACAATTAATTTACATATCTGTAGCACTGTAATGGAAATGCAGATTTCCCTGCCCCTAGGCCCTTTGATTGGCTTGAGAGACTTTGATTAACTTAAGTGACTCTGAGAACCTTTCTTGATTTGAAAATGTACTCTGCCTCCTAATAGGCTGAATGTGGTCACATGGAGCCTGTGGTAGGAAGCTTGGTTTTCAGGAATGACCACACCTTGATGCTGTGTGATTGGGCAGTGGGTCAAGAGGGTGGTTACATTCTCTGAGCCAGGAGAAGACTATATAATCCCTGATTTGAGGCTTTGCTTTGGGGCTCACTTTGAGAAGTGTTGTGTGATTTGACCGGATGAGATTCTGGGAAGCCATTGTTGAGAGCCCCCTGGCTTTGAAAACCCAGATGTTGATGCTTCCCTCTCTGGTAACTGTGATTTGGTATTGATATGATGGTTGGACAGTTTGGAAGCCTGTCTGTTTGATCTGTAAGTTCTGTAACTCTGAAGTTCGGGGTGCTGACCTTTTTCTCCTGAACCAGGTAATATATGTTTGTTTGATTAAAGTAAGCTTGTTAACCCATTTTGAGTTGCTTTCCTTTTGAAGAGCAGATCTAAGAACCTGTGTTGGCAGTCACCCTGGGGATATTGGGGTGCTTGCTGCTACAAGCACCAATGCAATATTTTCAGTGCCCATGATTACGATAAAGACTGTGACTATAAATATCACATGACATTTGATTGCAAAATATACCAAACTCTCCATATAGAGGATAGAACTGAAATATTTATTTAGAAACCAGAAAACCCAATCCCAAAACCCCTAAGCTGATTCCATCATAGTACCAAAGATATTAAGAAGCAATGATAACACTGAGAGTCACAACATCCTTCAGTCTTCCCACAAACCAATACAAAATCAATATTTACTCACAAACCTCTCTATCTCCTCGAAAACCTCTCTATAGCCTTGTCTAAGCATCTCTCTCCCACTATTTCTCTGGCTCTGGCTCCCAGCTTCCTGTGAACTTTGCTTCCCTTCAACAAACTCCTCCCACCACAGGTTCCATGTGACTACATCCAGTCTATCAGGGGTCAGAGTTTACTTTCAAAGCAGGGAAGATCTTCCAATTCCCATTCCTATTATAAATTCTGTCCCATGCCAAATAAACTACCAAAAATTATATTATAGAGCTAGAAAAAAATAACAAAATTCATCTGGAATAACAAAAGGTCCAGAATATCAAGGGAAATCATGGATAGAAATGCAAGGGAAAGTGGTCTAGACACACCACATCAGAAATTGTAATATAAAACAGCAATCACCAAAACTACTTGGTGCTGGCTAAGAAATAGAGTGGTGGATCAGTGGAATAGTTTAGGTACACAAGACGCAGTAGTCAAAGACTATAGTAATCTAGTGTTGGATAAACTCAAAGATGCCGGTTTCTGGGATAAGAATTAATGGTTTAACAAAAACTGCTGGGAAAACAACAAAATAGTATGGCAGAAACTAGGCATAGACCAACACATTACACTGTCAAAATGGGTACATGATTTAGATATAAAGGCTGATACTATAATTTAACTAGGAGAGTAAGAAATAGTTTACCTGCCAGATTTATGGAGAAGGGAAGACCAAATGAGAAATAGAGAATATTACAAAATGCAAAATGGATAATTTGGATTACATTAAATTGAAACGCTTTTGCATAAAGTCAATGCAACCAAGATCAAGAGGGAAAAGAAAGCTGGAAAATAATTTTGCAACCAGTGACTCTCATAGAGGTCTCATTTCGGAAATATATAGAACTTTGTCAAATTTATAAGAATATAAATCATTCCCCAATTGATAAATGGTCAAAGGATATGAACAGGCACTTTTCAAATGAAGAAATTAAAGCTATCTATAGTCATATGAAAAAAATGCTCTAAATCACTGTTAATTAGAGAAATGTAAATCAAAACAACTCTGAGGTACCACATCACACCTATCAGACTGGCTAACATGAGAAAATAGGAAAATGATAAATGCTGGGAAAATTGGAACACTAATGAATTATTGGTGGAGCTGTGAACTGATCCAATCATTTTTGAGAGCAATTTGGAACGATGTTCAAAGGTCTAGAAAACTGGGCACACCCTTTGATCCAACAATACCATTTCTGTATCTGAAAGAGATAAAAAAATGGGAAAAGAACCCATATATACAAAAGTATTTATAGCAGCTCTTTTTGTGGTGGCCAAGAATTAGAAATTGAGGGGATGCCCATCAATTGGGGAATGGTTGAACAAGTTGTGGTATATGAATGTAATGGAATAGTATTGCTCCATAAACAATTATGAACAGGCAGACTTAGAAAAACCTGGAAAGACTTATATGAACTGATGCTGAGTGAAGTGAGCACGACCAGGATAACACTGTACACAGTAATGGACACATTGTGTGATGACTAACTTTGATAGACTTAGTTCTTCTCAGTAATGCAAAGATCTAAGACAACTCCAAAAGACTCAAAATGCTATCCACATCTAGAAAAAGAACTATGGAGTCTGAATGCAGATTGAAGCATGCTGTTTGCTCTCTTTTGTTGTTGTTTATTTTTTTTTTCATGTTTCTTCCCATTGGTTCTAATTCTTCTTTAAAACATGACTAATGTGAAAACATGTTTAATATGAATGTATATGCAGTGCCTATATCAGACTGTACTCTGTCTTGGGTAGGTGAGAGGGGAAGGAGGGGGGAAATTTTAGAATTCATAATCTTATAGAAATGAATATTCTTTGACATTTTAATTAATAATGTAGACGAAGATATAGATGTGATGGTTGCCAAATATGAGTGTGACACAAAGCTTAACATGTTGGATGACATTTTACATGTAAAAGAGCTCAATGGACTAGAAAGATTGGTCATCCAATAAAAATAAATGTAATAGGGAATAATGAAATTCCTGTACTTGAATTTTAAAATATAATTTCACAAATACTAGATAGGCACAATTCTTTTGAAAAAAATCTAGGTTGGGGGAAAGGGAAGGATTTCAAGATTAATATGACAACTCAAAAAAACTCCACAAACATCAACCTACTCTTTAAGGAAGCAAGTGCTTAGAATAAGGGAAATTACTTTTCTGCAATACATTGCTCTGGTCAGACCACATCTAACAATTTGTGGGCAACACATTTTAGTGGTTCAGAATGAGGAAATTAGTATTCTGCAATGCATTGCTCTCTCCAGACCACATCTGGAGAGTAAAAGGCACCATATTTTAGACAAGATATACATAAAAGCTAGTGTATTTACAGAAGTGATTAACCAGAATCACGAGTAGATTGGAGAATATAATATACTTCTGGCTAATCAATTGAAGGAAATGATGTTGTCTAACTCAGTGAAGAAAAGACTTGTCTGTATGTAAGGGGATATCTTCAAGTATTCAGAGGTCATTTCTATGGAACAATGATTAGACCAGCTCTGCACAAAATATGGCCTGCCAAAAGATTTTGCACACCCAGTGAAAAATATGGAGGGTGTTAATACAGGCCTAGACAACATACCACTCATGGACTGCTTTGGTGTGCTTTAAGCAGCCCGTGGACCTCTGTTGTGTGGTCCTGGATTTGCCTAACTCTTCTTGGTTCCAAGGGACAGAACTAGGAACAATGTGTCAAACTTTCAGAGATGCAGATTTTAACTTAATATAAAGAGAACTTCCTCATACTTTGAGCTGTTCCAAAGTATAATGCCTTGAGCAGTAGTACATTCCTACTCCCTGAAGTTCTTTGAAAAAGTCTGAATGGAAGAGGACAGAGTCAAGATGGTGGGGTAAAAGGTAACAACTTTGTTGCCACTCCTCTAAAACCTTTTCTTCAATGACCTAGAAAACACGAAAAACTAAATTCTGAGTGGGACAGCCAAGACAAAGTCATAGTGAATCATTTTTCCAACTCAGGGTAGCTTAGGAAGATAAATTGAGAGGTCTAACTGGCATGAGTGTTGACCAACAGCACAGCTGTTTCAGTAAAGCTGTACCAGACTGTGGCAGTGGCAACAGTGAAGGGAAGCAGCATGGTACCCAGGAATAGTAAGGGGACTGAGCACCTTGGCAGGGAGAGATCCTAAGGACCTCCTCCATCATTACTGGGGGGTATGAACAGATGCCATCTAGCAGCAATGTCATTTACTAACTAGTCTTGGGTTATAGTTTCAGAGTAGACAGAAGTAGTCATGATGAAGCAGGGGCACTACCTGAGTAAAAATTAGAACAAAGACCAGGACGGCAATAAAACCACTACATTTGAAGAAGTGTAAAATTTTTTTTTTTTTTTGCTTTTTGGAGGGAAGTTGGAGATAACTGACTTTCCCAAGGTCACATGGCTAGTTTTGTGTTAAGCATCTGAGGCCAGATTTGAACTCAGGTCCTCCTGACCCCAGGGCCTGTGCTCTATTCACTATGCCACCTAGCTGCCCCAAAGAACTGTAAACTTACAGGCCCCCAGACTGAGCTGTGAAAGTAGCAGAAAGGGGAAGCTAGGTGGCAAAGTGAATAGAGCACCTGCCCTCGAGGCAGGAGGACCTGAGTTCAAATCCAGCCTCAGACACTTGCTATGCTTACTAGCTATGTGACCTTGGGCAACTCACTTAACTCCAATTGCCTTGCCTTCCTCCCTCCAAAAAAAAATGAGAAAGTAGCAGAAAACTTTAAAGACAGAAGCTCAGACCAGTCATCTCCAGAGGTAAGCAGAGTCCATCTCTAACATAAAGTTAAAAGTCAAGAAGTAAACTAGAACAATGAGCAAACACCATAATAATAATAACTTGGTGTTAAAAAAAAAAGCTAGAATGGTGACAGGGAAATTCAAGATGCAAACTGAGAAGAAAATAATGACTTTAAGATACCTGTAAGTAAAAACTGAAAGAATAAAATTGAAGATTAGACACAAGCCCAGCAAATATTCCTAGAAGAGCTAGAAGAAATGGATTTTTTTTTTTTTTGCCTTTTGGAGGGCAATTGGGGTTAAGTAACTTGCCCGAGGTTACATGGCTAGTTGTGTGTGTATGCTAGAATGACATAACACAAGAAGAGAAACTGGGAGTGGCATTTTTTTGTTTTCATGAGAGGAAAGAAAAAGGCAGAAAAAAGAAATAAAGGGAGAAAGGAGGAAGACAGAAGTGGAACCTGTTAGTTCTCATAAATTGTGTACATTGTAAGAATATATGAACATGGAGAAAGGGCTGAAAAAGGCAAGTACTACATCAGCCTCACTCGTCTGAACTGGACGAAAGAGGGCTGAGTACATATAATGAATGAGCACAGTTAATGAATGTAGTTAAATTATAAAGAAAATAATTAACAGGAAAATATCCGAAACAATTTTGACTGATAAGTGTCTGTTATCTAAGATATATAGGGAACTGATTCAAATTTATAAGGGAACTGATTCAAATTTTTAAGAACAAGAGATATCCTCCAATAGATTAATGGTCAAAGGATATGAACAGGCAGGTTTCAAAGGGGGTAAACATTAACAACCATGTGAAAAATCCTCTAAATCACTAATAATTACAGAAGTGCAAACTAAAACTACTCTGAAGTAGAAAACTACTACCTTAGGGAAGAGCTGGCTCAGGGCAATTATTAACATTGGAATTAATAGTAATTGGATTAATATTAATATTGGAAGGAAATAAGACCATTGTAGATCATTCACCATTTAACAAAAAGGGGTTTGCTTGGCTATATCATGAGAAGAAAATTCAGCAAAGAAGGACAGGCGCTGAGGACATTTTGTGTGATTCAGCTGAAGGAAGCTCCCTTGCTTGACTTGCCCATCATAAGTCAACACCCAAGTATCAGAACTTGGAACTCTCTGTGGCTGCTTTGTACTTAAGTAATGAGGAAATAAAATCAATAATCTGAATCCTCTGGGTCAAACATCTCTCAAAAAATGTCCCAATACTTTTCCCCCCTTTTAAAAAATATTTATTTAGTATTTGTTTTTCCCCTAATTACATGTAAAAACAAGTTTCGGCATTTGTTTTTAAAATACTGGACTTTAAATTCTCTCTCTCCCTCCCCACCTTCCTCATTGAGAAGGTAAGAAACTTGACCCAGGCTACACATGTGGAGTTATGCAAAGCACAGCTCCACATTAGTTATGCTGTGAAAGAAAACAGGGAACCCCTCCCCCCAAATAAAAAAAAAGAAAAATAAACAAAGCAAAAAAAAAGTATGCTTTGATCTGCATTTAAACTCCATCAGTTCCCTCTGTGGAGATGGATAGCATCTCTCACCACGGGTCCTTCAGAGCTCTTCAGGATCACACAATCCCCTTTTAGGAAAAGCTAGCCTCACTTGAATTTAGGGAAAGGCTTAGAATATGCTCCTAATGCACTCCACACTTCAGTCTTCTGGGACTTTCCACTACTTAAATGGCTTTAGGGATGTTATTGTTCAACCCTAACCTCAGGTATTCAGGAAGCCTAATCCAGCACTAAAGGCAACACTAAAGTAGGAAGAGAAAAACCAAAATAGCAAAAGAACAACAACAAAAAAACCCCAAACAAAAAACAAAAGAATATAACAGTTCCCTTAAGGAGCAGCTACATCTAGAAGAATCACAGGACGGACTGTCCTGGGTCTAAATAACCAGATCAATATTGTGGGTGATGACAATTTTTTGCATTTCAGAGTGAAAAAAGAAAATTATAGTATAAAAAGCTGACCATACTCCACCCAGGAGCTGTCCTAGGAACATGGGGGCCAAAGCAAAGATGATGATGATGTTTCTTAAATCACCAGTCTTCATTACGGGTCAGGGAGAATTGCCCTTGATCACGACCCACTTAGCATTCCCATACTCACCAGCCCGGGCTCCACCCTCCCTGGGAGACCCATGGAAATTTGGGGATAGAATACAAAACCTTTGCTCTGTTAGAGATCTTGGTGTGTGTGGGGGGACTGTTTTGCTATTTCTAAAATCTATTCTTTTTAAATGCTAAAGTTAAGTTCTAAGAACCTTAACCTCAATATCAGAGATAACTGATCAGTGATAAACTATTAAGCAAAATGAGTAGAAGTTTATTTCCTGGTTCTATGATAATATGAATATTTGTATAAGAACTTCTGGAAACGTAAATTAGAAGGGATGTAGGTTTTAGGGACATGCTGACAATGACTCAGAGTAGTGTGGTTTGGCTATGGATGAAGCTTTTTTTTCTTAAAGTCACCTGCAGTGATCTGTAATATATTGTATAAATTGGAGCCAAGAATATCATTGATATAAGCAGTGGTATCATAAGTATTCTGATAACTGCTAAGACCTGATTCTAATTATATTATGGTATAGGATCGATGTAGATAAAACATTTATACCTCAGTCTGCTCCTCAGTTGTTTACCTTAGTAGTCAGTGCTATCTGCCCTGAAGTACTTCCCTTGGGTTGAATTTAAGTATTTATAATTTTTCTTCTGTATCTTCTTGTGATACTAGAAAATAAAGTCAGCTAGGTGGTACATTGAAAATAATACTGACCCTGGAGTCAGGAGGACCTGAGTTCAAATCTTGCCTCAGACACTTAACATTTACTAGCTGTGTGACCTTGGGCAAGTCACTTAACCCTAATTGCCCTCCCTTCTTCCCTGCAAAAAGCAAAAAAAAAATAAACAAATAAAAGTTCTATTTGCTCCACAGTTCTTGACAGGAATGTGACCACCAGACCATCAGTACATTTCTGAGTAGGTACAACCTGCACCTCTTTTACAGTAGCATATTTATTAGTTTAACCAGTCTCTTTGTCTAAGACTGAATGATCAGAGTCACATCCCCTAGGCCCTAATTAGAATAGATCCACCTCTCATAATATTCATTCTTCTCATTAATTGTTAACCAGAGTTTATTGTCAGCCTCAGAAACTACTCTTCCAAAGGCATATAAGTATTAATTATAGTAATTACATCTGAGTAATCACATAGGAGTTGCCATGACAATGGTCATCATATTTGCCGAATTAATGATATCATCTGAGCCCAGTTGTCTGGTGTTTCAGGGTTCCTTGTGGGTCTTAATGGCTACCATAGTGATTTCAGGCCTCAGATTAAATGAGATAACATTTTTTTTTGTGTTGGATCATTATATTTTTAATAAAAAATAATTAACACAGTACATTGGTCCAAACTCCCAGGGAATCATGCTTTACTATAAAATTTATGTTGACCTAGCTCATTGGCTCTAGGCCAGGGAAGGTTGGGAGAACATGGTATGATAGTCTGAGAAGTGAAGGGCAAAGGTACACACACACAAGGTCTATTACTCAAAACATCAAAGAGAAAGGTACAAGAGACAGCCAGTGACCACACAGGAGTTAAGAGCCCAGAAGGGACAGGCTGCTGTGGTGGCTTGCCCTGTGACGTCTCCTTGTGGACTGGGCAAGTACTCAGATGTGGTGAGTTGAGGCTGCTCTCCTTGAGAGTCCGTCATTGCTTCTGGACCCTTGACCCCTCCGTGGGCGCTGAGACTGCGCTGTGGCCCAGGGTCGGCTGCCCTGGCCCTTGGCAGACTGTAGGCTGTGGCAGGCAGCTCCCTTCCTGGTCTGGATAGCTCTTCTTTCAATTGACGATCCTGAAACATAGTTGAGCACCATGGCCTGCCTCAACAGGGTGAAGGGGAACTTCTGATCTAGTTTCAGTGCGACTGACTCGGAGAGATCAAGGCACGAACAGTAACCAAGACCATAAATAAAGCCAATGAAGAGTCCACAGATGTTGCTGAGGAAAGAGGTTTGGGGAATAAACCAGGAGGCAAATAACAGGAGCCAAGGTATCACTGAGGCAGAGACAGGGACCCCAAAGAATAAAGTTCTTCTCATTCTAGTGCGGATGGAGCTGACACCCAACATGGCAAAAGCCACTGGAGTGAAGCCCCTGGGGTCTTCTACTCCTCCAAAGCCAGCCAGAGCCCAGAGGGTTTCCAGCAGGACGAAGAGAAGGGTAGAAAAGAAAGCGAAGACCAAGGTGAAGAAACTGTGGCGCACAGTGCCCACACTCTTCTCAAAGCTGCCAGCAAAGCTCCAGGTGATGACGAGGCCAGAGAGCAAGGAGAGGGGGTGCTCATAGACCAAAATGTAGGTTATCAGCCTGTAAACTGCACAGGAAGGGAGGATGAAGGTGGATCCTACTCATTCAGCCCTTTCAGAGCTGAGCAGGGGCAAGAGAATGGAAAGGGCAGTGATGATGTCGTGGGAATGAAGTGGCCTTCCTTCCCAGTCTCGCCGCAAGGCTGCAGGCCGCAGGGCTAGGCCCGAGGGGGGCAGCGGCACCTCGGGCTCCCCGGGAGGCGGTGGCGGGGGCGGCAGCAGGAGTCGGGGCGGGGACACGAGCAGCGACAGTAGCACTGTGAGGAAGAAGGCGGACGGTACCTCGGGGCACCTGCCTCCCCCGGCAGCCGCCCCTGCCGCCACTGCCCCCGCCGCCCCCGCTGCCATTCTCCCCGAGATAACATTTGTAAAACACTTAGCAGAGTTCCTGAGACATAGTGGATATTCAGTAAATGCTGGGCCTCCCTCAGGGCACATAGAATCCCTGTTTTACATCACTTTGGTTGGGATTCCTTTGTTTTTCTGATGCTGCATCCTCACAACACGAATAAGGATGCTATTATTATTGTTTCTATTGATGTAACAAAGGTCACCCTGGTCCCTATGACCTAAAGGCCAGAGCTGTTCTATTTCATGATTATTCCTTCCCCCCACATTCCATTCTCTTAAGGAAACTGGAAAACAGTTTGGCAGAAAATAGTCATAGACCAATATCTTACAACACTTAACAAGAAAGGCCAAATTGGTAACTGTAACAAAAATGCAATATTCACAATGCCCACAGTGACTATAAATATACTGGTGTAGTTGTGAATCACAAAATGTAACAGGATTTCCACATGGAGAACAGAGCCAAAGCATTTATTCAAATACCGGAGAGCTGAGTCCCAAAACCAGAAAGTCAAAGTCATTACAGTAGCCATGAAATTGGTATACATAATTAATGCAGTGAACACCCACATTCTCAAGCCTTCAAAACAAAACAGGATCCCTCAGCAAAGATCCTCCTCTTCTCACTCACAGTAGCTGCTTAGCCTCCACACTGCTCACTCCTAGCAGTTCTTGTTCCTAAAGTTCTCAGCAGAAGTCCTCAGCAGAAGTTCTGGCTGGCTCTCAGAAGAAGTTCTGTCACCACAAGTTCTGTTCTCAAAATCTCTCCCCTCTCCAGCCTGGGCCTGTCCTTATCCATGGTATTAGCTCCTCCCTGTCCCACCCCTTCCTGCTATCAGCAAGTCCATCCCACTGTGAGATTCACAAGTTCTGGGTCTTAATACTTGAAACAATTATGAACTTGAAACTAAGTGCTAAGTACCTGTTAGTTTGCCAATACAAGGGGCATGGAAGATCTTTAAATCCCATTACTATTATAGATACATGACCTAGACATGAAGGGACATATAAGTAAATTAGAAAAATATGGACTGCATTACCTATCAGATTTGAGGAGAGAAAAATGTATGAATAAGAGATTAAGAACCTTGTGAGATATAAAATGAACAATTTTGATTACATTAAATTAAAATGTTCATAAATAAAACCAATGTGTGCAAGATTTGAATAATAGCAGAAAAGAATGTGTGTGTGTACAATTTAATTGCCAGTTTCTCAAATAAAGAAGTCATATCTCAAACATTTAGAGAACTTTATCAAATTTAGGAAAAATGGAAAAGAATTTATATGTTCTAAAATATTTGTAGCAATTCTCTTTGTGTTGTCAAAGAACTGGAAATTGAGAGAATGCCCAACATTTCGGGGATGGTTGTATTTGCTATGTTATGGCTGTGGTGGAATACTAATAAGAAATGATGAGCAGGTTGATTTTAGGAAAACATGGAAAGACTCGTATGAAATAATGAAGAGTGTAATGAGCAGAACCAAGAGAACATTTTATTCAGTAATAGTAATATTGTTTAAAGAGTAACTGAATGACTAAGCTATTCTGAGTTATATGAATATTCAAATCACCTACAAAGAACCTTTAAAGGAAGGTGCTATTTACTTCCATAAAAAAGAACTTATATGTAAGAGTATGGATTGTATTGGTGTGTATATGTGTGTGTAAGGTTAACCATCTCTAGTGTGGGGTTGGAGGGAGGGAGGGAAACAGTTTGAAACTAAAAATTTGAGAGAAATGATTGTTTTTCTCTTATATTAATAATAAAATTTTAAATTAAGACCAGAATTTTTTCAGAAGGCAGTAGGTTGTTCATTCTCTGGGCATTCTTGATAGATGAGAGTGTCTGAATTCCCTGGGTAGATACCTTTTTGATTCTAGGTAGGAGAACCCACCCAACTAGAGAATCTTACAAAGAATTTTATCTAATGTGTATTCTGGCCCATTGTGTTCCACTCAACCATGTCTGAGTAGAGGTGAACCCCCTTTTGTCTAGGTTGCGGTAGGCAGGGAAAGTCTGCATAACAGATAAATCTCTTTGTCCAAGACTGTATGTTCAGAGTCACATCCCCTAGCCCCACATTAGAATAGGTCCACCTCTCATAATATTCATTCTTCTCATTAATTGTTAACCAATCAGAGTTGTTTGCCCCCCTTAAGAACATTGACTTTTACAAAGGCATATAAGCATTGAATGTGTACTATAAGGGGCATTCAAGCATCACTGACCCCTTTTTAAAATTATTTCTAACATGGTTACTTAAATGATTAATTACCCAGAAACTGTGTCCTTCAAACCTATACATTAAAATCATAAAAATAAATTCAAAATAAAAGAAATAATTAAATAAATTAAATAAATATTTTATAAAAATAGTCCCAAATCCAAGTCCAAAAATCCCCCTTGAGTTTGAATCCTAGGAATCCTTGCTTCTCCAGGCAATGCATTCCTTCTAGGTTGACTGGTTATACTATCATGCCTGTAAACCTGCAATCCAAGGTTGAATTTTAGGGTTACATGTGGATTACCCTCTGACACCTGAAAATGAGGAGGACAGACAAAACAGAATGGAAATAAACACCACAAAGGTAATTTCTCAGAACTGGGCTAAAAGATGGAGAGAAGAGGAAGTCCATCTGGTTTTGCCTGTTCTGTTCATGGGTTTAGTCAGAGGGTGCTCTGGACACAATACATAAGAGCAAAACTCAATTGAAAATTTGATATAAAATATGCAAAAGAAATATAAGGAAAACATTAAAGACTATTTATAAGGGAATCACTAAGGTCAAAGTGTTTACTTCTTATATACGAACATCTTATCACTATTCTTAAAACTGCTGTCATTACCAAGGTAGTTTGAAAGAAAGGTTGGGGCTGAGTTGTGTGTGTTGGCGTGATTTTTTAAAAATGGGTAGGAAAAGGTGAAAAGGAGCAATTATAAAATAGAGTGAAAGGAAGAATTGATATAGAGGAAGCCAGTGGGGATGGAGGATTGATAATGTTGGAATCTTATTCTCAATGTATGTGGGTTGAAGAGGAAACTGTGTGCATCTGGAGGAGTGTAGAAGTCTTCTGGACTTGTAGAAAGGTGAGAGGACTGGGGGATAGGGTGGGACAGACCTTGAGAAGGGTGTGTAGATTAAAACAGGAGGGTGGGGTAGAGGATAAGGGAGGGACTCAGTGGGGTGGATAGAATAAGGAACAGTGGGCTAAAAGGAGAAGATAAGGTAAAAGGGATAGGGTAAAAAGAGATACTGAGAAGGATAATAGTGAATAAAAATAAGATGGAGAGAAATTAAAAAATAGTAATTATAACTTTGAGTGTGAATGGGATGAATTCACCCATAAAATGGAAATAGATAACAGAATAGATTAAAAATCAGAATCCAACAATATGTTGTTTACAAGAAATACATTTAAGAATTAGAGATACACAGAGAAGTAAAATCAAAGGTTGGAGTAGAACTTATTATGCTTCAGCTGATATAATAAAGACTTGGATAGTAATTATGATCTCAAGCAAAGTTATGACTAAAATAGATTTAATTAAAAGAAATAAACAGGGTAGTTACATTTTCATAAAAGATACCACAGACAATGAAGCATTATCTACATTGAATGTATATGTACCAAATACTATAGCATCTATATTTTAAAAAGAAAAGTTAAATGAATTACAGGTAAAGATAGCTGTGCTATTATAGGGGAGACTTTAATCTTATCTTCTCAAAACTAGATAAATCTTTTTTTTTAAACAAATACTTTATTAACTTCTGTTTTACATCATTCATTTCCGCCAGATTTTGAGTTACAATCATTTTCCCCCCATTATTCCCCTACCCAACCTCCCAGAATAGCAATCCCACAAGATATCGCTTCCTCCAATCTGCTCTCTCCCATACCTTCTCCCATGCCCCCATCGACTTTTCCATTAGAGGAAGGTGAGTCTTTGCATCCCAATGCCTGCACATCTGATCTCCCAATTATAGGCAAAAGAGTATTAATAATAGTATTTATATATATTTGAAACATTTAATGTTACGACCTCGAATTTCAGATCCATTTCCTTCCTCCCTTGTCACCCATTCCCTCTTGGGATATAAGTAATTCAGTATATGTTGTACATGTCTAGCTATGCAAAACATTATCATAGTAGATATATTGTACAAGGCTGCTTATAATTCCCTCCCACTCATCCCACCCCCCACCTGGTCCATTCCCTACATGATCCTGTCCCTCTTCTATAGTGGGTACTTCCAACCTCCCCTCACACCAAGGATGCCCTCCCATCCATCATCCCTCCTCTCATCCCCCTTCCCCCTATCCTGCTGCAGGTTGAGATATCCCATTTAGTATGTATGTCATTTTCTCCCTGAACCAAATTCAATGTGAATGTGGTTTTGCCTTTTTAGCCTTCCTTATTCTCCCCCTCCTTTGCACCCACTTCCCCTTGTTTTTACATGGGATAGTTTCTCCCCATCTCCTCTTGCCACTTTCCTCTCTCACCTCATAATTTCATCCCTTGAGTATTCTCCCTTCCCAACAAATTCAACCTATGCCCTCTATCCATATATAACTGTAACCATATACACACACATTCATATATGTATTCATATGACCACACCCCCTTCTTCCGTTATTTTCATAGTGAGAAAGATATCATCAGTCACAGATATTGCTTTTCCATATAGGAATGTAAATAGTTCAACTTTGATAAGTTCCTTTTGATTTCTTTTCCCTGATTACCTTCTCAGGCATCTCTTACTTCTTGCATCTGGATGTCAAATTTTCTATTCAACTCTGGTTTTTTCCTCAAGAATGCTTGAAAGTCCTCTATTCCACTGAATGACCATATTTTCCCCTGAAACAAAATACTCAGTTTTGCTGGGTAGGTGACCCTTGGGTTCATTCCCAGTTCTTTTGCCCTCTGGAATATCATATTCCATGCCCTTCGATCCCTCAGTGTAGAAGCTGCCAGGTCCTGGGCTATTCTGATTGTGTTTCCACAATATTGAAATTGTTTCTTCCTGGCTGCTTGTAGTATTTTCTCCTTGATCTGGGGATTCTGGAACCTGGCTATAATATTTCTGGGAGTTTTCTTTTTGGGATCTTTTTCAGGAGGTGATCGGTGGATTCTTTCAACCTCTATTTTGCCCTCTGGATCTAAAACATCAGGGCAGTTTTCCTTGAGAATTTCTTGAAGGGTGATTTCTAGGTTCTTTCTTTGATCATGGCTTTCAGGTAGTCCAATAATTTTTAAATTGTCTCTCCTGGATCTATTTTCCAGGTCAGTGGTTTTTCCCATGAGATATTTCACATTGCCTTCTAATCTTTCATTTGTTTGGATCTGCTTAACAGCATCTTGATTTCTCATAAAGTCACTAGCTTCCATTTGCTCCAGTCTAACTCTGAAGGAATGAATCTCCTCAGTGAACTTTTGAGATTCTTTTTCCATCTGGCAAATTCGACTTTTTAAGGCATTCTTCTCCTCATTGCCCTTTTGGGCCTCCTTTGCCATTTGAGCTAGTCTATTTTTTAAGGTGTTGTTTTCCTCAGTCAGGCTGTTGACCCTCATTTCATACTTTTCCTGCATCCTTCTCATTTCTCTTTCTAATTTTTCCTCCACTTCTCTTATTTGATTTTTAAAGTCCTTCTTAAGGTCCTCTATGGCCTGCAACCCGCTCATGTTTTCCCCTGGGGCTTTTGGAGCAGGACTTCTGACCTCACAGTCCTTTTCCCGCTCTATGCCCCCAAAATAGGAGTCTAGGGTTGCATTTTTCTGTTTCCTTTGCCTTGGCATGTTGCCACTTAATTGCTTGACTTTTGGGCTTGTTGCCACACTATGGCTTTAAGGCCAGATAGAGGAATTTTCGTCCCGAACGTGTGGGGGGCAACTTCCGTTTCTGGCAAGCTGTAAACCCACCCACAACTTCCACCCTAGATCACAATCCAGATCCAGGGAGGTTAAAGCAAGAGCGATTACCCCCCAAGACTGATCGCTGGATCTCCCCACAATTTGTAGGCTGGGAGCCGGAAATGCCTCTGAAAACTACAAAATGGCGTGTCTCCTCAGCGGCTTCTAGCCCCCAGGGGAGGGAGCTGACGCATTCCCCAAATACAGGTCCCAAAGTCCATAGGACACTAACCTCTTACTTTGTCCTAGGCAAGTCTATGTTGATAATTCTGGAGTCTCCTGGTGTTCTGGGGTTCCTCCAGCTGGCTGCTGGCCCTGCCACCCTGGGGCTAAAACCTCGGCTCAAGTGTACCTAGGCTCGGCTGGGCTCGGCTCCTGCGCTCTGCGCGCTGCCGGCTCCCAGACCTCTGCGCTGGTCCTTCCTGCAGGGCTGCTGGGCTGTCCTCAGAGGGAGGTTAGCTTTTCTGTGTTGTTCTGTGGGTGCTGGGGCTCCAGAAGTTGTTCAGAGTCCTTTTTTACATAGTTTGTGGAGAATCTGGGGGCAGAGAGGCTTGGATGAGCTGTTTCTACTCCGCCATTTTGGCTCCACCCCCCAAAAACTAGATAAATCTAACCAAAAGATAAACAAGAAAGAAGTCAAGGAGGCAAATAGAATTTTAGATAAGCTAAATATGAGGGCTCTTTGGAGAGAACTGAAGGGAAACAGAAAGTAGTACACTTTTTCCTTAATGATTCATTACAAAAATTGATCATATATTTATACATTAAAAATTTGTATTTAAAAGCAGAAATGTTAAAGGTTTCCTTTTCAGATCACAATGCAGTAAAAATTAAATTAAAAGTAATTGGAGATTAAACAAACTAATCAAAGAATGATTGGCTTAAAAAAAACAAATCATATGTGGGAAAATTTGAACACTACTGCATTGTTGATAGAGTTGTGAACTGTACCAAATATTCTGGAGAGCAATTTGGAACTATGCCCATAGGGCAATTAAAGTGTGCATACCATTTGACCAAGTAATACCCCTACTATGTCTGTATCCCAAAGAGATAGTAAAAAGGGAAAAGGACCTACATGAACAAAAATATTTATAGCAGCTCTTTTTGTGGTGGCAAAGAACTGAAAATTGAGGGAATGGTAAGAGAGAACTAAGAAGAAAGAATGATTCAGTCTTGTCAATTTTAGAGATGCAGGCAGCCAATTAAAGAAAGCTACCCCCACCAAAGTGGCAGGGGATGCAGAGGTCTTCCCTGTTAGGCAATCTAGACATGTTCCAGGGAGACTTCCACATTAGGCAAACTGGACATGCCCAGACAAGCCAGGGTTACATTGAGAATATAAATGAGCATAAAAGGTTAAAATAGCCATATAGTAAGAATAAGAAAACGCATATAGATAGCCCTAGTGGAACATTGATATTCCTAAAGGAAACAAGAAAAATCATCAGCACATTTGTTGATTCCACCATAGAGAATTTAAGAGGTAGTATTGGCAAGCTAAAAGCTTGATTGGGGTAATGGATAGAATGATGGACTTGCAGTCAAGAAGACTGAATTCCACTTCAGATACTTATTGTTTGAAGGCAAATCTTTCTAGGTCTTGGTTTCCTTATCTGTAAAATGAGAGGTAACAGAATGACCTCAAAGGTCCTTTACAACTCTAAATCTATTCCTATATAACATAGATAAGAATGAAATAGGGTGAGAAGGTATGTTCATGTATGGAGCACACTATATTGTAATTATCATGCTGATGAAATTGATACTACACTATTAAGCCCACACTAGGATTTAAGTCTATATGATTATGGCTAAATTAAGTCCAAATTATTTAGTTTCTCTGGTTCCTAGAAACTGGTCTACAGGGAACAATTGGATAATCAATTGGATTATATATATATAGTAGGTATCCAATTGATTATTTTGGCCCAATATTATTGGGTCTTCGCTTCATGGCATGGATATATTGTTGAATTGTTCAGTTGTGTCTGACTATTTGTGACCCCATGGACCACAGCACTCCAGACTTTTTTATCTTTTAATATGTCTTGAAGTTTGTCCAAGTTCATGTTCATTGTTTCCATGGCACTATCTATTTCATCCTCTTTCATCCCCTTTTCCTTTTGCCTTCAATCTTTCCAAACATCAGGGTCTTTTTCAATGAGTCTTGTCTTCCCATCATATGGCCAAAGTTTTTAAGCTTCACCTTCTGTATTTGACCTTCCAGTGTAAAGCCTGAATTAATTTCTTTAAGTATTGACAAATTTAATCTCCTTTCTGTCCATTTCTTCTTTAGCACCACAGTTAGAAAGCATTGAGCTTTCCTTAAAGTCCAACTCTCACAGCTATACATTGCTACTGGAAAAACCATAGCTTTGACTATGGACACCTTTGTCAGCAAGGTAATATCTCTACTTTTTAGTATCTTGTTTAGATTTGCCATAGCTTTCTTTCCAAGGAGCAACCTAACAGACTATGTGATCTTTGAACCCAAGAATATAAAATCTGACATGTTTCCATTTCTTCTCCCTCTATTTGCCAGAACGTGATAAGAGGAGTTGCTATGATTGTAAGGGTTTTTTAAATGTTAAGCTTCAACACAGCTTTTACATTCTCCTTTCACCCTTATCAAGAGGCTTCTCAATCTCTCTCCACTTTCTATCAGAGTGGTATCACCAGATTGTCTGAGATTATTGATATTTTTCCTGGCAACCTTAATTCTGACTTTTGATTCATGTAACCTGACATTTCACATTATGCAGTCTGGATACAAATTAAATAAATAATCTGACAATATACAGCCTCATTGTACTCCTTTTCCAATCTTAAACCAATCAGTTGTTTCATATTCAAATCTAATGGGGTTTTTTTACCCTTGTTTCCTCAGAAGACAAGTAAGAGGATCTGCTACTCCCATCTCTTTGAAGACTTGCCACATTTTGTTGTGATCCACGGAGTCAAAGGCTTTAGTGTAGTCAGTGAAGCAGAAGTGGATGTTTCTCTGAGCTCCTTTGCTTTCTCCATTATCCAGCAAATGTTGGCAAGTTGGTCTCTAGTTCCTCTGCCTCTCCAAAAACTAACCTGCTCTTCTGGTAATTTTAGGTTCACATATTGTTGAAACCAAGGTTGCAGAATCTTAAGTGTAACTTTGCTGGTGTGTGAAATGAGGGTGATGGTTCAGTAATTTGAACATTCCTTGCCATCACCCTTCTTTAGGATTAGGATCTTTTCTAATCCAGTGGCTACTGTTTATGATGAACCAGACATGTCTTAATCTCTCACCAGGGTACACTCTGGACTTTTCCATCATGCCTCAGAAACCTCCCAACCCTGAAACATCACCCCAGTCCTATAAATCACACCTCATATATTCCCTCAGTTCCTCCTTCTGATTGCATGGCTCCTTTCAGAAACTTCATTTCAAAAGTGTTCAGACTAGTCATCTCTATAGTTCTCACCAGGTTGCATTCTGTACTTCATTACTCTCCCCTAGCTTCCCCATCTCCATTTTATCTTCCTTTTATCTGTCAACTTCCCTCTTTGGAATATAATTTTCTTGACAGCAAAGACTGTCTATCTTTGTCATTGTATTTGTTTTCTCAGTATTTTGTGCCTGCCACTTAATAACTGCTTTTAATAAATAGCTATTTACTGAATGATTGTTGACTGACTGACTGTTCCAATTTAA
Source organism: Gymnobelideus leadbeateri (assembly GCA_011680675.1). Lineage (NCBI taxonomy): Eukaryota > Metazoa > Chordata > Mammalia > Diprotodontia > Petauridae > Gymnobelideus > Gymnobelideus leadbeateri. The sequence continues at coordinate 220,050 of WOXC01010203.1, read as the reverse complement.
TGATCTTAAAAGAATCAGAGGAAGTCAATCAGGTTAAGTTGCCAAACTTAGAGTTTAGAAGCTGGATGCAAAAGTAGGGTTCAGTATGCCCACTCCCATGTATAGCTCATTTTAAATCGCAGTGCCAGTTTTGGGACAGTTTTTACTTCATTGCTATAATAATAACAAAGTTAAAAATAAATAGCTTTCAGTTATTGAGCAATGTTCTACTTTTATTTGTCCTTAACGACTTGTTTCTTGGCAAGGACTGAAAATTTCCATCCTTTTTAAAGAATAGTTTTGAGATTATTATGAGAAAGTGAGGTAGCTAGTTAAGTGTAGACACAATATGACTCCTACTAATATTTTCACCCTATTCTTGTTTATTTAGTGGCAAAAATAGCAGTGAAAAAATCCAATTACCTTCACAGACAGTTTATCAATTTCTGAGAATTTTTTTCAATTCTTGGGGATTATTTTATCTTGTTCCTGTAGAATGGTGACCAGAAATCTGTATAAATGGAAACTGGCACCATTTTTTTTTTTGGTGGGCAATTGGGGTTAAGTAACTTGCCCAAGGCTACACGGCTAGGTTTTTATTTGTGTATGCGTTAAGTGTCTGAGGCCGGATCCGAACTCAAGTCCTTCAGACTCCAGAGCCGACGCTCTACTCACGGCGCCACCTAGCCACCCCTAAATACTATTTTCGTTTTTTTGTTTGTTTGTTTTTTTCTTGGAGGGCTATTGGGGTTAAGTAACTTGCCCAAGGTCACACAGCTAGGTTTTTGTTTGTGTGTGCGTTGTCTGAGGTCAGATTCGAACTCAGGTCCTTCTGACTCCAGAGCCAACGCTCTACTCACTGCGCCACCTAGCCACCCCACTGGCACCATTTTAAACAGGGTAACTGACCAAAATATCCAAATTCTACTGAAAGAATATCCATAGGTACATAAGTCATTTGTTAAGTGCCCTTTCAATTCTCTTTTATCTTTCTGAATATATTATGTTTTCTACCTGGGAGGTAGAAAAATGTATATTAGTTTGCCACTGTGTTTCCTTTTTTGGAAAAAAGCATTCTAGAACATCCCAAATGGGTTAACAAATCTGGAAGTCAAAATGAAATGAATTGTTGATTTGGTATGAAGAATATTTTCATATTCAAAGTTTATTATTCTTTAAAGCTTTCAGAAAACACAATGGCGTAGAAAACACAAGCTAAAATAATTCTACTATAATTCTACTATGTACATTTTGTTTGGTTATTTGGTTGAAGTTTTTAAAAAAAATAATTTTTATTGATATCAAAATATCACTAGAAGGTTGCCTTGCTGGAAGGAGTTTTTACATCAATAAGATTTCCTTCTGTGTCCCTTCTCTAACCCCTTCCACAAAGCCATCCTTTATATGAAATTATCTTTATGGAGAAAGAAGGAAAAAGAAAGAAAGAAAAAAGAAAGGAAGGAAGAAGAAAAGGAAAAAAGGTAGGAGGGAAGGAAAAAGGAAGAAGGAAAGAAGGAAAAAAGAAAAAGAATAAGAGAGAAAAATCAGCAAAATGGGTTAAGACAGAAAAAATTAGATTATATGCAACATTCAGCATGTGAGGTGCCCCCTCTCTCCAAGCTCTGCAAAGGTATGGGAAGGGTATCTTCTTGCACTACTCTTTTGGGGTCAAACTTATTCTTTATAATTTTGCAACATTTGTTTTTATTGTTTTGTGATTATTGTTATTTCTATTTATATTGTAGTTATCATGCATTTTGCTTTCTTAGCTCTATTAATGTCACTTTGTCTCAATTCATGCAACTCCATGCTTCTCTGCATTCATCATATTCATCACTTCTTACAGCATAATAATATTCCATTATATTCAAGTACCATAATTTGTTTAGCTATTCCCCAAGTGATGGGTATTTACTTTGTTTCCAGTTCTTCGGTACCTCAAAACATCGTGATATAAATATTTTAATGTTGTGTAGAACTTTTCTTTTGTCAATGACCTCTTTGGGGTATAGTTAGGAGTAGACTATATGGGTAAAAAGCTATAGGCATTTTGGCCATTTTGTTTGTATAATTCCAAATTGTTTTTCTAGAAGCTGTGAACTAATTAACAACTAAACCAACAATGCATCAGTGTACTCATTTTCTCACAACACTTTCACCATTGGACTATTTCTCTTTTGTAATCCTTGCTATTTTATTGGGATTGAGGTGAAATCTCAGGGATTTTTTAAAAAATGCATTTCTCTTATTAAAGATTGAGAATTCTTTAATATTTTAAAATAACTTGTAGTTCTTTTGAGAACTGTTTGGTCATATCCTTTGTCTACTTTTTAGGGAATGACTTTTGGTTTTATTTTTCTATCAGTTCTCTATATATGTTGGATATCATTAACAAATATCTTAATATTTGATAAAAATATTTTTTCTTTTGACCACTTCTCTCATCTTGGATGCATTAATTTTGTTTGTGCAATTTTTAATTTAATGCCATCAAAACTATCTATTTTATCAATTGTAATTGCATCCAACCTTTGTTTGATTTAGAATTCATATGCCATTTGTAGTTGTGAAAAGTATATGATCTGTTTTTCTTCTAATTTTTTATGGGATGATCTCTTATATTTAGGTCATATATTCATTTTTAATTTATTGTGGTATATAGTTGAAGGTTTTTATTGTAATGTAAGCCTAATTCTTGCTATATTCCAGTTTCCAGTTTCCAGCTTTTCAAAGAGTTCTTATAGATAAAGTGAAATATTTTAAAGTCAATGGCTGGGTCCATTCAATTAGTTGAACAAATGAATACATAAATTTGATATGGTTTGTGAATCAGCAAAAAATACAGTTAAGCCTAATTTTTATTCATAATTTGATGGAATTCAAGTCATAGAGACCTTTTTCTGTATAGTATAAGGCTATACATGACTCTTGTTAGAGCTAGACAACAGCTGACAGACTGTTTACTCTAACTGTCTCATTTACAAAAGAGGAAACTAAAACCCCAAAAGGATAAGTGAATTATCTAAGGCCACATATCTAGTAAGTGACTGAGTTTGTTCAGTCATATCTAAATTCTCTGATACCAGGTTAGATATTCTTTCTACTATACCACACTATCTGTGAGAAGGAATTCTTCACCTGCAGAATATGAATTAAAATATACATACATATATGTATGTATATAAGTATATGTGTGTATACATATATGTATGTGTAGTATAGTGTGTGTACACACACATGTATGTATAGTTAATTATATCTCAATATAATTTGTTCCTTTTGGAATCCAACATATTTCATGAATTTTAAAAAATGCAATATTTTGAAAAGCAGTTCATAAACTTCACGTGACTGCCAAAGGGGTTCATCACACAAACACAAAATTTAAGAATCTCAGTCACATTGGGGCGGCTAGGTGGCTCAGTGAGTAGAGTGTCGGCCCTGGAGTCAGAAGGACCTGAGTTCAGATCCGGCCTCAGACACTTAACACACACACAAACAAAAACCTAGCCGTGTGACATTGGGCAAGTTACTTAACCCCAATTGCCCTCCAAAAAAAAAAAAAAAGCAAAAAAAAAAGAATCTCAGTCACAGAGGGCCTTCAACTTTTTCAGAATTGAGAATCATAAAGATATGATGATCATATCATATCATAGGCTAGCCAAGATAACAATACTCTGACTTTTATTTACAAAATATAAGTTTTATAGGCACTCACCTATGCAGGAAAAGTTTATTTTGTTGTATTACCCCTTAAAATTTCTTTTGAATTCAGGGTCCAGGTCTTTTAAATTTTCCTTTAAACTTGTGGATATAGCATGTTTAAAAATACTTAAATCACTTCAAAATATCATACAAATTATATTGGTGTCTATGGACCCCTAAGGCTTTTGATCATTTAGTTAAAGATATTATATTGATTCTTCACATGCTTTTTATTAATTTAGAAAGAAATGTGTAATATTCACAAGGTTCATAAAAACAAGCAAAATGAGAAATAACCTTCCCAGTTCTTCTGAGATATTCTCACATCAGCTTCATAAGCATTTACCCTACAAAATATTAAGCTAATGGTTGAAGACTATTCTTAACACAAAACACATTTTTCTCATAAATAAATTAAATCCTTTTAATCAGACACTTCAGAAGTATACAAGTATTGTAATTTAAACAAATATCTTGGAATGTGTTTAATCTAGTATTTCAGCAGTGTTTACTTTTTTTGTAGAGGCATTTGATGTAGATAACTAAAAAGAATTAAATGTTCAGAAGCAGTGTACAATGAAAGAGAAATCAAATTAAATATTTTTTCATGAATTCCCTTCACAACTAAATCAAAACTCTTTCTGTCTTCAGAAAAATGTCAGTAGAGTAGGTAATTTTTTTCCTACATAATAAAGTAAAATGGGCACAAGAAATCTAATTTAAATAGAAGAAATTCAATATTTGGTTTGCACATATCAATTTAAAAAAGCAGTAGCATGGTGGACTAAATGAGTGTAATTCTATGAGCCATTTTTTTTTTATATTCTCAGTTTTCACATAGTGATAAAACCAAGCTAGTTCCAACAAAGGAGCTATCACGTTCCCCATCATTTATTGGCCATGTTTGCCCTCCACAGAGGATAACTTTGTAAGGCTTATGCTAATAATTGCTGCTTGACTGTTTTAGTCAATAATTTGCATAACATGGATTCTTAAGACTTCAGTTCAGGAGTTGAATTGAATTGAATTCAAATCTGAATTTTCCAATTCTTCTTCTGTGTCTATAGCAAATGGCTTTTCAGTTTTGACAGCTCTCTACATTCCTGTTCAGGAATTATATACTTCCAAAGGTCATATGTTTTTCCTACTAAACGTGCCATAGTCTCTGTCCAGAATCACTAGCATATAGTTCTTCAATAGCACTAATTCTCACACACTGGTTTTTTTCCCCTTAAAATGGATTCAAACTGTCCTTCAGAGTTAATTGGTCCAGGAGACTAGGGTTAGAGTAGTCAACACTATTTGTTGAAAATAATAAATTTTAGTCCTGCCCTTTATTTAATCTTTGTGTATCTCTCATTTTAAATTGTTGAATTCAAAATTTTAATCTGTTATTCATTTCCATTTTACTGGTATTTGTCCCATTCACATTCTAAGCTATAATTACTCATGTGTTTTCCTCACTATCCTTCTCACCTTATTTACTCCTCTGCTTCTTTTTTTTTTCTTTTTCAAATCCCTTATTAACTTCTGGTTTACATAATTCATTTCAATCAGATTTTGAGTTACAATTTTTTCCCCATTTTTCCCCCACCCACCACCCCAGAATAGCAGTCCCACAGGATATCCCCTCATCCAATCTGCTCTCTCCCATCTCTTCTCCCATACTCCCTTCGACTTTTCCAGTAGGGCAAGGTGAATCCTCTTGCCCCAATGCCTGCACATCTTCTCTCCCAATTATATGCACAATAGTATTAATCATAGTATTTAGATATTTTTTTTTTTGCTTTTTGGAGGGCAATTGGGGTTAAGTAACTTGCCCAAGGTCACATGTCTAGGTTTTTGTTTGTGTGTGCGTTAAGTGTCTGAGGCCTGATCTGAACTCAGGTCCTTCAGACTCCAGGGCCGGTGCTCTACTCACTGCGTCACCTAGCTGCCCCCTAGTATTTAGATAGTTTTAAAAATTTTGGTTTTAAAAGGAAGATAAGCAACTCAGTATATACTGTACATGTGTAGCTATGCAAAACATTACCATAGTAGATATATTGTAAAAGACTGATTATATTTCCCTCCCTCCTATCCCACCTCCCACCTGGTCCACTCCCCACTTTGGTCCTGTCCCTTTTCAAAAGTGAGTGCTTCCAACTCCCCCCCGCCCCCCAGCCTGGTCTCCCTTCCATTCCCTCTCATCCCCTTCTCCCCTACTCTCCTGTAGGGTGAGATGTATGTATGTATGTATGTTATTCTTTCCCTGATCCAAATTCAATGAGGATAAGGTTTTGCCTTTTTGCCTTCCTGTTCTTCACCTCCCTTGTAACCACTTTCCCTTGCCTCTTCTGCATAGATAGTTTATATTATTCTGTCTCTCTCCATCTCCTCTCATTATGTTCCTCTCTCACCTCTCAATTTCACCCCTTTAAGTATCATCTCTTCCCATTAAATTGGACCTGTGCCCTCTATCTATGTATACCTGAAAACATATATACACACATTCACATATGTATTCATATGCCCATATACCCTTCTTCAACTATTTTCATACTGAGAAAAGTTTCCTCAGTTACAGTTATTGTTTTTCCATGTAGGAATGTAAATAGTTCAACTGTGATAAGTTCATAATGATTTCTTTTCCCAGTTTACCTTCTCAAGCATCTCTTGCTTCTTGTATCTGAATGTTAAATTTTCTATTCAACTCTGGTTTTTTCCTCAAGAATGCTTGAAAGTTCACTATTCCACTGAATGACCATATTTTCCCCTGAAACATGATACTCAGTTTTGCTGGGTAGGTGATTCTTGGCTTTAATCCCAGCTCCATTGCCCTCTGGAATATCATATTCCATGCCCTTCTATCCCTCAGTGTAGAAGCTGCCAGATCCTGCACTATCCTGATTAAGTTTCCACAATATTGAAAGTGTTTCTGGGGGGGTGGAGCCAAGATGGCGGAGTAGAAACAGCTCGTCCAAGCCTCTCTGCCCCCAGATTCTCCACAAACTATGTAAAAAAGGACTCTGAAAAACTTCTGGAGCCCCAGCACCCACAGAACGACACAGAGAAGCTAACCTCCCTCTGAGGACAGCCCAGCACCCTGCAGGAAGGACCAGCGCAGCGGTCTGGGAGCCGGCAGCCGCAGAGCGCAGAGCGCAGGAGCCAAGCCGAGCCGAGCCCAGGTCCACATGAGCCGAGGTTTTAGCCCCAGGGCGGCAGGGCCAGCAGCCGGCTGGAGGAACCCCAGAACACCAGGAACTGTGGCGACCCCAGAATTATCAACATAGACTTGCCTAGGACAAAGTAAGAGGTTAGTGTCCTATGGACTTTGGGACCTGTATTTGGGGAATGCGTCAGCTCCCTCCCCTGGGGGCTAGAAGCCGCTGAGGATACACGCCATTGTGTACTTTTCATAGGCATTTCCGGCTCCCAGCCTACAAATCGTGGGGAGATCCAGCGATCAGTCTTGGGGGGTAATCGCTCTTGCTTTAACCTCCCTGGATCTGGATTGTGATCTAGGGTGGAAGTCATGGGTGGGTTTACAGCTTGCCAGAAACAGAAGTTGCCCCCCACACGTTTAGGACGAAAATTCCTCTATCTGGCCTTAAAGCCATAGTGTGGCAACAAGCACAAAAGTCAAGTAATTAAGTGGCAACATGCCAAGGCAAAGGAAACAGAAAAATGCAACCCTAGACTCCTATTTTGGGGGCATAGAGCGGGAAAAGGACTGTGAGGTCAGAAGTCCTGCTCCAAAAGCCCCAGGGAAAACATGAGTGGGTTGCAGGCCATAGAGGACCTTAAGAAGGACTTTAAAAATCAAATAAGAGAAATGGAGGAAAAATTAGAAAGAGAAATGAGAAGGATGCAGGAAGAGTATGAAATGAGGGTCAACAGCCTGACTGAGGAAAACAACACCTTAAAAAATAGACTAGCTCAAATGGCAAAGGAGGCCCAAAAGGGCATTGAGGAGAAGAATGCCTTAAAAAGTCGAATTTGCCAGATGGAAAGAGAATCTCAAAAGTTCACTGAGGAGATTCATTCCTTCAGAGTTAGACTGGAGCAAATGGAAGCTAGTGACTTTTTGAGAAATCAAGATGCTGTTAAGCAGATCCAAACAAACGAAAGATTAGAAGGCAATGTGAAATATCTCATGGGAAAAACCACTGACCTGGAAAATAGATCCAGGAGACAATTTAAAAATTATTGGACTACCTGAAAGCCATGATCAAGGAAAGAACCTAGAAATCACCCTTCAAGAAATTCTCAAGGAAAACTGCCCTGATGTTTTAAATCCAGAGGGCAAAATAGAGGTTGAAAGAATCCACCGATCACCTCCTGAAAAAGATCCCAAAAAAGAAAACTCCCAGAAATATTATAGCCAGGTTCCAGAATCCCCAGATCAAGGAGAAAATACTACCAGCGGCCAGGAAGAAACAATTTCAATATTGTGGAAACACAATCAGAATAGCCCAGGACCTGGCAGCTTCTACACTGAGGGATCGAAGGGCATGGAATATGATATTCCAGAGGGCAAAAGAGCTGGGAATGAACCCAAGGGTCACCTACCCAGCAAGACTGAGTATTTTGTTTCAGGGGAAAATATGGTCATTCAGTGGAATAGAGGACTTTCAAGCATTCTTGAGGAAAAAACCAGAGTTGAATGGAAAATTTGACATCCAGATGCAAGAAGTAAGAGATGCCTGAGAGGGTGATCAGGGAAAGGAAATCGAAAGGAACTTATCGGGGTTGAACTATTTACATTCCTATATGGAAAAGCAATGTCTGTGACTGATGATATCTTTCTCACTATGAAAATAATGGAAGAAGGGGGTGTGGTCATATGAATACATATGTGAATGTGTGTGTATATGGTTACAGTTATATATGGATAGAGGGCATAGGTTGATTTTGTTGGGAAGGGAGAGTACTCAAGGGATGAAATTATGAGGTGAGAGAAGAAAGTGGCAGGAGGAGATGGGGAGAGACATGGTAGGGTAAACTATCTCATGTAGGGGAAGTGGATGCAAAGGAGGGGGAGAATAAGGAAGGCTAAAAAGGCAAAACCACATTCACATTGAATTTGGTTCAGGGAGAAAATGACATACATACTAAGTGGGATATCTCGACCTGCAGCGGGATAGGGGGAGGGGGGATGAGAGGAGGGATGATGGATGGGAGGGCATCCTTGGGGTGAGGGGAGGTTGGGGGTACCCACTATAGAGGAGGGACGGGATCATGTGGGGAGTGGACCGGGTGGGGGGTGGGATGAGTGGGAGGGAATTATAGGCAGCCTTGTACAGTGTATCTACCGTGATGGTGTTTTGCATAGCTGGACATGTACAACATATACTGAATTACTTATATCCCAAGAGGGAATGGGTGGCAAGGGAGGAAGGAAATGGATCTGAGGTTCGAGGTCGTAGCATTAAATGTTTCAAATATATATATAGGTACTATTGTTAATGCTCTTTTGCCTGTGATTGGGAGATGAGATGTGCAGGCATTGGGACACAAAGATTCATCTTCCTCTAATGGAAAAGTCGATGGGGGTATGGGAGAGGGTATGGGAGAGAGCAGATTGGAGGAAGTGATATCTTGTGGGACTGCTGTTCTGGGAGGTTGGGTAGGGGAATAATGGGGGGAAAATGATTGTAGCTCAAGATCTGGCGGAAGTGAATGATGTAAAACAGAGGTTAATAAAGTATTTGTTTAAAAAAAAAAAGAAATAACACCTGCACACAAGTAAAAAAAAAAAAAGTGTTTCTTCCTGGCTGCTTGTAATATTCTCTCCTTTATCTGGGAATTCTGGAACCTGGCTACAACATTCCTAGGAGTTTTCTTTTGAGGATCTTTTTCAGGAGGTGACCTGTGAATTCTTTCAACCACTATTTTGCCCTCTGGTTCTAAAACACCAGGTCAATTTTCCTTGAGAATTTCTTGAAGGATGATTTCTAGATTCTTTCTTTGATCATGGCTTTCAGGTAGTCCAATAATTTTTAGATTATCTCTCCTGGATCTATTTTTCAGGTCAGTGGTTTTTCCCATGAGATATTTCACATTGCCTTCTATTCTTTTATTTGTTTGGCTTTGCTTAATTGTGTCTTGATTTCTCATAAAGTCACTAGCTTCCATTTGCTCCAGTCTAATTCTGAAGGAATGATTCTCCTCAGTGAGCTTTTGGGATTCTTTTTCCATCTGGCAAATTTGACTTTTTAAGGCATTCTTCTCCTCATTGCCTTTTTGAGCCTCTTTTGCCATTTGAGTTAGTCTATTTTTTAAGGTGTTATTTCCTCAGTCAGGCTGTTGACTCTCATTTCATACTTTTCTTGCATCTTTCTCATTTCTCTACCCAATTTTTCTCGCACTTCTCTTATCTGCTTCTTAAGGTCATCTATGGCCTGTAACCTGCTTGTATTTTCATTTGGGGCTTTTGGTGCAGGATTTCTGACCTCATAGTCTTCTGCTTGTTCCATGCTTTGATCCTCTTTGCCCCCAAAATAGGAGTGTAATGTTGAATTTTTCTGTTTATTTTGTTTCCTTTGCCTAGGCATTTTGCCACTCAATTACTTGATTTTTGGGCTTGTTGCCACAGTAGGAGTCTTCCACCAGCCAGGGGAGCTTCTGTCCCAAATGCTGGGGTTTTCCCAACTGCCAGAGGTATTAGTTGGGTGGCCTCTCTGAAGCCTCCACATGCTCTGGCAAGCTGGTCACACACCCCAAGACCTCCACCCCAGACCGCAATCAGATCCAAGAAGGGTAAAGCAAGAGCGATTGCCCCCCAGACTGATCGCCAGATCCACCTACAGTTCCCATGCTAGAACCTGAAGCTGCAATGTGGCAATGTGGCTCAAGCTGTGCTGGCTCCTCAGCCATTTCTCGCCCCCAGGGGAAAGAGGCTGATATTCTCTCTCAACGAGTCCCAAAGTCCATAGGGCACTGACCTCTCACTTTGTCCTAGGCATCTACATGTTGGTAATTCTGGAAACGCCACAGCTGCTATTGTTCTGGGGTCCCTCCAGCTGGCTGCTGGTCTGGCCATCCTGGGGCTAAAATCTCTGGCTCACTCGGGCCTGGGCTTGGCTCCCAGAGCCTTGCTCTGGCTGCTCCCTGCCAGGCTGCTGGGCTGCCGAGCCTTCCTCAGTCGGCGGATAGCTTTTCTGTGTCATTTTGTGGGTTCTGGAGCTCCAGAGGTCATTCAGAGTCCCCCTTTAACATCATTTTGAAGTGGTGTGGGCAAGAGCTCTGAGGAAGGGCTGTTTCTACTCTGCCATCTTGACTCCACCCCACTCTGCTTTACTTCTACCTATTACCTTGTACTCCTATTCCTTAAGCCACTCACCCCTCTGAAAGTCCCTCCCTTATCCTCTCCCCTGACCCTATTTCCTTACCCTCCTATTTTTTCTAAGTTTAGAAGACTTTTATGCATACATACATACATACCTGTATATGTACATTCATACATACATACATATCCCTCTTTAACTCATTCCCAATGACAGTAAATTTCCAACACTATCCAACCTTCCCCCTCGTAGCTTCTTATATGTCAATTTTTCCTTTTATGCTTCTTTTGTATGAAATAATTGCTCCTTTTTACCTCTTCTTACACAGTTCCATTTTTAAGAATTCCCCATTGTACTCAATTCAGCCTAAGCCTTTCTTTCAAATTACCGAAATAATGACTATATTCATAAGAGTACTGCTAATATTTTCACATATATGAAGTAAACAATTTGACCTTATTGTGTTCCTTATAATTGATCCTTAATGTTTACCTTATATTTCTCCTAGATGTTATACATCAAAATTTCCCTTAAGTTCTGGGGTTTTTGTGAAAAGAACCTGAATTTTTTTTCATTTAGTACTATACTTAACTTTGCTTGGTAAATTATCCTTGGTTGTAACCCCAGATCTTTTGTTCCACAGAATATAGTATTTATTCCAGCAGCTATGGTTCTTCAATGTACTAATTTTTAGGTCTTGTTTAATCCTTATTGTAGCTCCATGATATTTAAATCATGTTTTCTTGTTGCTTCCAGTATTTTCTCCTGGGAGCTTTGAAACTTTACTATGGTATTCCTCTAAGTTTCCTCCTGGGATCTCTTTTAGGTAGTAATCTGTGGATTTTTCCTGTTTCTACTTTGCCTTCTTGTTCTAGAACTTCAAGGCAAATTTCCTTGACAATTTCTTGTAATATTGTACCAAGATACTTTTTTTGTCATTATTTTCAGGTAGTCTGACTATTCTTATATTAGTTCTCCTTGATCCAAATCAGTTGTTTTTCTGTTTCACTTTCTCTCCTATTTTTTTTCATTCTTTTGATTTTATTATTTCTCAGTGTCTTAGAATGTCATTAGCTTCCCCTTACCCAATTCTAGTTTTCAAAGAATTATTTTCTTCCTTAAGTTTTTGATTCTCTATGGCAAGTTGGTTAACATTTTTTCATAATTTTCTTGTATTGTTCTTTTTTCTTCTTCTAATTTTTCCTCAGTTGTTGTTATTTGATTTTTAAAGCCCCTTTAAGTTCTTCCAAGAATAATTTTTGTGCTCAGAACCATTTGATATTTCTCATTGAAAAAGGAGTGGCTTTTTAAACTCCACTATCTTTTCTCTGAATATGAACCCAGATCTACCCTATCCCTGTAGTAGCTATTTATGGTTGAGTCCATCAAATTGTAGTCCTTATGGTATGGGGAATGATGCCCCCAAGTCCTCAGGTCCTTCTGACTGTTATCTTCTGATATCTGTCTTGGGGCCCAAACTTGGGCTCTCCCCTCCACTCCTACACTACAGCTAGGGCTCTCAGTCATACTGTCTCACAAATGGTCTTGCTCCCTGTAGTCCTCTCAGTGGCTGCAAACTACAGCTGTCCTCTAGAACTGAAAGCAGGGACTCTACTTTCCTGCAATTGCCCACAGTCAGCAAAGTCCCCACCCCACACTATTGCACTCACCAGGTGTGTGCTAACTCCTTCTCACCACAGTCACATTCCAGGATGCATCTTGTCAGCACAGTTGTGCTTGGTGTCCTTTGACAGTGGAAGGTCCTTCAATATTCTCCTACTCAGCCATCACACCCCAACACTGTCTGTAAAATGAGTTTCTAAGAGTGAGGCTGCCTCTCAACTCAGCTGTCCTCAGGACTTGTTGTTTATTGATTCTGTAGAGTTGTCCTGAAGGTATTTGCACTTCACTCAGGCAGAGCCTTTGCCCCTAAAGGTTAGGTCTTTCCCAGGGTCTTTTAAACTGTCTTAGGAGGACACTTGCTTTACCTCATGTTTATTTCTGCTGCTCTGAGTCAATGTTCTGTCTTTTTTTGTGGAGGAAATTTGTAGAGCCAAGTTTTCTGACCTACTCCGCCATCTTCCCAGAATCTCCTTCTTTTTTTTTGCTTTTGTTGGGAGGGGGGAATGCAGGGCAATTGGGGTTAAGTGACTTGCCCAAGGTCACATGGATAGTAAGTGTTAAGTGTCTTAGGCCTGAGTTGAACTCAGGTCCTCCTAACTCCAGGGCTGATGCTCTATTCACTGAGCCACCTTGCCACTCCCTAGAATCCTCTTTTCAACACTAGATTTTTAGTCACCTAAGGGCACAAAGAGGCCAGTTTATGAGGAGTTAGTGTGCCTTAGATGTGACAGATCTTCTGCTACTATAAATTGCTACATTGTGCCTTGCTGGTCAGATACTTTTCTGCATGAAGATGAGGTTAGACACGTCTACTAGAGCCAGTGTGGGTCCTTGCTGAGCATCTTTTTGTTGCTTACTACGTGGTCTGTAAATTCCTCATATAATTTCATTCTCAGACTTGAACTACCAGACTGGCTGGAATCAAGCCTGGCTTACAACAAAGGTACATCAAGGAAGTATAATTCCTTATAGGTTTTATCAAGCTGGAAAGATGTTTCATGCAGGCTCAGTGATTGATAGCTATCATCCTAGGTCCAACATCTTGAAATGTGGAAAAGTTCATCGACGGAAGTTTGACAACTAAATCTTTTTTTTTTTCAGCTAAAGCAATTCATGAAGAATTCCTAAATCAGTTATGGAAGGAAAACTGTTTCCAGTAGGTGAAAAAAGTACTGATACTGCTGAAATATTATATAATTAAAATATTAAATTAAGAATTATTTCTTTTCACTCAGTTCAGTGAGATTGCATTGTTGGAAGAAAATTCTGGTTCAGGTCTTATCCCCATCAATTAAAGACAAAATCAGGAAAAAAAAGACAAAAAAGGGGTTTATTAGCACACCAAGGCATCAAGCAGTTGGAGTGCAGCCAGTATGGGAACTCAGACTTACCAGGGCTTTTATAGACAGGAGTAAAGCAATTTAATTTTAAGACTAAGACAATCCTGATTGGTAGACCTCTCAAAGAGGAGGTGGGATTGGCATCATCTCAGCTCCTGCCCAGTGCAACACCACTGGGAGATGAGATTAGTTCTCAGGTGATGGGAATAACCCTCAGATGATGTGATTAGTTTGCAGGAGATGCAATTATTAGTAAGGTTCCTACAGGCTGAGTACAGGACCCAAAAGTTGAGCAAGGTTAAAACATGAGGTTTGCTCAGACTGATTCTGTCCCAATGGTTAACTCTGTACACCATTATACATGAGCAGAAGCAAAGTGGGGTTCTAGGCTAGGACTCAGGAGGTACAGGATCTATTGAAATCTTGGGTAACTGTAGATCAGTCAGTTTTTCATCAGCTCTTGAATTACTATTGAAAAAATATTCAGGTCCCTTGCTAAGCACTGCATAAATAAACCATTACAGATTATAGACAGGCAGCCCCACTGAAGTTTATTTGTCCACTCAGTAGGTGATGGACAAATATGTCTCACAATTTTATAGATGACATATAATTAGTCCTTTCTGAACTGTATGACCCAGAGTTTTGGTAAGGTCAGTTAAAACATTAGGTAGGAAAAAGTACATTTTTAGCTAAAGAAAAGGGATATTTAAACAAAGGCTTTTAGTATGCCTATTTACATTAGATCAAAGAAGACATGATTTGCTTTATCAGTCAGGTGTTGTTCTTCCATTTTGGAAGAGAACCAATGACATCAAGGAGTGGATGGTAGATGGTGTCTTGAATTGCTCATGAATAAGATTTATTTGAGGCAGAGTTGCACAGTCATCAACCTCACTCTTTCTTCCTGAGTCAGCAAAGTCCAGGGGCAAGACAAAAGTCAAAATGGCCAAAGATGGCTGGGATGTAGTGGATGACCAGAGCTGATGTCTGACCAAGCACTAAGTGTTCCACAGTGCCAGCTTTAGTTGCCTCTATGGCTGTTGGTATGAATTGCTCTCATTTGTTCATTCTGCTGGGAGAAGTCTTCATATGTTTGGGGTAGATATCCCCTTAACTCACTGATGGGTTTGACGCCTGTAGGTTACCCTCAGCTTGTTTAGATGGTTTTACTGGGATGTGGCTGTGCCCATGTTACAGCTTCTTGGAGCCATGGGTGTTAAGTAATTAGCATTTTAAGCTCCAAATTGTTAGAATAAAGGGAAGTGGGTGAGTTTCTGGGAGCTATTCAAAGTTTTATGAGTTTTCTTTTGTAACTGTAAAGTGACTGGGGAAGGGAGGTACTAAAGAAGACATTTAGGATGTTCAGTGTTACATAGGGAAAGAAATATAATAACAGTAGATATAGCTCAAAATGGAATTGGTATGTCCTAAATCAGTCATTTTTCAAATTTACCAATAGGTACAATGGAGATACTGAGATTTATCATCTGCCAATCTAATGTATCCTTCTTGGGTGACTTGGATCACGTCAGAGAAGCATTTGATAAGCTTTTTGCTATTAACATTTGTATTATACAATGAATCACAGAGAGTATAACTCATTCCCTAATAAGAGATCTGCATAAAATGAGCTTGGTCCTCTATATTATTAAAATAGTTGGAGCTATTAACAAGATTCTACTCCTCTATAATTGGTTTCTTAGAATAAATGTGTGGCATTACCTGGAAACTAGTTTGACTGAATTCAATAAGAAGAAAAAGTTGTAAAATAATACAATTTTTGTTGTTATTGATAAAGAGAGGTATGCATAGTTGGGTAGGCAAGGAATATGAAGAAAATAAGTTGGCATTTTGTTACTTTTCATTTGCTTTATCGGTAGAATGTAGGCATATATATATATTTGACTTGTAGGTAGGCATATTATTAGCAAAATAGCTGAATACTAGAAGAGTTAAAAAAAGTATAGCAAATGATTTATAACAGAGCTGTCATATATGTGACTGCAACACTCTTGAGTGATGCCCAAATCAGATTAAAATTAAAATTGAGAAATATTTAACAAAATAAATAAAAATATTACAAAATGTGGTTATTACATTTTAAAACTAAGTCAATATGTGGCCCACATAGATCCTTGTAGATGTTTTTGTGGCCCCATTTCTATTTGAGTTTGACACCACTGATCTGTACTGTGCTTAACCATTAGCATGCTATAGAACTAAAATGGAATTCTTATTTGATTTTCCATCTATGAATCTATATCATCATAGTAAGTAACTTTATTGACTCTCTTTTAAATACCCTAACCACTTAGTTCTTTAACCTACTCGATTCCAATAACCTACTCCTCTACCCCACTTCAGCCAGACACATAAAGTCTGTCATATAATTGATCTTTCCATCAACCATAAATGTAATATCTCCATGTTCAAGAATTCTCAAACCATAATGTATTACCTTTCCACCTCTCATTCTATCTTCCCTTACCAAACTCTACTCCCCACTCCAATACATCTTCCATTCAGAATCCAAAGTGATTTTTCTAAAGCAAAGGTCTGACTATGTCAGATATACCCCTTCTTGATAAACTCCAATGGCTCCCTATCATTTCCAGGATAAAATATTAAAATCCTCTGTTATAGAATTCAAAACCCTTCATGATTTTTCTCCTGCCTTTCCAGTTTTCCACCTCACTCCTGACCAGTACACATCAACTCCTAGCTGTTACACAAACAAGACACTCCAATTCTTGCATTTTCTCTAGCTATCCTGCATGCCTGAAATGCTCTCCCTCCTCATCTCTACCTATTGATTTTCCTGCCTTCCTTTAAGTCACAACTAAAATTCCATTATCTTCAGGAAGCATTTCCCAATCCCTCATAATTTAGTACCTTCCCTCTCAAATATTTCCTTTTTTATCTTGTATATAGATTGTTTGTATACATTTATTTGCTTATTGGCTCGCCCATTAGATTTTCATAGTGCCTAGAAGGATTATAGTTTGCTTTTCCTTGCATCTCCAGCGCTTAGTACAGTATGAGGCACATAGTAGGCTCTTATTAAGTGTTTATTGAGTAACTGCTGACTGAGAACATCATGGGATTAGAGAAAGGAGAGACAGAGAGACAGAGACAGAGAGAGAGAGAGAGAGAGAGAGAGAGAGAGAGAGAGAGAGAGAGAGAGAGAGAGATACAAGTTAAGGACTTTGAATGTTGGATGAGAAACTTCTCTCCAACATGTATGGTCTATACAGATAATAGATGACATTTTAAATACCTTTTACTCAGAGCAACTCTATGAAATCTACCATTCACATTGCATAATAGTCTTATGAAAAATAACACTCAACAAAATGAAAAGTTCTTAAAATAGAATAGATAACTTACAGAAAATTATTTCCTTTGTGTTGAGATACCAACTTGAACTTTAGTTCAGGGTTTGAAAAAACTTGGTACACTACCAAAGTGAGGTGATTTTTTTTCTTTTAACTAAGGGCCATTAAAACTTTCTTGGGAAGGCTAGGTGGTGCAGTAGATAAAGTGCTGGGCCTTAAGTCAGGAAAAGAAATCTTCCTTGTTTTCAAGGAATTTGAATCTGTCCTTGGATACTTGGGAGCTGTGTGACCCTGGGCAAAGTCACTTAACCCTGTTTGCCTCAGTTTTCTCATTTGTAAAATCAACTGGAGAAGGAAATGACAAACCACTCCAGTATGTTTGCCAAGAAAACCCCAAATGGGGTCACAGAGAGTTGGACATGACTGTAATGCCAAGCAAAGGCAACTTCCCAGGTTCAAAATACCAGCATGGCTGCTCTCCATTTTATTCAGTGACAAATTAAGAACAGAGAAAATCAAAATACAGCATAATTAAAAATACAGCATTCACCAAGTGTAATTCAATAATTTCCAAGTACTACTCCACCCCTGGGCAGTGCATTTATTAAGTCAATCACAAAGCTCCTCTTCTTAAATGGAGATTAGTTTCCAATCATAAACAAAGTACATTCATTTGGTCAGTCACAGAGCACAAAAAGTCAAAAGTTTCCCACCCCTGGATCACAACTGAAAAGGCCAACTACCCCTGAGTTACAACAAGCTTGAGATATCATCACAGCATTTAATAACCATAATTTAGTAACTTGGATCTTCATCTTGACCCAAGGCTGAACTTTCTCAGCAATCTCTGTTCCTGGGGAGACAAAGCTTAACAAGGCCACAAGATACATTGCCAGTGTCCACATTAATTCATTCTCTGTCTGCAGAACAGTCCTAGGACTCTTGAAAACATCAGCAAGACCCTCTAGCAGGATTTCTGTAAACATACAAGAACATCCTTCTTCAGGGCTTCTGAACCAACAGCAAGTTTCCAGAACCTCTGCAACAACAATACTGTCCTTCACCAGTGGACACAATTCACTCTGTCTGCAGAACAGTCTCAGGAGCTCTGAACCAAGAGCAAGGTTCCACGACCTCTGCAACAACAGTACTGCCCTTCACCAGTGAAGGAATCTGGCAAAACAACATCAAAACAGACAAAGTACCAGCATCACAGCCATGTCTCCTCAGTCCTTGGCAGCTCCGGGTGTCAGCTCTCAAAAGTCCTGGGCAGCTCCAACTGGCCCTCAGCAATCCTCTCTCCCTCTCTGCCTCCACAATGCTGCTTCCAAAAATTCTTCTGCCTCTCTTCCTCTGCTTGTACCTCTAAAAGTCCATGACCAAATCCTCCCAGTTCAGCCCTCTCTTTCCATGTCAACAAGTCCAACCCACAAGTGGGACTCACAAGTTTTGTGTTTTAACACTCAACCTGAAAAGCAAGCCAATACAGGGGGATCTTTAAATTCCATTACTATTACAATGACTGAAACAACTTAAGAACAACATAAAAACTTCCTTATTGGTGGATATTTCTGAATGGTTATGGATAATGAAAAGGATAATGTTCTATTTTCCATCTAATATTAATGCATTGTCATTGCTAGTGATCAATCAGTCAATAAACACTTTAGGCACCGGTTGTGTGCCAAGCACTCTTCTAG
The DNA here is from genome assembly GCA_011680675.1 of Gymnobelideus leadbeateri. Taxonomy (NCBI): domain Eukaryota; kingdom Metazoa; phylum Chordata; class Mammalia; order Diprotodontia; family Petauridae; genus Gymnobelideus; species Gymnobelideus leadbeateri. The sequence continues at coordinate 201,097 of WOXC01010203.1, read as the reverse complement.
GCATTGGTCATATAAAGGTGAAAACAACAATTCTTTATCTCAAGAACTTACTCTCCATCAGCAGAAACAAGATGTATATACATATTTATTAAATATAAAATATGTAAAAAGTTAAAAAATAATTGGGGGACATAGCAGGTAGAAGGTTATCTTCCTTAATTTGAGCTTTGAAGAAGCTAGAAATTATTAAGGTGGAGGGAAGGAAGGAGTGTGTTCCAAATATTGGGGACAGCCAATATAAATAAAGTCAAGGAAATGGGAGAAGAATCTGGGGGAATGAAAAATAACAAGTTGGTTACTTTTATGGAAATGTAGAGTGTGTGAAGTTAAGTAACATGTAATAAGCCTGGAAATGTAGTCTAGAGTCAGATGGTTACTGCCAAATACAAAAATTTTAATTTGATCCATTGTCAATGGAGATTTCTGAGCAAGGAAGTAACACAATCAGACCTATGCTTTAGGAATATGAATTTGACAGCTGTGTGGGTGATAGATCTTATAGAAGAGACAAAGCAGGTGGACCAAATTAGGAGGCTTTTTCAATAATCTTGCTGAGAGGTGACACACCTAATTAAGGTGATGATTATATGAAGGAAGAAGACAGATGTGAGAGATATCGAGGAGGAAGAATTGACAAGACATGACAACAAATTGGATATGAAGGATGAGAAAATGAAAAGTCACATATTATTTTGAGATTTCAGACCTGGGAGAATGAATTGTAATGTCCTTGAAAGTAAGAGTGGGTTTTGGGGAAAAGATCTTGAGCTTTGTTTTTCACATCTCAGATTTGGGATGTCTACAAGATGTACTATTGGGAATATCTAATAGGCAGTTAGTAGCATAGGAATGGAACTCAGGAGAGAAACTGGTGCTGGATATATAGATTTGGAAGTAATTTTTAAAAATGAGAACCAAACTAGTGAGATCACTGCAAAGAGAAGGCAACCCAGGACTAAGCCTTATTCTACACTTAGAGTTGTAGGATAGATGACACATGATATTCAGCACAGATTTCTGACAAGTCAAATATAAGTCAAATACAAGTCAAATCAGACAAGTCAAATAGAACAACCAAAAGAGAGCAGTATCATGAAAACAAGATAGAAGCAGATATCCAGGAGATGCACAGTGGTAAATGCTGCAGGAGTATCCAGAAAGCTAAAAACTCAGAAAAGTGTGCTACAGTTGGCAATTAAGAGGTCATTAGTAATTTAGGCAGCTAGGTAGCACAGTGGATAGAGTGCTGGGCTTGGGATCAGGAAGGCTCATCTTCTGGAGTTTAAATCTGTCCTCAGACAATTACTAGCTGTGTGACCCAGGGAGGTCTTAGCATTTTCTATTCATCACAAAAGGAGCCAGTCATTATGGAGAGACTAAAAATTTGACAGTGGGATGGGATGACTATGAAACTTACTGAAACTAAGTTAGAGTGATGATATAAAATAGAGATGGTAAAGTGTTTCTGGGTTAGTTACATGTTACCTTTGATGTGAAGTGTTGTGCTTGAATAGACATACCAATCTAGACTATTTAGTCCCTTAATTTTGTTAGGCCTCAGATGCATCATCACTTGAAATGAGAATATTACTCCTTCAATAAGACATCGTTAAAGTGTTTGGGAAATGAAACCAGATACCCAGTGATTAACATTATAATCCTTTTTTGTTAGCAATAAGACTTACTCTAAGTTGCAAGAGAAATGTACAAATTCCTGGGGACTTCATATTGATTATGTGTTTCCTTTCCAGGACACAAATTTATTATCAAGAGGCTAAAGACATATAAAAGAGAGTTTAAATGCCATCTTGCTAATGGGAAAATGGGGGAAAGAATTCTCAGAAAGGAGGATATTGGGCAACAAATGATGTGTAAGGGAGAAGAAACAGCTGTAAAGGGATCAGGCAATGGTCTTCCCACTCCTGTTCTCTTTTTGCTTAACTCCATCCAGTAAGATTCCTTTAAAATTTCCATGAGAAACTAAGGAAGGACTGATCTGCAAGGGTTTTTTTTTATTTAATCATGTTCCTGATACTATCAGGCAAAAAACTAACACCCAAGCTAAATATTTCCTTTATCATTGCAGGATTCATCTAGGAATCCCATTAAAAATAAATTGGGGTGTCTTTGCCAATTTTTCAAAATGAACTTTTCAAGAAATTCAACCTTTAAAAAAGGTTGAAAAGAAAGGACTATTAGTGAAACCAGTCAAATGATCTTAATTTTAAGTGTTTCTGTTGGTTTGCATCTCTCCTGACAGTGGAATAATTAAAGCAACACAGTTGGGATAGAGTGATAGAAATATGATTGGTCTAGGTGCAGATCACTGAGATCTTATTTTTAATTGACTCCTGGGTCAATTAAATGAATTGTATAAAGAGCAGTATTACACTAGGAGTTTGTAGCAGAATTTTTTGTGTTTATTTTATAAAGATAATTTTAAAAAATAATTTTAAGTCTAGTGAAATTTATTTTAATGAGCTTCCTTTACTAAGAACATCTTTCAAGGGATAGTAGAAATATAGCAAATCAGATCATAATATCATAGATTTAGAGCTGAAAGTGATCTTAAGAGGCCATCAAGTCCAATCTCTTAATTTTATAGGAAATGAGGAAACTGAAATTAAAAGAAATTAATCAATATGTTCAAGGCCACATAGCTATTAAATGGGAGAGCTATGATTCAAAATCATGTCCTGTGATGTCAAATCTAATATACCTTCTACTGTTGGATTACTTTGTGTTCCAAGTAAAAAAAAGGGGGGAAATTGGAATGTTATATTCTCAAGAGCAAAAAAGTTCACAGGGTAACTAAAAACAAAATAGCATATTTTATGCAAAACAAGCCCATCCATACACATTAGAACTGGTTTCATTGGCCATTTCTGAATTACATCGGTTTTTTTTTTAACTTCATATTGTCTGACAGATGTTGAGAAGACAAGAAGCAGCAATAAATCAAATAACTTGTAAAAACTGAGTTGGACTACACAGTACATCTGGTGTTCTTTATAACTCTGGATCTATGATCTTATAATTTTGTTTAAGAGAAGACGTCATCCCCTCATTAGTAAATGAATATTATAGGTAGTACTATAATACAGAATAAGAGAGGAGATTGGGGAGAGGAGAGAATGGGAGATGATCCAGGTAAAGAGTGATTAAGACTTGAAAGAAAGGTGAATGAAGCACTTTTGTTTTATTTTCTCCCTTTACTTTTAATATAGTGAGGGAGTAAGAGTAGCACACTAGGGATCAAGTCACAGAGGAAAGAATGGCAATTGATACAATTAGTAGAAAAGGAAAAGTCTGACAATATCATAAATTAAATGCACCAAAATGGGAAGGCATGAGGTTAGTGTTTTGGAAAGAATTCTACTGTGGCAGAGAGAACATTTGAGAGTACAATAAATCAGCTTCGACAATATTGGGTCATATATCTTACTACTAACTCCCATTAGATACATGCTTCTTAACTTTTTTGTATGTCATGGCACCCTTTGGCCATTTGTTGAACTCTATGGAACCCTTCTGAGAATAATGATTTAAAATGCATAGCATTTTAACATACACCAATTCTACTGAATTATTGGTATTAAGATACATATTACAAATAAGTTCAAGTACCCCTGGTTAAGAACTCCCTGATAGGAAGGAAATTATTGGGACCCTAAGGAAGCATGGCTTAAAAAGGAGTGATCAGAGGGTTACAGAAAGAGAATGAAATGATGGCAAAAGTGATAAATGACAAGCAAAAAAAAAGGACAGGACCACACCCCCCTCCACACACACACACACACACACACACACACACACACATAAAGAGTACAGAACATTTCTCACAGCACTTTGTTGCCTCTCTTGGTGCATTAATATTTCTAGGAACATACTCTAGAGAATCCTAGGAGGGGTGAGCAAAAAAGAGTTTGCAATGAAATAAACACTTCTTAGAAAAGACCATTACAAATCAATGACACTGAAAGAGAAGAATATATGAGTTTAAAGGGAGGGGAATGGAAGGATTGGGTATTACACTCTTGTCTGAGGTTGGAAAGAAAAAGGCAAGACAGACAATAGAGAAAGAATAACAATAAAAGTGACTGACGGATTTGGAATTTGTCAGAGAGGGAGGAGAGTTTGGGGTAAGGTGGGGAGACAATGGATTAGTGTTGAGCAAAATAATTCACAGTGGCTGCAATATTTTTTTACTCACTTAAAATCTACATATACACATGCATTTCTGTATTTTCTGAAAGAAAACAAAAACTTAGTGAATATGACCCTAACTATTTATGGGTTAAGATACTGTATTAACATTGCAATATTCACTATGCCTATGGCAATTATAAATAGGCTTATGTGGTTATTAATCACAAAATATATCAGTCTCTCTATATGGGGGATAAAGCCAGAGAATTTATTAAAATACCAAATAACCGAGTCCCAAAACCAGAAAGTCAAAGCCATCAGGGTAGTTATGAAATTGGCACAAATAGTTAACATAGTAAACAACCACATTCTTAAGCCTTCCAAACAGAACAGGCTACTTCAGGCAAAGGTCCTTCTCTCCCGACTCTCAGCAACTGCTCAGTGTCCAGGAAGCGTGCTCACAACAGCTCCGGCCCCCCGCAGTTCCAGTTCCCGGCAGCCCCCAACAAGAGTCCTTAGCAGAAATTCTGGCTGGCTTAAAAAGAGGTTTGGGCCTCTACCTCGGCAGTTACTGCTATTGCTGTGGCCACCAACAGTCCCCAACGGAACTCTAACTCTTCTTCCGCTTCCTCTTGCCCCTCCCCTTCCTGCTATGTCAGCAAGTCCAATGGGGCATGGAAGATCTTTAAATCCCATAACCCTTACATTTGGCCCCAAGATCTTTCATGTCCCTTACTCAGCAAAAGTATATTAGGAATAACTGGTGTCAACAGAATTTTACAACAATATAACAAAGATAGCACACAATAAACACAGAAAACAGAAAACAATATTTCAGGGTGGGGTTTGAGCACAAGTTCCCCATCATTCCCCCCGAACAAATGGGGCCCCGAAATCTTGGGGTAAGGGGCGAAGATCTCTTCTTCCATGGCTACTTGCTACTGAAATCGGATGTAGAGCTGTCCCTGTCCCAAGGGGTCCCATTTGAGAGGTCAGTTCTTAATGTGCTTGATGCCAAGTCCAAGGGTGACACATCACAGTTGCAGACAGGGGGTGACATCCAGCTTAAGCTATCGGGCATCTATAGGTGGAGGGTACCAAGCCTGTGGAAACAAATCTAGCAAACAAGGTAAACAGACAAAAAGCCAAGAAAAAGCAAAGAGAAAATAACCAGACTACTGTTGCCTCACGGTAGAATATACGAATTAAGGGTACAATTTTGTAATCATCTTCTCTGGAATAAACAATAGTTACAGTGTTATCCCTCCCATGTGCTATAATCTCTGCAGCCTTTGGAATATCATCTGGCTTCCTTTTTACCCATACTTTAGCTCCCGATTTTATTCTATCAGTAGAACCAAATCCTTCAGTTCCTCTGACAGTCATTTTGGGAGGAGGGTCTACAATCTCCTCTGTATATTCCTTTAATCTGGGCTGGGGCCTGGCCTATTTCCTATTCACCCTGAAGGTGGGGCAAACTTGGATACAAAGATTCTGATTCAGGAGTACCTGCAGGGGTAGTTCTTGCTTCCCTATTCATTCTAATGTTAAGTACCTTTTGGTACAGCTTATGCAGCTCTTCAGTTGGAATACCATCTATTCTTCTAAAGTCCACCCCTGCTCTCAATAGAGCAAAAAACAGTTCCCTTCTAGTTGGTCTATTTTGTCTCTGAATCCTCTGGCTATTTACTCTTCTCTCTAGGCAATTTATCTTGTCCCCATTCCCCTAGGTCACTTAATTGTGAAATCTTATCCAGCACCTCTGAAAGAGGGTGCCCTATTTCTCCAATTAATAAAGTCAGAATTAAGTGCTTATAAGCAGGAGGAGCAGTCTTCACTATGATATTTCTATGAGGAACTCCTAGGGGGGTTTCATAATATGCATTTGCATCTCCAACCATGATGGTAGTTTTCATTACCTCTTCCTTTAGCTTCCTCATACAATCTCTAAGTGAGTACCAGTGTCTGTCTCCACTAGGCCACATAGAGACAGTAGGATATTGCTTTCTGCATCCCTGTGCAACTAAAGCTAACAGAGTAGTGTTTCTGAGGCCTCCTCCCACATGGTAGTCCCTAAAAGCTTGGTGGACAAAAGGATTCTGACTGATACTTATGAATTTTAAGCAATCCTCACTGTCCAGTGTTATTCCTCCAGCACCTTCATCAGTGATTCTTACTATCCAAGACACTAAAGACTCTCCCATTCTTTGGGTGAATCTACTCAGTATGTCAGTAATCTCCTGTTGAGTGAAATCCTCAATTATCTCCTTGGACTCTGTTTGGCCCTGGCACTTCTCCTGTCTTCTTCTTCGTATGGGGAGAACTTCTATGTTAGAAGACTCCTCATCTAACCTTGTTGCATTCTCCACACACACATTCTCCTGGCAGCTGTCTAGGCAACTCTGCCCAGCCTGTACAAAAGCTGCATGCACATTTCTTCTGCTAGGTTTTTGCTTCCTTTTAGCTACATGAACAGTAGCTTTTTCCTGGACCACCTGAGTCCCTCTGGTTTGTTCTTCTGAATGCTGTGACACAGAAGAATCCTCAAGCAAACCAGCCAACTCCCTAGCCATCTGAGCTCTTTCCTCCAGCAGCTTATCCCTACTTTTACACATGAGGCGATAACTTGTTAGCAGGACCCAGCCTCTCCTGCACACTCCTGCCAACTCTTTGCCTGGTTCTATGGGTATTCCTTGCAAACATCTTTCCAAATCTCCAGGTTCTCCCTCTTTTAGTCTTGGTTCCCAGTTTTCACAGGGCCCTGTACTTTTGGCCCATTCTCTGGCTAGAGAGGAATAAGGCAAATCCTCCCATCCTGGGATAGCCATTTCTCCCTCTAAAGCCTCCCTGCTTCCAAATAGAGGCCTGATATTTTGTGATCCCATCCTCGTCGCCAAATGTATTAACAATGCAATATTCACTATGCCTATGGCAATTATAAATAGGCTTATGTGGTTATTATTCACAAAATATATCAGTCTCTCTATATGGGGGATAAAGCCAGAGAATTTATTAAAATACCAAATAACCGAGTCCCAAAACCAGAAAGTCAAAGCCATCAGGATAGTTATGAAATTGGCACAAGTAGTTAACATAGTAAACAACCACATTCTCAAGCCTTCAAAACAGAACAGGCTACTTCAGGCAAAGGTCCTTCTCTCCCGACTCTCAGCAACTGCTCAGTGTCCAGGAAGCATGCTCACAACAGCTCCGGCCCCCCGCAGTTCCAGTTCCCGGCAGCCCCCAACAAGAGTCCTTAGCAGAAATTCTGGCTGGCTTAAAAAGAGATTTGGGCCTCCACCTCTACCTTGGCAGTTACTGCTGTTGCTGTGGCCACCAACAGTCCCCAACGGAACTCTAACTCTTCTTCCTCTTCCTCTTGCCCCTCCCCTTCCTGCTATGTCAGCAAGTCCAATGGGGCATGGAAGATCTTTAAATCCCATAACCCTTACAGATACCCAATAAGAAAGAAAAAGAATGGAGGTATAGATTTTAAAATTGTTGAATTGTTGCATACAAGAAGTGCATTTAAGATATACAGAGTAATAATGAAGTAATAGAGAAGCATCTCTCACATTTAACTTGACTTTAAAAAGCAGGTTTTGCCCTAAAGATCCCAGCTATGTAGGAAAAAAATATGATAAAGAAAGGCAGATAAGGCGGCTAGGTGGTGCAGTGAGTAGAGCGTCAGCCCTGGAGTCAGAAGGACCTGATTTCGGATCCTGCCTCAGACACTTAACGCACACACAAATGAAAACCTAGCCATGTGACCTTGGGCAAGTTACTTAACCCCAATTTCCCTCCCAAAAGGCAAAAAATAAAAGGCAGATAAATAGTAAAATTACATTATCTTTGAAGACATCATTGACAATAAATATATAATATAAATATTTATTCATTAATCAATATATCAATTAATAAGCTTTTATTAAATGCCTCAAGTGAGCTGGGAATCGGGAAGAAAAGACAAAAATTAAAAAAAGGAATAGTCCTTGTCCTATAAAAGCTTAATGACATAGTGGCTATGTTCTCAAAAGAAAAGTTGAGTGAATTGTAAATAAACTCTAACACTAACACAGTAATAATAGGAAACCTCTCTTCTTATAAATCCAACAGAAGATTTGGATTATTTTTAACAGAAAGATAAAAAGAAAAAAGTTTACTTGAATAAATCATTGGAAAACATTAGATCTGACTGAATTCTGGTGACTTTTGGATAGGCATAATAGAGAATACATATTTCTTATCATCCTGTGGTATTTTTGCCAAAAATAATCATGTGCCTGGGCATAAAGGAATCATAAAAAATGTAACAAGGCAGAAATACTAAATTTGTCTTGTGTAGATTATTTAAAAAGTAGGTTTCTTGTTGACCTCCTTACATTGTTTCTCCACACTCCTGTTCATCCTCTATTCAGTTTTCAAATTTATCTTCCTAAAGGATAGACATGATCATATCACCCTCTTATTCAATAAACTTCAGTGGCTCCTTGTGACTTCTAATATTTAATATCAAATCTCATGTTTGCATTCAAAGCTCTTCATAACCTGTTCTCCCTCCTATCATTCTAGCCTTCTCATATCTTACTCACCTCTACATATTCTGTGATCCAGTGATACTGGCCTCTTTGCTGTGGTACTTTGTGACCACCATGGCACAGTGGATAGAATTGTAGGCCTGAAGTCAGGAAGATTGTGAGTTTAAATCTTACCTCAGATACTGACCAGCTATATGATCCTGGACTAGTCATTTAACTACTGTCTATCTCAGTTTCTTTAACTGTAAAATAGGAACAATAATAGCACTTACCTCCCAGAGTTGTTATGAGGATCAAATGAAATAATATTCTTAACCTACTTAGCACAATACCCAGCACATAGTGGATGATTTATAAATGCCTCTTTTTTCTTTGTTTTTTCTTTCTCTTTCTTTCTTTTTCTTCCTTTCTCTTAATTTCTTCTTTCCTTCTTTCCTTCCTTCCTTCCTTCCTTCCTTCCTTCCTTCCTTCCTTCCTTCCTTCCTTCCTTCCTTCCTTCTTGACACTCCTCCCAACTCCAGGCAAATGACTATCCTTCACTACTGGAAACTCTCTCTCTCTCTCTCTCTCTCTCTCTCTCTCTCTCTCTCTCTCTCTCTCTCTCTCTCTCTCTCCTCTCCTTGGTTTTCTCCAAGTCCTAAATAAAATCCCAACTTCTACATGATGCCTTTCTCAATGTCCTTTAATACTATATGTATATGTGTATGTACATATATATGTGTATATATATTTGTTTATTTATATATTGTCTCCCCAATTAGAAGGTGAGTTTATTGTGGACAGGGAATATTTTTTTATCCCTAGAACTTAGCACAGTACCTGCTGCACAGTAGCCACTTAACAATTTTTTTATTAAGTAGCATGGCAAAACAGGAATTATAGAATGGAAATATGAGCAAAAGATAGAGATTTACATTGTGAATATGTAGCAATAGTAATTATTGGATCAATAAATGAATCATGGAAACAATCAATAATTCCGTTTAGATAATGTGCCACAATTTATTTAGCTGTTTCCGTATATAATATTCCTAGTCCTTTGATACTGCATAAAATGTGGTTATAAATATTTTGGTGTATATGGGAACCCTTTAATTTTTTTTAAGCTCTTTGGGGTATATCAGTCAGTCAGTTAACATTTACTAAGTGCCTACTGTGTACCAGACACTATGACAAGCATATGCCTAGAAATGGAATTTCTGAGTCAAAAATATTTTAGTTACATTATTATCATAATTCCAAATTTCTTTTAGGGATATAATTCTAAATCAATCAAGGGAGAGAGGAAATAAAAAAAAGACAATTTTAAATATATAAACTTTAAAGTGGGAAAATATTTGTACTAAATATCATATACAAGATACAAAGGTATTCAATATATATAATATATAATACCAATAGTCATTCCCCAATAGTTAAATCAGAGGATATGAATGAAATTTTTAAAAGAAGAATTACATACTGAAAGTGACCATGTGAAAATGTTTCAAATCCCTAATAGTAAGAGAAGTGCAAATTAAAACAACTTGGATTTTCTCCTTATGCTATGCAATTTAACCAAAAATGGTAATATTCAAAGCTAGGCACACTCATAAAATATTTGTGAAGCTATGGATAATATCAGTGGTTCTTGATATTGATTTAAAGTGATAAAACTGTCCATACTCCTTAACTCAATGATTCTAGTATTTGACAAATATGTCATGGAAGTTGAGATAGAAAGAAAGGTTCAATTTATTAGAAAATATTAACTGTTGCAAACTGCTGGATGATGCAGTGGACAGAGTGTCAGCCCTTAAGTAAGAAGAGTCATTTTCATGAGTTCAAATCCAATCTCAGAAAATTACTAGCTATGTCACCCTGGGCAAGTCACTTAACCCTGATTGCCTCAGTTTCCTCATCTATAAAATGAGCTGGAGAAGGAAATGGCAAACCACTCCAGTATCTCTGTCAAGAAAATCCTAAAAGGGGTCACAGAAAATCAGACATAACTGAAATGACTGAATAGCACTAACACCACTACACTTTTTGTGTTGAAAAAGAAAAAAAGAGAGCTAGAAGCAACATTGGTGTTTAGTGATTCAGTGGTGACTGGGGGGGGGGGGAAGGGGGAAACCTTGGCATATGAATTAAATGAAATAATGGTGTTCAGTAGGAAATTATTAAAATAAGAAATCCAGAGAAATCAGTCAATCAGCAGACATGTCATGGAATGACTTGAATATTATTCTACTGACCTGGAGGTTGTATATCTTCCCTTCTGAAAAGTGTTATGGCTGCAAGAAATATCCCCACTGAAGAGTCACCTTGGTTCCTAAGGTACTTTGGAGTTCATGAGGTACCCCCTTCCATGGCTGGAAATGTCCCTCACTCACAGAATCTCTACTTGAATTATCTGTGCTGACAGAAAAAAGTATAACAAATAAGAGAAAACCAATTGCTTGAGATTGTTTCAGGGTAACCCAGGCATACACATGGCTATGTAAGAACGGTATCACAACCTTTTGGGTTGTTAGGCATAAGGAAAAATATCCTTTCCCTCTTATCTATAAAAAATTTGCAAGGAGCTCTTTTATAGTGGTAAAGGATTGGAAATTTAAGGGATACCCATCAGCTGTTGAATGGCTGAACAAATTGTGGTATGTGACTACGATGGAATACTATTGTGCTATAGGAAATGATGAGCAAAATGCTCTCAAAAACATGGGAAGACTTATATGAACTGATGCAAAGTGAAATGTACTATGTACAAAATAACAGCAACATTGTAAGATGATCCACTGTGAATAACTTAGCTATTCTCAGTAATACGATGATCCAAGACAACTCTGATAGACTTGTGATGAAAAATACCATCCATCCCCAGAGAAAGAACTGATGGTATCTGATTACAGATTGAAGCATACTTTTTAAACTTTATTTTTCTTGAGGATTTTTTTGGTCTATGTGTCCTTTCACAACATGACTATTATGGAAATGTTTTGAGTGATTATACATGTATGACCTATATCAAATTGCTTGCCTTTTCAATGGGGGGCTGGGGTGAGGAGGGAGGAAGGAAGAAAATTTGAATTCAAAGTTTTAAAAATGAAAGTTAAAATATTTTTTACATGTAACTGGAGGAAAATAAAATACTAAATACATTTTAAGAAATCAGCAAACATTTTAAAAATTGCAAGGGAAATCTGTGTTACAAACCATACAAGAACCAAACAATAGTGTGTAAGAGCTTCCTACTGAGGGACCCTTCTTTCTGCTTCAGTCACCAGACATCTTTAATTCAACCGCTAATCATGGGGTATGTAAAAACCAACCAGCAGTCACTAATTATGCATGTCCTTTAGCAAGGGACGAAGATATGTAAAGTACTGGAATGGGCCAGAGCACATGATCAGCTAGATGGAAAGTGGATCAATTCAGCAGAACAGGAAAGGATTCCTTGATTATCCACATTACAAATATTTGTTAAGTTGAATTGAAGCAAATTGATCTAGCAATGGTTCTTAGTGTCTGTGGCAGTGAATAAAGCAGGAAAAATCACACACACAAAAAAATCCCAACCCTATTAATTATTTAACAAACAACCTCAAAGTAAACTCTTTCTTTAGGGCCGAATAAAGCATTCTGGGACTAGGTAAAATGATTTACTGTATTGCTGCATAACAAGAGCTAAGTAGATCATAAATTCATTCTATCATTTACTCAAGGAAAAGGGTAAAATGCCCTGTTTCCTTTACAGTTTCTCATAGTAACAAGTTATGTTTTGTATGCCAAGTGCTCTCAATAAATGTTGTGATTGGATAAACTGATTCTTTTGCTATTCGTATCTATATGACCAATTGTAAGACAGAATAATAAAAGTTTTAAAGTATAAATTATTTCCATATATTATTTTCAAGGGAATAGCAGATATATTTTCCAAAAAATAGAAAAGAATGTGATTAAAGCTTTGATAGATTAAGCAAGTCTTAAGGGAAAGGGAAAGAGGATCTTAAGAGAAAGGAAAAGGCAGGGCAAACAAAATCAGTGGAATTAGAAGTAGAAAGGAAACATTTATCTGGGAAACAAATCTTTGCCGTAAATTTCTCTGACAAAAGACTTATTTCCAAGATTTATAAGAAATTTTTAAAAATACATATATGAACAAAACTCATTCCCCAGTAGATAGTAAAAGGAAATGAACAGAGTTTTTGTTGTTGTTGTTGTTATTGTTTTGTTTTTGTTTGGTTTTTTTTTTTGCCTTTTTTGGAGGGCAATTGGGGTTAAGTAACTTGCCCAAGGTCACACGGCTAGGTTTTTGTTTGTGTGTGTGTTAAGTGTCTGAGGCCGGATCCGAACTCAGGTCCTTCTGACTCCAGGGCCGGCGCTCTACTCACTGGGCCACCTAGCTGCCCCTACAGAGAGTTCTCGAAAGAAGAAAAGGTAGCTATCATATGAGAAGTCCAGTCAAGATATTGGAGTAGGAAGTAGAACAAACCCAGCTTCTACCACAACATGAACAAAGATCTAAGAAGAAAGACAGATCTTGTAGTGATCAGGAAAGCTGTGGAGAAACCATAGGGTGTAATTTTTTGAGCCCAAGATTACAAATTTAACCCACTCCAGACCACAAGCAAGTGAACAAGGGTGGACCAGAATACAGACCCAAACTTTGGTCACAATAAGACCCCAGAGCCTTATCATTCTGATATGAGAGAGGCAATACCTGACTCAGGCCCTTTGTCCAGAATAGAACTTCAGCATTTTTTCGTTGACATTGGGAAGGGATCTCCCTAGTTGCAAGGTCAAAACAGAGCCCATGCTGTACTTCTGATGCTGAGAAGGAATCTCTGACTCAACCTCTTACCTCAGAACAGGCAAATGATTTTAAGACTTTTGCCAAGAAAACCCCAAGTGGGGTCACAAAGAGTTGGACATGACTGAAACAAACAAGAACACACATTTTTTCTTTTTAAAATTATACTATTTTAGAATTGGGTGAAGTCCTCATAGTCAATCTAACCCTAAGAATTTATTCTCTAATATCACAGATAGGATTGTTTGTAGCTGTTGCTTAGTTCATGGGGAACTCACTAAAAGTTCATGGGAGAGCAATGAAGCTATATTGAAGATTCCATCGTGAGAATTTTTAGTTATGGAGTAAAACATCAATTTTAGAGAAAAGGAGAATGGAATCTTAGAAATAACTTGATTTCCTCTTTTACTTATGAAGAAACAGCCTGTAAGATAAAAGACTTGCTCAAGGTCCCAAAGTAACAGAATTCAGTACTTAAACCTAGTTTCTGGCTATATAGGGCTGACTGTAGGGCTGACCTCTGGAGTCTAGCAAGACAAGGCTTCCAGTATTACTTCAGTGAGCTTTTGAGATTCTTTTTCCATCTGGCAAATTCAGCTTTTTAAGGCATTCTTCTACTCATTGCCCTTTTGAGCCTCCTTTGCCATTTGAGTCAGTCTACTTTTTAAGGTGTTATTTTCCTCAGTCAGGCTGTTGACCCTTATTTCATACTTTTCCTGCATCCTTCTCATTTCTCTTTCCAATTTTTCCTCCACTTCTCTCATTTGGTTTTTGAAATCCTTCTTAAGGTCCTCTATGGCCTGTAACCCGCTCATATTTTCATTTGGGGTTTTTGGTGCAGGATTTCTGACCTCACAGTCCTCCTCCTGTTCCATGCTTTGATCCTCTTTGCCCCCCAAATAGGAGTCTAATGTTGATTTTTTTCTGTTTATTTTGTTTCCTTTGCCTAGGCATGTTACCACTTAATTACTTGACTTTTGGGCTTGTTGCCCCAATAGGACTCTGCCACCAGACAGGAGAGCTTCTATCCCAAACATTGAGGTCTTCTCAACTGTCAGAGGTATTAGTTGGCTGCCCTCCCTGAAGCCCCCACACACTGTGGCAAGCTGGACACACACCCCAAGACCTCCACCCCAGACTGCAACCCAGATCCAGGGAGGTTAAAGCAAGAGCGATTACCCTCCAAGACTGATCGCTGCATCTCCCTACAGTTTGCAGGCCAGGAGCTGAAGCTGCAGCTGAAGCTGAAAAATGATGTCTGTGCTGCGTCTCCTGAGCCTCTTCTTGCCTCCAGGGGAAGAAGCCTATGTTCCCCAAATACTGGTCCCAAAGTCCATAGGGCACTAATCTCTCACTTTGTCCTAGGCATATCTGTGTTGATAATTCTGGAATCACTGCAGCTGCTGATATTCTGGAGTCCCTCTAGCCGGCTGCTGGCCTGGCCTCCCTGGGGCTAAAACTGAGGCTCAGGAGGGCCTGGGCTGGGCTCCTAAAGTGCTGCACCAGCCACTCCCAGAGCGCTACGCTGGCCACTCCCTGCAGGGCTGCTGGGCTGTCCTCAGTGGGAGGTTAGCTTCTCTGTGTCATTCTGTGGATGCTGGAGCTCCAGAAGTTGTTCAGAGTTCCCTTTTACATGATTTTGAAGTGGTGTGGGAGAGAGCACCTTGGAAGTGCTGTTTCTACTCCGCAGTCTTGGCGCCCCTATAATTTCTTTCTGACCAGTTGTCCAACTCCCTTACCATCTCTGAACTGGAAGCTGCTAAGGATGCTTCTGCCACTACTGCTGCCACTACTACACGTGTGGCCTTTGGATAGGCCTCCACCATGGTGTCATAGACTTCTGAAGAAATCCTGAATTTTCTTAGGTTTGAAAAATGTCTCATGATGACATTTTGTTTGTTCTGCCACTCTGAAATTTGATTTGAAGTGTTATTTTAAAGTTTTTCTGGAGAGGAATATTGAGGGAGCTCATCTGCGTTGACTCTAATCCACCATCTTGGCTTTGCCTCCCTTCCATCCTGATGCAAATTTTATTTCAAGAAAAATCTCCCCATGATACATTTCTGCCTGTCAAACCTACCTTAAAAAGGCAAAACAATCACAATTCCAGGATCACAGGATTTAAAGCTAAAAGATCTTAAAGTGCAACCAATCCCTCATTGAGATTTGGAGCAGTATAGTGAACAGAAGGGTGGCCTGGAGTTGAGGATCATCTATATTCAAATTTCACCTTGAACACCTGCTGTTTGTTGGTAAATAATTTAACCTTCATACCTAAGTTTCCCACTGTATGGAAAGCTTAACTTACGGTATAATAATGTCTTATAGGATTGTTGTGGGAATAAAAAATTAAATGCCTTGTGTAAAGTGCTAAATAAATATCAGCGCTTATTATTAATTTATAGATAATAAAATTGAGCCTCAGAGAAATAGCAAACCCAGGATTTCTGGCTCTAAAACCAGCACAGTTACATTGTGTACCATTATTTTCTGGGCAGCAGAATTTTTTCAAATCACACCCATGTGTCTTTTAGAGGAGATGCTGCCTGTTTCTTCATGGCAGAGTTGTGATTATAGTATTTTGAGGAACCATCTGAAGGCAATGTCCCAACAAATTCTTTGGCTTATGTCACATATTATCATGACCATGATTCTATACATGAGAAACTTAGAAGTAAACATACTGGGATGGCTAGGTGGCACAGTGAATAGAGCACTGGCCCTGAAGTCAGGGGGACCTGAGTTAAAATTTGGCCTCAGACACTTAACACTTACTAGCTGTGTGACCTTAGGCAAGTCACTTAACCCCAACTGCCCTCCAAAAAGAAAAAAAAAAGTAAACACATTCTGGTCTCTTCTAGTCCTTTGTAGAGAACAGTTGCTGTTATTGTTGTGTTGTACCTGACTCTCAGACAGGTATGCTATTTGCTTGCCATGCATTTCCTATTGGACAGAAAATCAATTACCGAGCATTGAAGGAAAGAGTACTCTGATTCCCACTGAATGCAACCACATGGCTAATAGACTTCTCTGCAACATAGATTTTGTGAGTAGAAAAGGAATCTCTGTCTCCTCAAAACAGCTTTTAAAACACACCCACCAGTTTTCTCAAATGCCTTTTCTACCAGAAGCAGAGACTGAAACCTCCATTTTGGAGGTGGGGGTACAGTATCAGCTCCCTACTCTTAATGGTCTGTCAGTCCTTCAATACAGAGTTTCTCCCTTCTTTCAGTCACGCTTGTATGTTGTCTCCCTTGTTAGATTGTGAGTACCTCAAGGTCAGGGATTGTTATTTGCCTTTCTTTGAATCCCCAGTGCCTGGAACATAGTAGGCACTTAATGACTATTGGCTGACTAACTCTAACCAGAAGTAAGGAGAAAAGCAATTTTTACTTAGCAGACTTTCCCAAAACTGATATACTTGAACACCTTCTTGTTACATCCCTGTCTTCATCTCGGGTCCTTTTCTGATACTCCAGTGGTTATACCTGTAACTAAGCATAGCCATGAAACTCTAATTTCCATCATTGTCCCCAGGTACTTCTTTTTTTGTCTTTTTGGAGGGAGGAAGGCAGGGCAGTTGGGGTTAAGTGACATGCCCAAGGTCACACAGTTAGTAAGTGTTAAGTATCTGAGTCCGGATTTGAACTCAGGTCCTCCTGACTCCAGGGCTGGTGCTCTATGCACTGCACCACCTAACGTTCCCTTCAGGTACTTTTAGACTACTTCTCCATTTTACCTAACTAGAAATCCCAGGGGGTCACCTCCAACTTCACCTCCTCCTGCTTTCTGTGAGGTAAGCCTACTAGAGCCCCACAGGATATAACATCACTGCCTTTCACAACCAGAAAGGAAAATTTTAAACAATCTAATCACCTGTCTGTCTTCCTTAACATGTTTCTAGAACCACAGATATTTTGCCTAGACTCGTTCCTCAGTGGTCAGTATGTTCCTGCTTCCTTATACTTTCTCCATACCAGTGGAAGTGTAGGGTGTGTTCAGGGAAGATCAGTATCTCTTGTGTGATGGTTGTTAAGCCCTTCTCAGAGCTGCTTTCCACCTATGGTGTCTTCCTGAAATACTTAGCTCTCACTTGTGGCTTCAAGAAGCTATAACATTCAGGGGCCACACATTGGTAAACTGTTTCTGCAGACAGGCTAAACCAAGCTGAGAGCAACTGAGAGGTCTCAAACCTGTTAGTGAGGTAGAGGATGTCTACCCTAAGCATGTAAAGACTTCTCCTAATGGAATGGGTGGATGAGCACAGTTTGTTCCAATGGCCATGAAGGCAACTGAAGCAGGAGTCATGGAGTGCTTAGAGCTTAGTTAGACAGAGAAGAGGCCAAGATCATCCACTGCACATCAAGTCAGCATCTGTCATCTTCACTTTGTCTTACCCCTGGACTATGACAACTCTGGATGAGAGAATTAGGCCAAGGACTTCGTGCAACTCTGCTTCACTTAAATCCAATTTATGTATGAATCAAAAGACATCACCCATACCGTGTTACTGTTTTTAATCGATCTCAGTCTTGTGGCAACAGGCTAGTGAAGAAGCAGCAGGTGTGGGTACATTGGGAGCTGTATCCACAACCTTGCACACAGGTGGCCCAGGCCATGAGGTCATCTTCTCACTGGCAGAAGCAGTAGGATTTGGTAGCTGCTGAGTCTGAGCAGCCTTTTAAGGATTTTGCTGTTCACCTCCTGGTGTGAGGAAGGGGCTAGAAAAAGTACCCTAAAATCATTTGCTTACTCAACCCTGACCTGATTACTGCAGTAGGCAGGGATCCCACCCTGTAACCAAAACACCCCCAAAAAATGTACAAAAATTTCTGCAAAAATGATTCCACTCACCATATGTAGTATGTGAGTCCACTTATAAACAACACAAAATATAGTAGATCTGAAAGATAAACAGCCCTTGTTGTGAGATATCTCAGCAGGTATTACAACCAAATAGCAGCCCAAAATGGGAAAAGGCTGGCAAATGAAGGCTAGCTTACCAAAGTCAGAGTTGGATACATGCTTTCCTGGAATGTCTGCAGTGAAGGGGAAATTCTGTGAAAATGGCCTTAGGTTTTGCAATCCAAACTAATCTAGTCAATAAGCTTGTATGCATACTGAAAGGAGTGAATGACAGGCTCATGACAATGTGATTGGCACTTGCAGGAAAATGCCAGGCCACCATCATTGTGACTATGCTTCTGCCATGACAAACCCTGATGAGGTCAAAGAAAAATGTTATGAAGAACTGGAGTTGTTTATCATTAACGTGCCAAAAGAAGACAAACTTGTAATTTTGGGTGACTTTAATGCTAGAGTAAGCACATACTACTATATATGGCAGGGAGTCCCTGGGAAGAATGGAGCTGGAAACAGCAATAGCAATGGTCACTTACTACTGAAGACTTGTGCATCTCATGACCTTCTCATCACCAACAGTGTCTTCTGTTTACCTAAATGCTACAAAACGTCATGTATTCACCCTTGCGGCAAACATTGGCATTTAATAGACTGTGATAGAAAGGAGGAGAGACAGACAAGATTGTGAGAGTGATGAAGGCAATGTGTGGCAAGGAGTGCTGGAATGATCATAGATTTATCCTCTTAAAACTAAATATTCAACAAAAGTGGCAGCCCCAAGGCAAAATGATTGACCCTTGTTCATTTTCACAATTGCTCTTTCTCTTATTCATTTGCTTTTGAATAAATCTGGAGAAAATCATGAAACTGTGCTGATGGAGTTCACTACAAATTTATGTTCCATGATCTAATCTGGAATAGGAAAGCAAAACTTTTATATCTTCCTAATTCACTATCCCACTCACCACCATGACAATTCCAGATTTTTTTGCCTTTCCTCAAACCTCCTGGCACAAGTATTTCCTCACACTTTTGACCAGATTATTTCCCTATGCCACCTCACCTCTTTGTGCCTTTGCCCTGGTTGTCCCCTATTCCTGAAATGTTATTCTTCTTTACTTCTGTCTTTTAACTTCTCTGCCTTCCTTCAAAGTTTAGGCCAAATCTTACCTCCTGCATTAGGCCTTTAGAGGTTCCCCTTTCTATCTAGAACCTTCTCTCTGAGATTATCTTCCATCTTCTACTCTGTAAAACCTTTTCTGGAAAAACTGAGGCCATTTACCATTTATCATTATGCTCCTATAGCCATCATCCTAGTACAGGGTCTTATCAGCTTTTTCCTGGAATAGTCTGAAATACTGCTTACTGTGGCCCCTACCACCTGAAGGCCAACTATATTATATATCACTCCTCCCCCTAGAGTTCTCTGGCACCATTAAGGGGACCCAAATCTATCTAGTTTCCTAGCAAACGGTTCCATGTCCCACCAATGGTTAAATGTAAGGATGGTCCCCTGTCCTCTAGCTCCATTTAATCCTTTGGCAGATTAGCTTTTACAAGAAATATTTACTTCAAAGGTTGAATCACAAAAATACAAACTTACTCCTCCAACATGTGAGCCCCATAATCTCTGTTCTACCACACCACCTCAGTCTTTAACAAGAGGATTAGATTCACAGTTTATCTCCATTCCTATCTAGTCACAGTTCAAGTCCAAAAACCTACACTGGGTTTTAGCCCAGGGACTTTGGCTTCTCTGTTGGGCTAGTTAGCTATAACATCTGGTCTAGAATTCTAGCTGCAAGATCTCCACGGCTTAAACTCCTGGTTACACTGAGGGTTACCACTGCCACCTGAAACTGAGAAGAATAAATTAAACAAATAACCCCAGATCATTTCTTAGAGTTGGGGTCAAAAAAGAGGGAGAAAAGGGAAAGGAAGCCCTCCCTTTGTCACTGGTTCACTTCATAGTTACAACACTGAGGATGAACTGTGATTTAAGGAGAGAGTGACTATCTCACTCTTGCCAGTTTTAAAGCAATGCAGTCAATCAGGGGAGGTTACCTCCACCCATGTGTTAGGGAACCTCCATGTTAGGCAATCTGGATGCATATCCAGACAAGCCCCATTACAAATCCAATGGCCTTCTACTTGATATGCTTGCCTTTATTCTCTCATAATTTATCTTCTATTTAGCTGCTGTAATGATTTTCCTAAAGTTGATGTCTGTCCATGTTATCACACCCTCCTCCTCACGTATGTATAACTCAATAAACTGTTGTTTCTCTGTTACCTTCAGGATCAAATATAAAGACCTCAGTTTGGCATGTAAAGGTCTGATCCCTTCCCACCTTTCTAATTTTCTTAAATTTTATTTCATGAACTTCACAGGATAACAAAACTAGCCTATGTGCTGTACGCTCACATGTTATACTCCATCTTCCACCTCAGTGCCTTTGCACTGACTGTCTCTCATGCTTGGAATGCTCTCCTTCCTCACTCTTTGACTATTAGCTTCTCTACTTTTCTTCAAGTTTCACCTCAAATCCAAGCTTCTGCAGTAGATCTTTCTTGGTCTCCTTCTGAGGCTAGTACCTTTCCTCTGAAATTACCTTCCATCCACTCTTTTTTTTTTTTTTTTTGCTTTTTTGGAGGGCAATTGGGGTTAAGTGACTTGCCCAAAGTCACATGGCTAGTAAGTGTATCAAGTGTCTGGGGCTGGATTTGAACTCAGGTTCTCCTGACTCCAAAGCCAGTGCTCTATTCACTGCCCCACCTAGCCACCCTGCCATCCACTCTTGTATGTATGTTTGTATGTCTTATATATATATCTAGTTATTTACATGTTGCCTGATCCATTTGAACAGGAACCTTTAAAGATAGTGTGATAAAAAAATGTATTTGTATCCTCAGTGCTTAGCATAATGCCTAGCATATTTTAGGCTCTTAATAAATGCTTATTGTTTGATTGATTAGATAGCTTTCCTGAGTAGTTCAGTTGTAAAAGAGAAGGGATATATATATATATATATATATATATATATATATATAGTGATACATTTTAAAAATAATATTTTCATTTTTTCAATTTTCAATTACATGTAAAAGCAAATTTTAACATTCTTCTTTTAAATTTTGAGTTCCAAATTCTATCCTTCCCTACCTTTCCTCTCCCTCATTGAGATAGTAATCAATTTGATATAGGTTGTACATGTGCAATCATGCAAAATATATTTCCAAATTAGTTTTGAAAGAAAACACAGACAACCCTCCCTACCCTCAAAAGTGAAAAATAATATGCTCTGATCAGCATTCAGATTCCATCAGTTCTTTCTCTGGAGATGGATAACATTTTTCATCATGACTTCTTTGGAATTGTTTTGGATCATTGCATTACTGAAAATAGCTGTCATTCAGTTGATTATTAGGTAGTGCTATTACTGCATACAAAGTTTTCCTGGTTCTGCTCATTTCACTTTGCATCAGTTCATGTGAGTCTTCCCGGGTTTTTCTGGAAGTATCCTTCTCGTATTTTCTTATAGTACAAAAGCATTCCACAACATTCACATATAACACTTGTTCAGTGATTCTCCAATGATACACATTCCCTCAATTTCTATTTCTTTTCCACCACAAAATAAGCTGCTGTAAATATATTTGTATATAAAGGTCCTTTTCCTTTTTTCCCCCTAATCTCTTTGGAATACAAACCTACTAGTGATATTGCCCTAGTATTTGTATATACTCTTTTGGCGTAGTTCCTAGTTGCTCTCCAGAATGGTTGGATCTGTTCACAACTCCAATCACACTGCATTAATGTCCCAATTTTTCCCCATGCCCTCTAAGATTTATCATTTCTCTTTCCTGTCATATTAGCCACTCTGATTCTCTTTTTATATTCCCTCTCCACTATTAGTATCTCACAGTTGTTTTAATTTGATTTCTCTAATCAATACTAATATGGAACATTTTTATATGACTATAGATAGCTTGATTTCTTTGTCTGAAAACTGCCTGTTTATATCCTTTGACCATTTATCAAATGCAGAATGGCTCTTATTCTTATGAATTTTACTCAGTTCTTTATATATTTTAGAAATGAGGCTTTTATCAGATATACTTGTAAAATTTTTCCCAACTTTCTGATTTCCTTCTAATCTGAGCTTTGTTCATTTTGTTTGTGCAATCCCTTTTTAATGTAATTTTCAAAATCATATATAATGACAAATGAGTGATAGGATCAAGTAAAAGATTTTTTTTAAGCAATTGGCGTTAAGTAACTTTCTCCAGGTTGCACAGCTAGTTATTTATGTGTGGGTGCTAAGTACTGAGGCCAGAACCGATTCCGGGTCATCCCAACTCTGGGGCCAGCACTCTTACTCACTACTCCACCCAGCTGCCCCCAAGTAAAAGATTTTAAGGATGGCAGAGTGGATATGTTTCTAGGTGACAAAACAGAGAAAGTAGATAGGGAGAGATTAAGAAATAAAATAATAGAGAGGGCATTCTACCAGAGGATATGGGGGGAGGTAGATAGATTGACTTTGGTGAAGAGACCTTTCTATCAGAGATTAAAGGAAAAGAAGAGATGAAGCTGATGCCAAGGATTTTGTAATGTTTAGTGGGGGAGAAGAGGTATGATGGAGGTCATTATTTTCCTGAAAAATAATAAGGCAAGATTCTCTGGGAAAAGTGGGAAAATGATGCTGTAGGAGACTTGATAGAAGAAAAGGTTTGGGACAGCTGCTGTGGAGAGATAGGTAGAATCAATTAGGAAAAGATTGCTTTAAGGCAATGAGGATGTAATTGAGATTATAATTTACTGGTGGGTGATCTAATCGTTACTATTAAGCAACAAGAGAGCAAGAATCTAGAAGGACAACAGAAGATTGGTGTTGGCCAAGAAACGAAGCTAGGAAGGCAGTCAACAAGCATTTATTGGTTGATTGCTGTCCTTTCAGCTTGAAGAGGACCAACATGAGATCAGTATGTCAGGGTTAAGTTATAGTGTGTTCAACTGTGGCTATTTAACCAATATGAGCTTGAAAGACTATATTACAGGGCAGGCACAAATAGTCCATAAGAACATTTAGAGTGGAGATGTCTCTATATTTGTGCATTTCACATTTCTTTTGAGTTACTACAATTCTGCTTTGCTCATAGAGTACAGCTCCTTCTTTGATGTGGGTATGTCATGCAGGGTGGTCCTGTGCCAGTGTCTCTTATGTCTCACAATTGACTCCAGAGGTTTTTAGAGAGACCTTGAGAGTGTTCTTCTATCCCTTCTGATCTTCATGTCAGTGTTTGCCTTGTTGAACTCTCCATAAAATCATCTTTTAGGTAAACATATCTTTGGCATTTGAACACTGTGGCCAGTTCATTGGAGTTGAACTCACTGTATTAGAGTTTTGGCAGTTTAGCTCAAGAAAGGCTCTCAGTGTCTAGTGTCTTGTTAAGTGATCTGCAGAATCTTACTAAGAAAATTAAAATAAAGACCATTCAGTTTCCTGACACAACCCTGGTATACTGTCTTTCAGTTTCATAGGTTTCATAGGCATACAACAATGAGACCAGCACAACGGCTCTATAAACTTTCCGTTTGGTAGTAATACCTCTTCCCTCCCACACTTTCCTTCGGAGCCTCCCAAACCCTAAGCTAACTCTGGCAATGTGTGCATTACCTTCGTCATCTATGTGTATTTCCCTGGAAAGTATACTGCCAAGGTGAGTGAACTTATCCACAGTATTCAAAATTTCTCCACTTGCTGTAACCAATGATTCCACATATGGATGGTATGGAGCTGGCTAGTGTAGAACTTCTGTTTTCTTGGTGTTAATTGTTAGTCCAAAATTAGTATGCTATAACTTCTTGGAGCCTTTACTATATGCCAGACACTGCTAATTATTGGAGAAGCTAAAGGCTGATGGGGTAGAGGGTAGGGCTAGAAAGGTTTCCTACAGAAATCTTTATCCAAGTGTTGAAGAAAGACAGAGAATCTAAGAGGCAGAGGCAGGAGGGGAGAGCATTGGGAAACAGCTGGTACAAAGTTACAGAGATAGTAAATGAACTGTTGTGCTTCAGGAACAGTATGAAGGTCAGAGGTTTGGTATTATAGAGTCAATGAAGAGAAGTCAAGGGCAAGAAGACTGGAATAAGAGGCTAGATTATGAAGAGATACTGAAAAGAAGACTTTATTTTTTTCCTTGAGACAATTGGGAGGCACTGTAGTTTATTGAAATGAGGAAGGGCGAAGGTGACATGATCAAACCTACACTTAAGAAAAATGATCTTGATAGCTGAATGGAGGGTAAATTTCAGGGTGAGAAAGTTGGGCAAGAATATCAATTATATGGCTTTTGCAATAATCTAGGCACAAAGTGAAAAGGACTGGAATTGCATTAGCAATTGTGTGAGTCAAGAGAAGGGGAAATGTATGGGAGATATTGTGGAGGTAGAAATGACAAGATTTTGAAAAGGCAAATTGGACAAGTGGGGAGAGTGAGAATGAGGATTTGAGGAAGACATTGAGTTCGAGAGACAGAATGACAGATTGATAGTGCTCTTGACAATAATAGGGAAGGTTAGACAAGGACAGGGTTTTGGGGAAAGGATGATAAGTTTCATCTCATTATTGAATTGTCTCCCCATTGGTTGCTGAGCTTGAAAGGATGATAAAGCAGAATATCAAGCCTTGTAGCAGAAGTGGCAGTTTCCAGATGACTGAGCTATTTGAGGTGAGTTTTGAGATGACTAGATATGACCACAATCAGAGGGTGGAGAGAGAAAATTCTGTAATCCAGTAAAGTAATGGGGTCAAGTTCCTCTGGGTCCCTGTTCATTAGGTGGAATGTAGTCTCAACTAGGCAGCCTTTTGCTCCTGGTGATCTTGCTTCTCTTTTTGTATTCCCTCTCCCCTATTATCAACATTGTGAGCATTGCAATGTTTTGAAAAGCCTGCATGCTATTAACAAGTGATGTATCTACTACAATAACTATGATTAGGGTGGCAATAGCAGGATTAGACAAGGAATCACCTGCACATCAGAGGTAGGCTCCCAGGAAAGATCACCCTGGGATCATATTTAGCATTGGACTGGAATGAATAAGGTATAGGCAAAATGTTAACTGGTAAACGAGCAGCTGTAGGGAGAAGAAGAGGTGTGGGACTGGATTTGGTCTATTTTTTTTCCTTAGCATTGAGAAAAATTAACCATTCCATATCTGATTTGTGCTTTATACATTGAATATTTTTTTTAACTTCTCATGCCTTGTTGGAGAAAATTGAATTTCAAATCCATAGCCATTTCTTTTATATATATATATGAAATGTTTAATCTTAAGACTTTGAATTTCAGATCCATTTCTTTCCTCCCTTGTCACCTATTCCCTCTGGGGAGATAAGTAATTCAGTATAAGTTGTACATGTCTAGCTATGCACAACATTATCATAGTAGATATATTGTACAAGGCTGCTTATAATTCCCTCCCACTCATCCCACCCCTCACCTGGTCCATTCCCTACATGATCCTGTCCCTCTTCTATAGTGGGTACTTCCAATCTTCCCTCCCCCCAAGGATGCTCTGCCATCCATCATCCCTCCTCTCCCTCCCCTTCCCCCTAGTCTGCTGTAGGTTGAGATATCCCATTTAGTATGTATGTCCTTCTCTCCCTGAACCAAATTCATTGAGAATGTGGTTTTGCCTTTTTGCCTTCCTATTCTCCCCCTCCCTTGCAACCACTTCCCCTTGCTTCTTCTACATGAGATAGTTTACCCTACCCTGTCTCTCCCCACCTCCTCTTGCCACTTTCCTCTCTCACCTCATAATTTCTCCCCTTGAGTATCCTCCCTTCCGAACAAATTCAACTTATGCCCTCTATCCATATATAACTGTGACCATATACACCCACATTCACATATGTATTCATACGACCATACACCCTTCTTCCATTATTTTCATAGTGAGAAAGATTTCATCAGTCACAATTATTGTTTTTCCATATAGGAATGTAAATAGTTCAACTTTGATAAGTTCCTTTTGATTTCTTTTCCCTGATTACTTTCTCAGGCATCTCTTGCTTCTTGTGTCTGGATGTCAAATTTTCTATTCAATTCTGGTTTTTTCCTCAAGAATGCTTGAAAGTCCTCTATTCCACTGAATGACCATATTTTCCCCTGAAACAAAATACTCAGTTTTGCTGGGTAGGTGACCCTTGGGTTCATTCTCAGCTCTTTTGCCCTCTGGAATATCATATTCCATGCCCTTCTATCCCTCAGTGTAGAAGCTGCCAGGTCTTGTGCTATTCTGATTGTGTTTCCACAATATTGAAATTGTTTCTTCCTGGCTGCTTGTAGTATTTTCTCCTTGATCTGGGGATTCTGGAACCTGGCTATAATATTCCTGGGAGTTTTCTTTTTGGGATCTTTTTCAGGAGGTGATCAGTGGATTCTTTCAACCTCTATTTTGCCCTCTGGATCTAAAACATCAGGGCAATTTTCCTTGAGAATTTCTTGAAGGGTGATTTCTAGGTTCTTTCTTTGATCATGGCTTTCAGGTAGTCCAATAATTTTTAAATTGTCTCTCCTGGATCTATTTTCCAGGTCAGTGGTTTTTCCCATGAGATATTTCACACTGCCTTCTAATCTTTCGTTTGTTTGGATCTGCTTAACAGCATCTTGATTTCTCATAAAGTCATTAGCTTCCATTTGCTCCAGTCTAACTCTGAAGGAATGAATCTCCTCAGTGAACTTTTGAGATTTTTTTTCCATCTGGCAAATTCGACTTTTTAAGGCATTCTTCTCCTCATTGCCCTTTTGGGCCTTCTTTGCCATTTGAGTTAGTCTATTTTTTAAGGTGTTGTTTTCCTCAGTCGGGCTGTTGACCCTCATTTCATACTTTTCCTGCATCCTTCTTATTTCTCTTTCCAATTTTTCCTCCACTTCTCTTATTTGATTTTTAAAGTCCTTCTTAAGGTCCTCTATGGCCTGCAACCCGCTCATGTTTTCCCCTGGGGCTTTTGGAGCAGGACTTCTGACCTCACAGTCCTTTTCCCCCTCTATGCCCCCAAAATAGGAGTCTAGGGTTGCATTTTTCTGTTTCCTTTGCCTTGGCATGTTGCCACTTAATTACTTGACTTTTGGGCTTGTTGCCACACTATGGCTCTGCTGCCAATCAGGAATTTTCATCCCGAACGTGTGGGAGACAACTTCCGTTTCTGGAAGCTGGAAGCCCACCCATGACCTCCACCCCAGATCACAATCCGGATCCAGGGAGGTTAAACCAAGAGAGATTACCCCCCAAGACTGATTGCTGGATCTCCCTATAGTTCGCAGGCCAGGAGCTGGAGCTGCCTCTGAAAACTACAAAATGGAGTGTCTCCTCAGTGGCTTCTAGCCCCCAGGGGAGGAAGCCGACGCATTCCCCAAATACTGGCCCCAAAGTCCATAGGGCACTAACCTCTCACTTTGTCCTAGGCATGTCTATGTTGATCATTCTGGAATAGCCACAGCTGCTGGTGTTCTGGGGTCTCTCTAGCCAGTTGCTGGCCCTGCCGCCCTGGGGCTAAAACCTCAGCTCACACGGACCTGGGCTTGGCTCAGCTCAGCTCTGCTCAGCTGGGCTCGGCTCCCCACACTCTTCGCTGGGCGCTGCTGGCTCCCAGACTACTGTGCTGGTCCTTCCTGCAGGGCTGCTGGGCAGTCCTCAGTGGGAGGTTAGCTTCTCTGTGTCATTCTGTGGGTGCTGGGGCTCCAGAAGTTGTTCAGAGTCCCCTTTTACATAATTTGGGGAAAATCTGGGGGCAGAGTGGCTTGGATGAGCTGTTTCTACTCCGCCATCTTGGCTCCGCCCCCATAGCCATTTCTATAATTAACAAATCTTAGAAGACCTGGTTGAATGGCTGGGTTCAAATGCCAGTCAATGATTTAATGTCAACTTGGAAGGAGTTTTTGAATAGAGATACCCTTGGGGTCTATGCTTCCTCTCCCCTTCCTTCACTGCTTAATCTTTTAATCAGTGATATAGATAAAGACCTATGTAGCATCTTCATCAAATTTGCAAAAGACAAAAGGCTTGGTGCCATAAATAAATCATTGGATAACAGAGTCAGGAACTGAAATGATCTTGTTGCCTAAAAAGTCAGAATGTAATAAGATGAAATCATTTTAGAGCTATACAAATGTGGCATAGCCTTCTTTGGGAGGTAGAGACATCCTTACTGAATGTCTTCAAGCAAAGCCTGGACCCAGATACTTGTTCACATATGGAATGGAGTAGATGGTTTCTGAGATCTCTTCCAACAATGATATTATATAATATTTACTGGGTATAGAGGATATAACCTGGAAGTTTTTGGTCAGAATTACATGCCTAAAAAATAATACCTTTCCTCTGACTTTGAATGTCTCCCTGTGGCAAATATAAACATCCTAGCTAAGCCCTTCAGATTTAACTCATGCTTGAGAAACTTATTTCTGAATTATATAGATTGTTTTAAATTAGGAAAGGAGAAGACTAATCACTCACATGTACTATGACTCATGCTCCAACTCAGAGTTTTCCCCTGAGAACATTAGAATTTGGCTTTCTTCCCTCCCCCCCCCCCCCACCAATCAGGGATTTCCCTTGGGAATAGTAAAAAATAACATATTAGGCTCTACTGAAAAAGTAAAATGCCTCTCTGCTTCCACGAAAGCATTCATTCTAGCAATATTTTGAATACAAGATATGTAGAAAATACAAAATCCTAGGGAAAGTGTAAAACATGTTGCACCAAAGATCATGAAAGATCAAAATAACTTGTATCCCCTTTCTGTTGAGTCCTACTTACCTCAGGGACTTATATATTCTTCTAGATATGTAGTACTATCCTGTTCCTGAGGTCCACTCAAAAAAGGAAAAAATTTTAGGGTCAAAAGAGAGTTCATTCCTCTTCCTTTTATCTATCTATCTATCTATCTATCTATCTATCTATCTATCTATCTATTGGATGGGGGAAAGCAAGGCAATTGGTGTTAAGTGACTTGCCCAAGGTCATATGGCTAGTAAGTGTCTGAGGTTAGATTTGAACTCAGGTCGTCCTGACTCCAGAGCTGGTGCTCTATTCACTGTGCCATCTAGTGGCCCCCCTTCCTTTTATAAGCATCACCTTAGCTAGGAAACTATATGTTCCTACTGTGAAGTTAATTAATCTTCATTCCTCACACATCCTCTCCTCTTCATCTTTCCTCCCCCTCAAAAGGGAAAGAACCTAGAATTTCTGGAGTCAATTACCTTCCCTGGACTTCTAATGCATTGTCCACATAAGTCAAAGCAATAGTTAAGGGGACTGTCTGTTTGTTCCTAGTAGTAAGCCAGGACTGACTCAGGTGATCTGGTATTTAGGGGTTGAGGCTGGAATGAAATGAGGCACTCATAGACCTAATAGTTAGTAAAAGAAGGTTTACTAGCTATAGCAGAAATGGAATGTTTGGCAAGGATACATTATTGAATCAGTTGAACCTAGTTTCCCTGCTCTCTATTGCTAATGTTAGTCTGTGAGTAAGAAGCCTGAGGTTCTCCTAGTTTTTTGTACTTTGGCCATGAGAAACTTGTGTCAAGTACCTGAGACCTGGTTCCCTGAAACAATTAGGTCTTAGAGATTTTTAATACCTTTTAAGGAAATAGTATAAAGCAATAATCATCAAAACAACTTGGAATTGGTTAAGAAATATATAGAAATTGATTAATGGTACATATTAAGTACACAATATACAAAAGCAAAAGAGGACAGCAACCTAGTTTTGGACAAATTCAAAGATCCCAGCTTTGGAGGCAAGAATTTACCATTGGATGAAACCTTCAGAGACAGCTGTAAAACAGTCTGGCAGAAACTAGTTATAGAACAAATTCCCACACCATACACTAAGATAAGCTTCAACTGGGTACATAACTTACACATAAAAGGTAACATCATAAACAAAGTAGAAGAGCAAGGAAGGAAATAATTGTTAGGCCTATAGATAAGGGGGGAATTCATGACCAATTTTTAAAAATTAAAAAAAAAAACAAATGCAGTTAAAATTAGAAAAGAAGGGAACTAAAAGAAATTTATAAGAATAAGAATCATTCTTTAATTGATAAATGACCAAAGGATATAAATAAGGAATTATTATAGGAAGTCATCAAAGCAAGAAACATCTATATTAAAAATTATCTAGTTAAAAAAACTATAGAAATACAAATTGAAACAATGCTCCTATTCTATCTCACACTAATCTGATTGGCAAAATTGAAAATGGGAAATGATAAATGTTAGAGGGACTGTGGGAAATCAATTTGAAACTATGCTCCCCAAATCTTTTACATTTTCTGCACTCTTTGACCTGGTATTATATTATAGATATCTAAGGATTTGGAGGACCTTCATGTGGAAGAAGTTTTAGATTTGTTCAGTTTGGCCTTCGGAGGGAAGAATTAGGGGCAACTAATCACCATGGAAATTGCAGAGAGACAGACTTGGGATTTACCTAAATAAAGAAAAAAAAAACCCTAATATTAGCACTCACCAACAAAATGAGCAGCCTTATGATTTAAGCAAGCTCAACTGAGCTCTCAAAGCAAAATATGTCTAACCCCTTGTTGAGTTTATTGTACAGAACATCCTTTTCTGGTATAGGTTGAATATATGGTTTCCTAGTTTGCTCGCAATGAAGATTTCTTGTTATCTGGTAAGTTTATTAAAAAGTTGGAGCTTCAGTCTTGGTAAATATGGTGAATTAATGAAGGGAAATACACCAAATTTTATTAAACCTTTAGCCCAGCATTGTACTGAGCAATGAGGATTTGAAATAACACATATAAGTAGCTAAGGAAATGTTCTGGTTTGTGAAGTCACAGCTATGATGAGTGGAGCCACAGAGGAATTTGACAATAATTTTTTAAAGCTTATCTCAAATCCCTAGATATATTTGTATTTTGTGGGAAATTGATTTTTCTTTAAACTCTATAACATAGTTTTACTTTCTAATTTGTTGTTCTTTCTAGCAAAATAGCTCCCCTATTCTGCAATTATTTTTCAAAATGTAGGCCCGGTACACAACAATTGTATATATATAAAAAAAGTTAGCTAGCGAAAGATTACAGGAGGAACAAGAATTGGGGGTTTTAGAATTCCTAGTTTACAAGAAACCTCCATTCTGTAAATTCAAAAGGAAGAAAGTGGATGAAGGAATATTTTACAAAAGAGAAATGGTTACCAGATGATGGGAGGCATTTTTTTTCCCTGCCACATTCTATAAACAGTGTCTACTGAAGGATTCCAGCTGTGTTCAGAATGAATGGTGAGAAACAAAGAAACATCTGTTTTGGATGTGGTTGTGACATATAGAAAGACTGGAGTCAGGAGTAGAGGTTAAATCATCTTCTGCATTATTTTCTAATGTTATCCAGGAAACCTAGCTTCTAGAATATTCTGAAGGGATAATTTGCTTTAGGGAACTTGGCCTGGAATTTAGAGAGATATTACATCCACATTTTACTGTAAGTTGTAAACTACAATTTTGAAACAAATGGAAATACTCACCAGTCAGTGTACACACTAAGTGTAAAATGTGCTCTTTCTAAAGTTGGTCTTGTGTGGTTTCACTGAAGATTTGGCTCTCTGAAACCCTGAACTCCCTGAAACAATAAATTTGAGCTGAGATCACCCTTAAACATTAAACATGGAAGGAAGAAAGGAAAAAGGAAGGAAGGAAGGAAGGAAGGAAGGAAGGAAGGAAGGAAGGAAGGAAGGAAGGAAGGAAGGGAGGGAGGGAGAGAGGGAGGAAGGAAGGAAGGAAGGAAGGAGACAGAGAAAGAGATAGGGAGAGATAGAGAGAGATAGAGGAGAGAGAGGGGGGGGGAGGAGAGAGAGAGAGAGAGAGAGAGAGAGAGAGAGAGAGAGAGAGAGAGAGAGAGAGAGAGAGAGAGAGAGAGAGAGGTTTCTAACATATTCTCATCTATTAGTCTGAAAAGGTTGCTTTTTTGAGAGGTAAAACATTTAGACATAAGAGGAGATATAGATGGCAACATTGATTCCAGGAGACTAAAGGGCAAACTTTACACAAATCTTTTCTGATTTACTTTTCCTCTATAGTAAATATTTTCATGGAGGAAAGGAAGACTTGGAGAAGAAGCAGAATTGACTGATCAGAAACACTTTGCTTTTCCAGAAGACTGAAAATGGGGACTTAAGATTTTTAATGAATAGAAACTACAAAGTCAAGAAACTTAACTAGTATTTTCTAAGCCAGTGTTAAATTCATCAGTATTTATCAACTACTTATAAAAATAGGTCTCTACATTTCAAGGCATATTGGGCATGAAGTACACCCAGTAACTTCAAGATATGATATGTTTATTTTTTTTCTAAATTTCTAGAAAAAAGAAACTCCCCCCCCCCACCCCAGAAATTTACGCTTTCAGGTATGGTTGATGTGTTTCAGAAACTATTTTTTCTTTCACTTTTGTCATTTTTTAAAATGAATCTATGGGTACAGGAATAGGGAGGGATGAATTCAGAAATGAATGTAAAGACAAAAATTACCAATAAAATATTTTTTAAATGACTGGATAAAAGTCTATTAATACATTGTTTTGTAATGTTCTTTGTGGTTTCCTTTCAAACAGAAAATACAGAAGAGGAAACACAGGACAATGATTATTTTCTCTCATTCTTTGTTTAAATATTTTTCCCAAATACACACACACACACACACACACACACACACACACACACTCACCCACGCACACCCACTATGATGTGTTTGTATAAGGGAGTGAGAACTGACTAGTCCCATAAGTGAAACTGATTTGTCAGGCTCCTCCCATGGCTGGAAAGAGGTAGTGGTTTCTTTCAAAAGGCTCTTGGTGAATAGTATATCCTTCTGTATATGACCAATTCATAAAGGGACTGCTCTTGATCTTTCAGTGCCTTTCTTCACTGTAATTCCCTGTTCATGGCTTCTAATCTTCAACCATAGACCTTCCCTATCATTGTCCTTTTTAGTTCCTTCTGTTTAATCGTTGAATGCCATCAAAGGAAGTCAGGAAGTCACCCTAAGTCCACTGTGAGTTGTTATCTAACTTCAAATGCCTTTAATTTCTCCATTGCAATTATTTTTATTATGCTGAGAGAACTCCTTTCAAACTTCCCACAATGACTTTCCCAAGCACTGTCCTCTCATCTCAATTCTCAATACCTTGCCACAACCTTGACTCATTATATGACCTTATCTGTTATTTTCCTGGCATATTTAAGACCATGATATCTGATATCCTTCTCCTTCCCATTTTTTCTTCCATACCTCAAAATGTCTTAAGACCTCTTATCTTCTCATCCTCTGTTCAAATGTCCAAATAAGGTTTGTTATCTCCTTATCACGATTGACCTTGGATTCATGCCCTTGACTGAAATTCCTATGTCCTTCAGGAGCTTATCATGCCAATCATGTCCTCTATCACATCCTGCAATTTAGTATCCTTCTGTACTACAGGATCCTTCTTAGCCACCTAAATACATGGTCTTCCATACACATGCACATATGCATAAAGATACACACACAGAGAGACACAACTTACCTTACCTCTATCCTTCCTGCCTAGTCATTTTATTATTTTAAAGTTAATCAATCAGTTCACCAGTATTTATAAAAATTTACTATGTTCCGGGCACTGTAAAATGGTCCCTGCCCTTGAGGAGTGTACAATATTACTGGGAGAGGAATCATGTACACACATAATCTCAACTCTTATAGCCCCTCCCCTCAAACTTTGGATGCTGTT
Organism: Gymnobelideus leadbeateri; assembly: GCA_011680675.1. NCBI lineage: Eukaryota > Metazoa > Chordata > Mammalia > Diprotodontia > Petauridae > Gymnobelideus > Gymnobelideus leadbeateri. Next base: position 166,950 of record WOXC01010203.1, on the reverse strand, counting down.
ACTGAATCTTATAGAGGGAAAAGAATTTTTGAATAGAGGAAGCTTAACTGACATCTGGAAACTGTTAAAACTGTCATGTTTGTGAGGCGGCATTCCTGAGAAAATGAATGAGCTAACTGTCAAAGAGAAAGAGCTTGAAGAATAATTTCCTGAGAATACTGAATTTAATGCTTAGACTGTGAAGAAGATATGCTAAAGAGAATTCTTGAGAAACATTAATTGTCATCCCAAGGGAACTGAATGTGATGGGACTGTGTTTGCAGAGTTGAGGAGAAAGCAGTGGTTACGGGTGATTGTTAGAAGTGAATTTGGCCATGATATTTTTCCCGTTGATACATTGTGGAAACATTTAAATATTTCTTTGTATTGTTTATTATACTGTTATTATTTGCTATACTGTTAATAAATGTGTTGATAATAACAGATGTTTATTGAAGTCTATGCAATTAGATGGTTTAGTAGGTTAAAAAGAGATAGTAGGAAGCTTTTAGGAAAAGAGTTTATCTGGTTCATTTTATTAAATGCAATGTGGTTTAAAAGTTAATTAATGAAATAAACTCTACATTTCTATTAATTTACAACAAAATATCATAATATACTCTCAGATTTTTTGTTATACAAGGAAGAAAATAAGGTCATGAATCAAGTTAGAGGGGAGAGGGTAGAGATTTGGTGTAGTGCACACTACCAATGCACAACAACTCATGCACATATTCAATAACCATATAGGCTACATGTAGGATAATCATATTAAAAATTGACTAATATATACATATATTCTGATAGGTACAAAATATATGTAAAATAAATTTGGCATGTAGGTACTTGTACATAGGGGAACAAGGAAATGGTTCATAATAGAAGGTATGAACTGAGTCTTGAGGAAAACTGAGGATTCTATGAGGTAGAGGTGAAGAGGTAGGATATTCCAGGATTTGGGGACAACCAGTTTAAAAGCACAAAGACAAGAGCATTAATAGGGGAGTTCCGAAAAGGGGAGCGCTTTGGAGAAAAGAAAGTGTGTGAAATATAGTGCTTACATCTAAAGCAGGAAGAGCCAAAACAGAGAAAGAAAATTATAGACCAACTTCCCTAATAAATATTAAAATGAAACTTTTTGTTTTGCTTTTTTGGAAAAGAGAAGGCAGGGCAATTGGGGTTAAGTGACTTGCCCAAGGTCACACAGCTAGTAAGTGTTAAGTGTCTGAAGCCAGATTTAAATAAAGCTCCTCCTGACTCAAGGGCCGCTGCTCTATTGACTGTGCCATCTAGCTGCCCGTTGAAGGGAAACTTTTAAATAAAATATTAGAAAAGAGATTATAGCAATTTATCACCAAGATAATACACTATGAACAGATGGGATTTATGCTACAAAATGTAGGGTTGGTTCAATATTAGGAAAAACTTTCAGGATAATTGATCATATCAACAAAACTAACAGAAACCATATGATTATCTCAACAGATGCAGAAAAAGCTTTTGGCAAAATACAAAGACCCATTCCTATTACAAACATGAGAAAGAATCAGAATAGATGCACTTTCCTTAAAATGATAAATAGTATCTATCTAAAACCATCAGTAAGTATTGTCTATAATGGGAATAACCTAGAAGCCTTCCCAGCAAGATCAGGGGTGAAGCAAGATGTCCAATATCACCACTATTATTCAATACTGTACTAGAAATGTTAGAATAAAAAGAAATTGAAGGAATTAGAATAGGTGATAAGAAAACAAAACTATCACTCTTTGCAGATGATATGATGGTATATGTAGAAAATCCTACAGAATCAACTAAAAAAAGTGTTTAAATAATTGACAACTTTAAGAAGTCACAGAATATAAATTAAACCTGCATAAATCATCAGCACTTCTATATACAACCAACACAGCCCAGCAGCAAGAGATAGAAAAACCATTTAAAATAACTGTAAACAATATAAATATTTGGGAATTCACCTGTCAAGACAAACTCAAGAATTATATGAACAAATTATAAAACACTTTTCACACAAATAAAGTCAAATCTAAATAACTGGAAAATGTCAATTGCTCATGGGTAGGCCAAACTAATATATATATATATATATATATATATATATATATATATATATATTATCAAATCAGTCTAAACTAATTTACTCATTTAGTGCCATACTAACCAAACTACCAAAATTATTTTATAGAGCTAGAAATAATGACAAAATTTACCTGAAAGAACAAAAGATCAAAAATATTAAAGGAATTAATGGAAAAAATGCAAAGAAAGGTGGCTTAGCTGTACACCATGTGTGCTGTCAGGGGTAAGTATACTGAAAACAAGACACCTAAAAAACATCCAGTACTAGATATTCTGAAGGCAGTTGCTGATGTATGACTTTGTTTAAGGAGACCTTTGAATGTATACATGCTCTGGATGGATAGATGGATGGATGGATGGATGGATGGATGGATGGGTAGGTGGGTGGATGTGTGTGTGTCTGTGTGTGTGTGTGTGTGTGTGTGTGTGTGTGTGTGTGTGTTCTGGATATATAGATTTAAGTACCATCTGTATAAAGATGACCATTGAACTCATGGGAAATAATGAGATCATCAAGTGAGATATTATATACAGGAAAGAGAACTGGGGCAAAGACTTAGAGGATATACACAGTTAGTAAGTTTAGCACAAAGGAAGAACCAATAAAGAAGACCAAGAATGAATGGTAGGACAAATAAGAGGTGAAATAAGAGAGAACAATGTCAGGAAAACCTAGAGAGGAGAGAGCATCTAGGAGGAGACAGTGATGAACAATGTCAAATGCTGCAAAGGTCAAGACAGGTTAAGGTTGATTTGGCAGTTAAGAGAAAGTTGCTATCTTTGGAGAAGGGAATTTTAATTTCATTATGAGGTCAGAAGTCTGATTGTAGAAGGTTTAGATAGAGTGAGAGGAGAAGATGCAGAGGCACACTGAATACAGACTTTTCTTGAGGAGTTTAGCTGGAAAAAAAGAGGGGAGATGATAATAAAATAGTAGCAATAGTATGATTAAGTGAAGATTGTAAAGTACGTTGGGACCAATTTTTTGGGGACTTTAAATGTCTATTTAAATGATTCTGGAGTGATAGGGAACCACTGGAATTTATTGAATAGGTAAGTGACATGGTTATATCTTCACACTAGGAAAATAACTTTAGCATCTACATAGAGACATTGAAATAGTTGAGGTGAAAGGTAATGTAGGCTTGAATTAAGGGAGTAGCCATATGACTAGAAAGAAGAGAACAGATGTGATAGATGTTGTACAGGTGGAAAAAATAACTGAATGGATACGTGGGATAGTCAAAGATGTTGCCAGGGTTGTGAACCTGGATAATTAGGTAATGGTGGTCTTAACTGAGATAATGGAATTCTAAAAGAGGGTGGCTTTGGTATATAGGTAAAGAATACTGTTTTCAACATGTTGAGCTCAAGATGCCTATAGGACATTCTGTTCAAAGTGTCCAGTAGGCAGTCTGCAATGTGTAACAAGAAGTTTAGGAGAGACAATAGGATGGGGTTTTACAGTTCTGAGGGTTATTAGCATAAAGATGATAATTAAACCCATGTGAGCTAATGAGTTCACCAGAAGAGTATATGTAAGACGATAAGAGGACTCTAGACAGAACATTACCTTTCACTGCTAAATTTCTAGGAAAAATAGTTACATTTGCTGACTGTACTTTCCCAGCATCCATTTACTATTCAACCTTGCAAAATTTGACTTCAAACCAGAAGTCTACTCTACTAGAATTATTCTTTCAAAGTTCAACAATGACTTTTCCTCAGTCTTTGTCCTCTAACTTTTCTGAAGGATTGGACACTACCCTCTCCTCCTAGATACTCCTTTCTTCCCTTGGTTTCCATGATGTTTGCATGTCCTGGTTCCCTTTCTACTTGTTTCCTTCTTAACTTCTTTTACTGGTTCACTTCCCTGTGAACCCTCAAGTGTAGGTATTCCTTAAATTTATTTCCTAGGCCCTCTTCTCTTTCCATACTGTCTCCCTTGGTGATATTGTCTGTCCACATAGGTTCAATTACTGTTGACTTCTTTGTAAATGAGTCTCATATCTGTGTGTCCAACCTTTTTTCTGGCTTTAACCTGAAACCTCTATATCCAATTGCTTGATGGAAAGCTCCATTTAGATTTTCCACTGACATTTCAACATCAAGATATCCCAGAATGAATTAATCTTTTCTCCAAAACTGGCTCCTTTTCCATCCTTCAATATTTCTGTTAAGAGCACTGCTAGTCTCCAAGTAATGCAAGTTAGTGTCTTTAGTAGCATCATAGACTACCATCACCCCCTGACTCCATACATCCAGTTGCCAAGACCTATTATTCCTACTTCAACAACATCTATTACATTTTTTTTCTCTGCTCATACTGCCCCCACCACTGTTCAATAACTTGCCATCTCTCATCATTAATCAATAAATCCTTAGTATGTACCAGGTAACACACTAAGCACTGAGGATACAAAAGCAGCAGAAATAATCCCTGCCTTCAAGGAGCTAACATTCTAATGAAGGAGACAACATTCAAATAAATAAGGGCATACAAGATACAGATAGAATAGTTGGAAGGTAACCTCAGAGGGATTAGAACTTCCTAACTAGTTTCTCTGCTTCAAATATCTACTCTTTGTAAGTAATCTTTCCTATTACTGGTAAAACAATCTTCCTAATTAATAAGTCCACCTATTTCCCTACCTAGCTCGAAAGAAAGAAAAATATCAGTGAATCTCTATGGTTAGAAGGATAAAATACAATCTCTTAATTCACCATCACTGAGGGGAGCAATCATTGTGTAAAAGGGACCCACCTTCCTGTCCACTCCCAACACTAACTACTAATGAATTGCAAACAATTTGCAGATAAGCTGGAGAGTTCTGGGAATGGCAGCTTCCAACCCAGTTTTGAATGCCATCATCCTGGGAAGCAACCCCCATGAAGATGTGATTTGGTATCTGCTTCTGCTAGTGCTGTAGTCACTTAATTAAAACCCAGAGAAGAGACTATCAGATGGTTCAGTATCAGAAAATTATATGATTTCATCAGTGAATCACTTAGCATAATACAATCTCTTTAAAAAGACATGTAAGGGTCTCCACATCTGACTTCCACATACCCTTCCTGCCTTATTTCACACTGCACATGGCAGTTGCTCAATTCTTACATATGGATTGATTGGATATTTGATACCATCTCCAGTGGTCCTGATCTATATTTGGCCACTGGACTGAAATGACTCCCGGAGAAAGTGAGGCTGGTGAGTTTGCACAACCCTCCCTCACTTAAATCCAATCCACTTGCAAATCCTGGCATCATCTTCCTGATGCCATGGTCCTCTTTGAGAATGAAGGGTAAACCACAACCTGTGAGTAGTCTGAGCCACTCCACTGGGGACCTAACTGTCCAATTCCAGTTGGGTAACTAAGCTCCTCCTCTACTTTGCTCTCTGTCTTCACATGAGATATCATGCCTGAGCGTACTCTGTCCAAAGGAAGATACTTAGAAATCTTGAGGTTTACTGGCTAGACTACTTTCTTAAAGACTGTTCCTTAAACAATATTCACTCTGACTCTCATTGATTGACCAGCAATAGGTTCCTACCCAACCACTACTCCATGGTTAATGTTTGAGTCCTGATGGCTCAAAGTGAATGTAAATAATAATTGTTTCTATTTCATATAGAAACCCTGAGGGACTTCACCTCCCAGCTTGATTGTTTGGGGGAGGGAGGAGGAATTAAAGGAGCCATCCCTGGCTCACTTCTTGAACAGCCCCAATCATTGAATGGGTATTGCCTCAGTCAAAGTGAGAAATTGGAAAGACCTTAGTTTAAAAAGGCCAAGGTGCCCCACTGCATCCTGGTCATCTCCAGTTGTCCTGATCTATTTCTAGCCCCTAGGCCTAGATGGGTCTGGAGGAGAAAGTGAAGCTGGTGACTTTGCACTGCCCTCCCTCACTTAAATCTAATCTACTTTCAAGTTGTGGTAGCATCTTCTTGATATCATGGTCTTCTTTGAGAAGGGATGACAAACCACACAACCACAATTGATACATAGCAAAATTTGGGATCTCCTAACAATGATATCTCCTAATTATTTACATTTGTATAGGGCTTTAAAGTTTACAGAGTACTTTTATCTATATTGTAGTAGATATTAATTGAGGAGCAAGACACATCCATGAAAAGGTAACTAACAATACAAGGTACTGTATGAAGTTTTCCTTGGATGATACAGATTCTGTGCAGCTCTTGGAGTCCTGAAGAGGGAGAGATTTCAATTGATTTCAATTTTTAGAAAAGTCTGCTTAGATGAAGTAGGACTTGAAGCAGGTCTTGAAGGACATTTAGATTAAAAGGGCAAAAATCTCTGGACACATAGAACATTGACATTTCTTAAGACGGACATCTGGAAGGGGAGTCTTGAGGAAAGGAAGAGAGCAACACATTTGGGATTAAATATTACTAAGGCCATAGTTTGACTGTAAAACAGGAAAGTTTCAGAATTAAATATAAATTTAATTTGATACAATCCAGGCTCTTGGCCCTAGGAAAATAAATTTTAAAAAGCTGAAGGAAAGGTAGTGCTCCTGGAGAAAAAAACAACAGTCCATTAAATGATCAAAGAACAGTCATGCCATCATCAAGAAAAAGAAGAGAAATTGTTATGATCATTTTTCTAGGCTTTAGTTACAAATTGCTTGGCATATGGAGCACATTAAACCTTTTTTTCCCTTCACAAAGAAAGAACATGAATGTCACTAATCAATGCAATGCCTCCTTGGAATTTCCTGTACATTTTATGGGAACCTCACTGATTTCACCTGCCTGGGGTTAATTTGTGAAGGGACAATCCTGTGCTCTGTGTGCTGCATAAGTGTAGATATGACTCCTGATGTTGCTGAGAGAACAAAGTCAAGAAGATAGAAGAGTTGAAAATGAACTTTTTCAGTTTGTAGGAGACAGTGTAAGAGCGAGGAGACACAGCCAGACAGAGACAGATAAATAAATAGACTGAGAGACAGAAAAAAAAGCCATCATCTCTGAGCTGCAGACATATAGGAAAGCTAGACCACATTGTGTCCCTTGACTTCCAGCATTTGCAGCTCTTGAGAATACTGAGAAGACTGCCCTTCAATGAGATCATTCTCTTTTCTGGCTCTATATGCTTTCATAATCCTAATCAGTATAACTTCTTTGTTTCTGTATGCTGCTTTCTTTGGTAAAAATGTTTACTAGCTATTCACAATGCATGATGGTCTTTTGTGGACTAGCATTTGTTGGGGAGGAGCTAAAACTGGTTAATGCACTCTATAAGGCTATTACAGTAGTTCAAGAGGGAGATAATGAGGACCACCACCAGGATGTGAGATTGTCTGAGTAGAGAGGAAGAAGTATATGAAAGAGAATATTGTAAAGGAAGAAATGACCAGATTCTATAACAATGGATTGAGTTTGAGAGGGGAGTTGAGGATGGCACTGAGGTTGTGAGCCTGGGTAGATTACAGTACCTGCAATAAAAACAGTAGGGGCGGAGCAAAGATGGCAGAGTAGAAACAGCATTTCCAATGTGCTCTGCCCCACACAAATTTCAAACAATGTGAAAGGGAGCTCCGAACAACTTCTGGAGCCCCAGCACCCACAGAACGGCACAGAGAAGCTAACCTCCTGCTGAGGACAGCCCAGCAGCCCTGCAGGGAGCGGCCAGCTCAGTGCTTTGAGAGCAGGCAGCACAGCGAGTTGGGAACCGACAGCGCAGCCCACAGAGCTGAGCCCAGGTCCGCGGTTTTAGCCCCAGGGTGGCCGGGCCTTCAGCCAGCTGGTGGAACCCCAGAACACCAGCAATTGTGGCGATTCCAGAATTATCAGCACAGATATGCCTAGGACAAAGTGAGAGGTTAGTGCCCTATGGACTTTGGGACCAGTATTTGGGGAACACGTGGCTTCCTCCCCTGGGGGCAAAAAGCTGCTGAAGAAACAGCTGCACAGAAGCCATTTTGCAGAGTCAGTAGTGGCTCTAGCTCCTGGTATGCAATCTGTAGGAAGATCCAGCAATCAGTCTGGGGGTTAATCACTTTTGCTTTAAACTGCCTGGATCTGGATTGTGGTCGGGGGGGGGGGGAAGTTTGGGGTGGGTATCCAACTTGCCAGAGTGGGTGGAGGCTTTACAGAGGCCACCCAACTGGTGGAAGTTGTGAAGACCCCATGTTTGGGCGGAAGCTCCCCTGTCTGGTGGCAGAATCTTACTGTGGCAACAAGCCCAAAAATCAAGTAATTAAGTGGCAATATGCCTAGGCAAACGAAACAAAATAAACAGAAAAGTTCAACATTGGACTCCTATTTTAGGGGCAAAGAGGCTCAACACATGGAGGAGGACTGTGAGGTCAGAACTCCTGCACCAAAAGCCCCAAATGAAAATACAAGCTGGCTACAGGTCATAGAGGACCTTAAGAAGCAGATAAGAGAAGTGGGGGAAAACTTGGGAAGAGAAATGAAAAAGATGCAAGAAAAGTATGAAATGACAGTCAACAGCCTGACTGAGGAAAATAACACCTTAAAAATAGACTAACTCAAATGGCAAAAGAGGCTCAGAAAGGCAATGAGGAGAAGAATGCCTTAAAAAGTCAAATTTGCCAGATGGGAAAAGAATCTCAAAAGCTCACTGAGGAGATTCATTCCTTCAGAGTTAGACTGGAGCAAATGGAAGCTAATGACTTTATGAGAAATCAAGATGCTGTTAAGCAGATCCAAACAAATGAAAGAATAGAAGGCAATGTGAAATATCTCATGGGAAAACCACTGAACTGGAAAATAGATCCAGGAGAGATAATTTAAAAATTATTGGACTACCTGAAAGCCATGATCAAAGAAAGAACCTAGAAATCACCCTTCAAGAAATTCTCAAGGAAAATTGCCCTGATGTTTTAGACCCAGAGGGCAAAATAGAGGTTGAAAGAATCCACCGATCACCTCCTGAAAAAGATTCCCAAAAGAAAACTCCCAGGAATATTATAGCCAGGTTCCAGAATCCCCAGATCAAGGAGAAAATACTACAAGCAGCCAGGAAGAAACAATTTCAATATTGTGGAAACACAATCAGAATGGCACAGGACCTGTCAGCTTCTACATTGAGGGATAGAAGGGCATGGAATATGATATTCCAGAGGGCAAAAGAGCTGGGAATGAACCCAAGGGTCACCTACCCAGCAAAACTGAGTATTTTGTTTCAGGGGAAAATATGGTCATTCAGTGGAATAGAGGACTTTCAAGCATTCTTGAGGAAAAAACCAGAGTTGAAGAGAAAATTTGACATTCAGACACAAGAAGCAAGAGATGCTTGAGAAGGTAATCAAGGAAAAGAAATCAAAAAGAACTTATCAAAGTTGGACTATTTACAATCCTACATGGAAAAACAATAACTGTGTTTGATGAAACCTTTCTCATTATGAAAATAATTGAAGAAGGGTACATGGCATATGTTCACAGGTATACATGGATAGAGGGCACAGGTTGAATTTGATGGGAAGGGATGATTATTTTTTTTTGAGGGCAATTGGGGTTGGGTGACTTGCCCAGGTTCACGTGGCTGGGTTTTTGTTTGTGTGTTGGGTGTCTGGGGCCGGATCCAAGCTCGGGTCCTTCTGGCTCCGGGGCTGGCTCTCTGCTCGCTGCGCCACCTAGCCGCCCCAAGGAAGGGATGATTCTTAAGGGGTGAAGTCAAGAGGTGAGAGAGGAAAGTGGCAAGAGGAGATGGAGAGAGACAGGGTAGGGAAAACTATCTCATGTAGAAGAGGCAAGGGGAAGTAGTTGCAGGGGAGGGGAAGAACAGGAAGGCAAAAAGGCAAAAGCATATTCTCATTGAAGTTGGCTCAAGGAGAGAATCACATACATACTAAATGGAATATCTTACCCTCACTCACTCTCCTGAGTAGGGGAAAGGGGGATGAGAGGGGGGATGATGGAGGGGAGGGCATTCTGGGGAGAGGGGAGGTTAGAAGTACCCACTATCAAAGAGGGACAGGATCAAAGTAGGGAATGGACCAGGTGGGAGGTGAGACAGGTGGGAGGGAAATATAAGCAGTCTTTTACAACATATCTACTATGGTAATGTTTTGCATAGATATACATACATGTACAACACATACTGAATTGCTTATCTTCTCAGGGAGTGGGTGACAGGGGAGAAAGGGAATGGATTTGAAAATCGAAGTTTTAAAATTAAATGTTTCATAAGATGTCCAGGCAGTGGGGCCCAGAGATTCAGTTTGCCCTAATGGCAAAGTCGAAGGGGGTATGGGAGAAGATATGGGAGACAGCAGGGGATATCTGGTGGGACTGCTATTCTGGGGTGATGGGTAGGGAAAAAATGGGGGAAAAATGTAACTCATAATCTGGTGGAAATGAATGATGTAAACCAGAAATTAATAAAGCATTTGTTTAATTAAAAAAATAAAAACAGTAAATTTCAGAAGAGGATAGAGTTGGGCTCTATTTCTGATATGTTGAGCTTGAGATGCCTGTGGAAATTCAGTTCTAAATGTCCAAAAGGCAATTAGTGATGCCAGAATGGGGTTCAGGAGAGATGTTAGCGCTGGATATATAGGTCTGGGAATCATCTGTATGCAGATGATAATTGAACATATCAAACCTGATAAAATCACCAAGTGAGATGTTATACAAAGAGGAAAGCGGAGAGCTTGGGTTAACCACTATGGCAAATGACAGAAAATTGATTGTTTTTTTGTGTCCAACTCTTCATGATGCCATTTGGGATTTTCTTCACAAAGATACAAGATTAGCTTGCCATTTCCTTCTTCATATCATTTTATAGATGAGGAAATTGAGGCAAACTGGGTTAAGTGACTTGCCCAGGTTCATACAGCTTGTAGATTTCTGAGGCCAGATTTGAAATCAGTTCTTTCTGACTCCAAGTCTGGCATTCTACCCACTACACCACCTAGCTGCCAGAGAAGAGATTAAGGAGGTGTAAAAGGATTGCCTAGTTGCAGTAAAGGCCCATTATTGAACAAATTTAAGTTATTCCCAGTCAGCATTTTTTTTGGAAAGATCACCCTGGCTCAGCACTCCCAAATCCTGTCTACCCTTTCCACTAGCTAGGCTATTTGTGGTGCTGACATAGTTCTCTTTTCACTCTTCAAAACTGTGGGCCATATCCCAGATCATATCTATCCATGACATCTGCAAGTGGCTTTTTAATATGTTAGCCTCACATTTATATGTGTTACACAAATATAGCATAGCATGGGAGATAGGTAGCAAGTGACAATGGAGATTCCTGCAAAATGCAGTATATCAGGGTCCAGAAGAAAGAACCCTTAATTGATTTTACTCATTAGAAGGGAACAGGATCTCCTTTTCTTCCTTCTCTCCTCACTCTCCTCCTTTCCTCTCCCTCTCCCAAGGAGTCTGGGATATCATCCCAAGGCAAGTGTTCTTACCCTGTGGTATCTTTCTTTGTTAAACAACCATTTCAAAATAGTTGGTTTCCTGTGTAATTCAATATATTTTATGTCATACATTTTGAAACCATTATTCTGAGAAGAGGTCCACAGACTTCACCAGACTTCTAAAGGGGCGTACAGCAAATATTAAGAACTTCCCACCAAAGAGGTGTATGACCAATCAAGTAGAGGATGAAAAATATCTCACTCTCCCAATTTCAGGCTTGTCTCCAATAGAATCACAATGTATTGTCCACTGTCCTCCCACCCCACCCCCCAGTTTCTCCCACTGCTGTATAAGCTTCCAACTTCTCCATTTCTGAATAAGAGGAGCAACTGAGTGTATGGGAAAGTCTCTTTAACCTTCTTCAAGAAAGAATCTATCCAGTCCAAGGAACTGAGACTTGTAAATCCAAATCATGTCTGAAACAACTCCATGGCTATCTTAATTTTATTTTTTACTGAATGACAGTTCCATTATTCACTAATAGGTGACCTCAGATGAATCATTTCATCTCTCTAAGCCTCGGTTTCCTTTTCTTTAAAATGACTTGATTATCTCTAAAGTCCCTTACAGGTCTAAATCATGATTCTCTGATCCTATGCTAGGTTTGATGATGATGATGATGTTGATAAGGTAACAAGCATATCGTGTAGCTATTGGGCTGGATGGGCAAAGTGGAATAAAAGTAGCATGGCTGCTTCATAAATTGAAAATTATTTCATGGGAATGACAGACCAGTTGAGGTAATTAAAAAATATTTTATTGGTATTCCTTCCTTCCTTCTTTCTTTCCTTCTTTCCTTCCTTCCTTCCTTCCTTCCTTCCTTCCTTCCTTCCTTCCTTCCTTCCTTCCTTCCTTCCTTTCTTCCTTCCTTCCTTCCTTCCTTCCTCCTGTGTGGGATAGAAACCACTGCCAGATCTTCAAAATTGGAGTCTGAGTTGGAAAGCATGAGAAAGGGCACAGCCCTAGTCGCTCAAGGGGCATCACCCAGGGAATGCAAATTGCAGAAGCTCTCAGGTTTCTGCTATCCTAATCCTAATCTGGTCCACTACCCTGTCTGGTCTCACCATTGGTTGGTGAGGTGGGCTGACATTCTCAAACTAAATTGCAAAGCAATCTCAATCCTTCATTACCATAATTATTCATTTGACCCTTCTACCCAATCAGAAGGAAACATCCTTTAATCCCTTACTTGGGCATATCTACACACCAAATTTGGGTTAGGGGGACAACCAATGAAAAGAAGGCTAGTACTGTTTCCTTTAAGTTTCATTACCCCATTCCAGGGCCTGTGGAAACTTAACCCTTTGCTATCTCTCACACTCCCTTCTTAACAACACTATCACTTCACAATGACTCAGCTTATAGAAATATCTCTTACAACAAATAAGTACAATGAAGAAAAAAAATATATGTTGGCCTTGTCTGGAAATTCATGCCTCATTCTGTAGCACTACTACTCTGCTAGAGGTAGGAGACTTGGCTCCCCATGAGTCCTTTAAAGTACTACATGACAACTGCATTTATCAGAGTTGTGAAATCTTTCAATATTATTTACCTTTGGTTATTGTAGTCACTGGGCAAACTCTTCTCTCAGTTCTGTTTACTTCCTTTTGAATCAGCTGGAAGGTAGAACTGAACAATCACAGGGATGGGAGTTGCAAGGAAAAGGAGAATCAAAAGAAATTTTGTTCTTTTAGAGACAGGAGGATGTCAATAACCAAATACTACTACCAAATAATCACAAAGTTGAGACTTTCTCTGGTTCACTGGCCCACTTAAAGAGTGGTCTGCCGGGCGGCGGAGCCAAGATGGCGGAGTAGAAACAGCTCATCCAAGCCACTCTGCCCGCAGATTCCCCCCAAACTATGTAAAAGGGGACTCTGAACAACTTCTGGACCCCCAGCACCCACAGAATGACACAGAAAAGCTAACCTCCCGCTGAGGACAGCCCAGCAGCCCTGCAGGAAGGACCAGTGCAGCGGTCTGGGACCTGGCAGCGCACAGTGTGCAGAGCACAGGGAGCCAAGCCTAGCCCAGGTCCTCGTGAGCCGAGGTTTTAGCCTCAGGGCGGCAGGGCCAGCAGCCGGCTGGAGGAACCCCAGAACGCCAGGAGCTGTGGCAACTCCAGAATTATCAACATAGACATGCCTAGGACAAAGTAAGAGGTTAGTGTCCTATGGACTTTGGGGCCAGTATTTGGGGAATGCATCAGCTTCCTCCCCTGGGGGCTAGAAGCCACTGAGGAGACTTGCCATTTTGTAGTTTTCAGAGGCAGCTCCGGCTCCCAGCCTACACATTGTGGGGAGATCCAGCTATCATTCTTGCGGGGGTAATCGCTCTTGCTTTAACCTCCCTGGATCTGGATTGTGATCTAGGGTGGAAGCTGTGGGTGGGTTTACAGCTTGCCAGAAACAGAAGTTGCCCCCCACATGTTCGGGACGAAAATTCCTCTATCTGGCCTTAAAGCCATAGTGTGGCAACATGCCCAAAAGTCAAGCAATTAAGTGGCAACATGCCAAGGCAAAGGAAACAGAAAAATGCAACCCTAGACTCCTATTTTGGGGGCATAGAGGGGGAAAAGGACTGTGAGGTCAGAAGTCCTGCTCCAAAAGCCCCAGGGGAAAACATGAGTTGGTTGCAGGCCATAGAGGACCTTAATAAGGACTTTAAAAATCAAATAAGAGAAGTGGAGTAAAAATTGGAAAGAGAAATGAGAAGGCTGAAGGAAAAGTATGAAATGAGGGTCAACAGCCTGACTGAGGAAAACAACACCTTAAAAAATAGACTAACTCAAATGGCAAAGGAGGCCCAAAAGGGCAATGAGGAGAAGAATGCCTTAAAAAGTCGAATTTGCCAGATGGAAAAAGAATCTCAAAAGTTCACTGAGGAGATTCATTCCTTCAGAGTTAGACTGGAGCAAATGGAAGCTAATGACTTTATGAGAAATCAAGATGCAGTTAAGCAGATCCAAATAAATGAAAGATTAGAAGGCAATGTGAAATATCTCATGGGAAAAACCACTGACCTGGAAAATAGATCCAGGAGAGATAATTTAAAAATTATTGGACTACCTGAAAGCCATGATCAAAGAAAGAACCTAGAAATCACCCTTCAAGAAATTCTCAAGGAAAATTGCCCTGATGTTTTAGATCCAGAGGGCAAAATAGAGGTTGAAAGAATCCACCGATCACCTCCTGAAAAAGATCCCAAAAAGAAAACTCCCAGGAATATTATAGCCAGGTTCCAGAATCCCCAGATCAAGGAGAAAATACTACAAGCAGCCAGGAAGAAACAATTTCAATATTGTGGAAACACAATCAGAATAGCCCAGGACCTGGCAGCTTCTACACTGAGGGATCGAAGGGCATGGAATATGATATTCCAGAGGGCAAAAGAACTGGGAATGAACCCAAGGGTCACCTACCCACCAAAACTGAGTATTTTGTTTCAGGGGAAAATATGGTCATTCAGTGGAATAGAGGACTTTCAAGCATTCTTGAGGAAAAAACCAGAATTGAATAGAAAATTTGACATCCAGACACAAGAAGCAAGAGGTGCCTGAGAAGGTAATCAGGAAAAGAAATCAAAAGGAACTTATCAAAGTTGAACTATTTACATTCCTATATGGAAAAGCAATAACTGTGACTGATGATATCTTTCTCACTATGAAAATAATGGAAGAAGGGTGTGTGGTCATATGAATACATATGTGAATGTGTGTGTATATGTTTACAGTTATATATGGATAGAGGGCATAGGTTGAATTTGTTGGGAAGGGAGAATACTCAAGGGATGAAATTATGAGGTGAGAGAGGAAAGTGGCAAGAGGAGATGGGGAGAGACAGGGTAGGGTAAACTATCCCATGTAGAAGAAGCAAGGGGAAGTGGTTGCAAAGGAGGGGGAGAATAAGGAAGGCTAAAAAGGCAAAACCACATTCACATTAAATTTGGTTCAGGGAGAAAATGACATACATACTAAATGGGATATCTCAACCTGCAGCAGGATAGGGGGAAGGGGGATGAGAGGAAGGATGATGGATGGGAGGGCATCCTTGGGGTGAGGGGAGGTTGGAAGTACCCACTATAGAAGAGGGACAGGATCATGTAGGGAATGGACCAGGTGGGGGGTGGGATGAGTGGGAGGGAATTATAAGCAGCCTTGTACAATATATCTACTATGATAATGTTTTGCATAGCTAGACATGTACAACATATACTGAATTACTTATCTCCCCAGAGTGAATGGGTGACAAGGGAAGAAGGAAATGGATCTGAAATTCAAGGTCTTAACATTAAATGTTTCAAACATATATAAATACTATTATTAATACTCTTTTGCTTGTAATAGGGATATAAGATGTACAGGCATTGGGACACAAAGACTCACCTTCCTCAAATGGAAAAGTCGAAGGGGGTATGGGAGAAGGTATGGGAGAGAGCAGATTGGAGGAAGCGATATCTTGTGGGACTGCTATTCTCGGAGGTTGGGTAGGGGAATAACAGGGGGAAAATGATTGTAACTCAAAATCTGGCGGAAATGAATGATGTAAAACAGAAGTTAATAAAGCATTTGTTTAAAAAATAAAAAAAAAGAGTGGTCTGCCTACATGTGATTTGCTATTTCCCTTGTTGTACCTGCTCATTATGCTGTGGGACAAGGTGAAATTATCCCTTCTTTATTCTCTCTCTCTTGTATCTGCTTGGCCAGCTGGCATCACCACTGTTGGGAATTTCCTTCTCTTTTTAACCCTTGTTTATTTTCTCCCAGTTCTTTTACAAGTGGTTTTTTCATCAGATAGATAAGTTAATTTTTGTTGCACTCTGAGTGATTGCACCAAAGGAGAGGAGCACCCAAGGAAAAGAAAGTTAAAAGAAAAGGAATCTAAGACCAATTGCTTAGATTTAACCATGAATTTGTATTAAACTCCCTACTGCATAAAGTAGTATTGGTGACTAGTTCAAAGGGTGACCTAGTGACTTTTATAGTTTAATTCTCAATTGTTTTATAGAATGATTGGGCCAGTTCATAGCTTTACCACCAAGGGAATTAGCGTGTGTCCTCTCATAAACTCATATGACATTTACTTTCATCTTTTGTGATCATGCCATTTTTATTTTTTCCCATCAGATGGTAGTAAGGGATAATCTCAGAATTTTCTTTTGATTTTTTTGTCAGTATATTTTTTGGTATTACCTAAATTGCCCAAAGGAGGGGAGAATTTCAATAAAACTTACCAAGAATTCAAATAGCTATTGTTTATACACTTCCAAGGCACTCTCCTTCCTTCTTCAAAGATCTCAGTACCTGGGTGATAATCTTTGTGTCCTTCCCAACTTTTGCCCTCATATTAGAGGACTTCCACACAGGTAGATAGATAGATAGATAGATAGATAGATAGATAGATAGATAGATAGATTTAGATCTACAAATAGATCTATCAACATTTACTCAAACACCCTCGGCCTCAAACACTTTCTCAACCTACTCACTTCCCGATACTTATTCCTCCACCTCATCTCAGCCACACACAAAGATAGTTATTCTCTTGACATTGCCATTACCCAGAGATGCACCACTTCCATGCTCAAGAACTCTGAAATTCCTTTATCCAACCATAAGCTATTGGTTTGACACCTCTTCTTCTGTATTTCCATACCATACCAAACCTTGTTCTTCATCCATACTATGATTTTCAATCCCTCAGTTCTCTTCCAGTTCATCACCCTTGCACTAGTCATTCTCTCCTCTTTCTCCTAGCTTGTTCTGTTGCCAGTTCAACTCTTCTCTTGAGTCTCTAGCCCCCTTATCAATATCCCCAATTGTGTCCTGACATGCCTCAGCCTTGAATGATTCCCACCATCTGTCACCTTTGCTCCTATACATGTGCTACTAAAAGAAGGTGGAAAATTCACACAGCCACCTGACTAGGTCCACCACAAATTTTCATTACACAACCTCAATTGGGACCTCACTGCTTCTGGGCAATCACCTGATGATCCCATTCTCTAGAGGGACTCTTCCAAACTTTTTCATCTCTCCTCAAACCTTCCATGGCTCCTCCTTCCCCCACCTCCTCAGCTAAGAACCTTACTCAATATTTTACTGGAAAAATTATTATATTCAATGAGAACTCTCTCTTCTCCACTCCTCCTCATTTCATATCACTCAGATGCCTTCAGCCACTTTCTCCCCCTTCACCCCATCTCACATTAAGAGGTAGCCCTACTCCTTTCCAGAGCAAACTCCATCACCTGTATGTTCCATCCTGCACCTTCAACAGATTGTCCTCTCTTTCATTTCCACTCTCTCACTTGTCTTCAACCTCTCCCTGTCTATTACCTACAAATATGCCTATGTTTCCTTCATCCTCAAAAAAACCTTCACTTGACCCTTCCTTCCCTGTTAAATAACACTCTGTATCTCTTTCTTTAGATTTTCAGGACACCATTTTCTCCTGTTCTCCTATCTACCTAACTCCTTCTTAGTCTCAATTCCAGATCATATTCAAATTGTGGGGTGTCTCACAGACCTCTCTCTGTCCCCTTTCTTTTCTGCTTTTATTACTTCACTTGATGATCTCAACAGCTTCTATGGATTAAATAATCATCTCTCAGTTTCTGACCTCCAAATCCACCTATCTAGGCTTAAATCTCTGCTAGACTTCAGTCTCACATCTCCAACGGCCTTTCACACATCTCAGACTAAATGTTCAGTAAACAACTTAAGTTCAACATGCCCCAAACTGAACTCATCACCTTCCCTTTAAAACCCTCCCCCCTTCCAAAGTTTGCTATTATATTGAGGGCACCACCAACCTCCCAACACTCCAGGCTTGCAGGCTAAATGTCATCTCAACTCCTCACACTCTTTCAGCATTTGTCATCAATCTCTTACCAAGGCCAGTTGATTTTACTTTACAGCACCTCTCACATAGGCTACTTTCTTTTCTCTGACACTGCTATGACCCAGGGGGAAGGCTTCATCACTTCATGCTTGGACTATTACAATAGCCTGCTGGTGAATCTCCCTGCCACAAATTTCTCTTCAATTCAGTCCATCCTCCATTGAACTGCTAAAGTGATTTTCTTAAAACTTCTGTCTAACCATGTCACCCTCATATTCAATAAACTCCTTTTGGCTTCCTATGACCCCAAGGATCCTCTGTCTGGCTTTCAAAACCCTTCACAACCAAATATCTTCCTACTCATCACTAACTATAGTCCAGGGGTGCAGAATCTGCAGCCTCAAGGTCACATATGGATCCCTCTAGGTCCTCAAGTGCAGCCCTTTGACTAATCCAAATTTCATAGAACAAATCCCCTTAATAAAAGGATTTGTTCTGTAAAACTTGGACTCAGTCGTAAGGCCTCACCCAGGGACCTAGAAGGCCAGATATGTCGTTGAGGTCCCAGGTTCCCCACCCCATACCCTCCTCCCTCCCAACTTCTTTGATCCAGTGACACTAGCCTCCTTCCATGAAAAAGACAATCCACTTGTCATCTCTGGGAATTTTCTCAGTCTGTTCTCCATTCTCCCCCTCATCATATCCTAGCTTCCCTGACTTCCTTCAAGTTCCAACTAAAATCTCACCTCCTACAGAATGCCTTTCATCTTGTCTCTAGTGACTTCTATCTTTTAGTTATTTCCCATTTATCTTGTATATAACTTTTCCTTTATGTTTGTTTGCTTGTTATTTCCTCCATTAGATCATTGAAGGCAAGGACTGTCTTCTACCTCTTGTATCTGTAATATTTAACACAGTAATTGGAACATAGTAGGTCCTTAATAAATGTTTATCCATTGACTCACATTATATAGAAAGTTCCACAGCCATAGCCCCCACCTCTGTAAAGACAGAGGAAGAAATATTCTCTTAACTTTGGGGACAAGTTTGGTCATTATAATTTCAACCTATTCACTTCTATTGTTTTGTAATTGTTCATTCCATTTACATTGTTGTAGTCATTTTGTAATTTCTCCCCTGACCCCACTTTTGCTGGCTTCACTTTGTATCACTTTGTATATGTCTTCTCATGGCTCACCATTTCATCATTTCTTATTGCCTGGTAATATATAGTAATATTCCATGACATCCATGTATCACAAGTGGTTTAGTAATCCCCCAACTCAGAATTGTTCTTGCATTCGGTTTGTTAATGGTTTCTATTTCTTTTGAAAACTTGCTGTTCCTACCTTTGATCACTTCTCTCTTGGGGAATGACTTTTGTTATTGCACATTTGTATCCATTTCTTATATAACTTGGATATCAGACCTTTCAGGAAATATATGTTGTGAATATTTTTCCTTCTTTATTCTTCTTATAAATGCTTTTATTTGGCTCATGCAAAATTTTTTTTCAGTTTTATGTAATAAAAGAAGGAGTATTTATTTAAGCACCTACCATGTCCTAAGCAAATACCATCTTATCTGATCTTCATAACAACCCCATAAGTAGCTCCTATTATACTGGTCCCATTTTACAGTTCAGGAACTTGAAAGTAAAGTGACTTGCCCAGAGTTACACATCTAGTAAGTGTCTGAGGCTAGATTTGAAGTCATCTTCCTGACTTCAGGCCCAGTGCTTTATCCACTGCAGCACCTAGCCACCACTAATAAAAATTGTCTTTTAAATGTTTTTTTGTAATCACTTTTATCTTTCATTTAAATTAAGAATTCTAGTATTTTCCCTCCATTGTGCAAGGTACTTGACTCTGTAGGCATTTATATAAATTGACTTTTATGAAAAAAAGATGACTTTGCACTCCAGAAGTTTGTGACTCACTTGACAGTAAAGAAAAGAGCAGCCAGGAACAGAGAAGTGTGTTCTTACTTATGCACTTAATATCTAACAGCACAGTATAAAGCAAGAAAAAGAAATATAAAAATTCTAGGATATTAGAGATGAAAGGGACAACAAAGGTCATTCTACCCAGTTATCCCATTTCACAGATGAGGAAGTTAAGGCTGCACAGTTTAGAAAATTTGCACAAACAACAAACTTATATGTTCAATAAATGTTGACTTATGTTTGAAAGCTTAAAACAATTGTTTTGTTCCTTATACACAACTCTCATAAGAAAAAGTATGTTTGTGGAAGTCACTTGGGACTTCAGTGATCTTCAGGGAAATACAAACAGAAATTACACACAGACAAAAAATACAGAGAAAATAACACAATTCAACACACCAACAGATAGGGTTTCCTACTGTCTGACCATTATATACATACAGTGTTAATTACCAGAGGGAAAAGCACCAACATCTGGGTTTTCAGAGCCAGGGCACTCAATGACCACCTAGAGTCTCATCTGGCCAAATCACACAACTCCATCTGTAAGTGAGCCCCAAAGCAAAATCTCACCTCATATATATGTATGTATGTATGTATGTATGTGTGTGTGTGTGTGTGTATATATATATATATATATATCTCTATATATATATCTATATATATATCTATATCTATATATATATATATGTAGCCTTCTCCAGGATCAGAGAATTTCACAACCTTTGTGACCCACTATCCCATTACAATAGGTATGAGCTGTCCTGAAAAAACAAGCCTCCCCTAAGCAAGCCTCTCTTATTGGGCTCTAAATGAGGCCCATTAAGGGAGAGGGAAGATCTTCAAATTCTCTTACCATTACAGATTTCTCCATGAAACCTACTACTTCTATACTTCAGATCTTTCATTATTTTAGTCAAAGATTGGTTGTTTTCTTTTGTTCTTAAAGAGAACAAAAATGACATCAGTATATTGGAGTCAAGGTACAACATGTCCAACTGTGGTTGATCAGACAGATATGAGCTCAGAAAACTCTACCACAGGATGGGCACATTTGGAGTGGAGAAGTCTTCACATTTGTGCATTTCAAATTTCTTTTGAGCTTCTTTCAGTCAATAATCATTTATTAAGCACCTACTATGTGCTGGTCATTATGCTGTTGGTTGATTGTCAGTTTTATCCTTTGTTGTAAAAATTGAACATCTTTTCATAGGATCAAAGATTTAATGGTTGAAGGGATATTAGACATCTTCTACTACGTTTTACATAAAAGGAAAACTTCAGAGAGCTGAAGTTGCCCAAGGTCATACAAGAATCAAACCAAGAATCATCCGCAAGTCATTTGATTCCAAACCCATCATTTTCCAATGGACATCTTCAATAATTTTTCATTGTAACAACAAGGCAAAAGGTTATCCAAGCATCTAGGTGACTTCCTGATGCTGTGACACCAATAGAAGTTTTATTAACTCTTTCAGATCTGTGGGATACTATTATGATACTGATGTGATGCCCTATTAAGAACCTAACAGTAAAGACTTAATATATCTAAGTCCCCCAAAACTAAAATTGCCCCATGAGTCAGAGGCAACCCATCTGAGCACAAGTATTCAACCCATTTGAAAACTGTGGTAAAATAAGGCAAAATTTAAAAAAACCTCACCTAATTAGTTAGCACACATGAACTGATGAATGATCATGACCAGGCACTATACCAAGACTTGGATAAATTAGTAATATAATTGATGCCAGCTATCATTAATTATGTGTTTAATTATTATGGATATATTATTTATATTTAATTATATGTGGATCTCTGATCACATGGGTCACTACTGAAAAGTTTGGCTATCCTTCGGCTGACTCTTCTTCCCAGAAAGTAAATTAGACTAGAGGGAAATTCAGCCTGCTAAAGGACACATGGGTGCCAGCAGCTGTTTAATGAACTATTCCAGTTATCTGAAACCTCTGTTCTTCCTGGAAAGTGGCTGAATACAGTAAATTTCCCTCTGGTAAATTTTTAATGGTGATTTTTCTGAGAAAAACAGGAAGTATATGATAAGGTAAGAGCCAGAGCTGATTAAGCACTGTTCTGAATTCCAGAAGAAAACAGACTAGAGAGGGATTTTGGAAAGTTCACTTTCAGTGTGATCAATGGCATAGGCAATTTTGTTCCTGTTCTGAGAGAGAAGAAGAAGAAGAAGAAGAAGAAAAAGGAGGAGGAGGAGGAAGAGGAGGAGGAGGAGGAGAGGGAGGAGGAGGAGGAGGAGGAGGAGGGAGGGAGGGAGAGAATTAAAATATAATCTCATCATTGCCCCTGTCTTCTTTTCTATTTTTGGATTCTTTTACTCAACAGCATACTAGAGATGGAAGATAGAGGTTGCAAAGAAAGAAATTTAGCTACTTAGTTGTTTTCCAGTCTGAATGTCAGACACTGATTACATAAGTCTCTGAAGGTAAAGACGCTCTAATTTTTCACAAAAGGGTCAGACTGCCTCAGCAGACTGCATTTATCTTTTCTGCCTCCTACTCCCACTGGAAAAAAAGGGGAAAAAATCCATTAAACAAGTAGGTATACATTCAAGCAAAACAAATTCTTACATTTGTCATGTTCAAAAACTATGTTTCATCCTACATTCATCCTGTCAAGAAGTAGGTAGCTTGCTTCATCATCAGTCCTCTGGAATCATGGTTGATCTTTGCATTGATCTAAGTCCTTAAATCTTTCAAAGCTGTTTCTATTCACAATGTTGTTATTATTTTATCACTTGCTCTCTCACAGGTTCTGCTCAGTAAAATTGAAGCTCAGAAATTCTGGAGGTCACACAGATAATAAATGAAAGTCAAAACCACGTGCTCTGTCCTAGATATTTTTCTCTTTTCTTTCAACATTCTCTTACTTTGTGACTTCATCTGCTACCATGGATTCAATCATTGCTTGTGTACAGATGATACCCAGATCTACTGCTTCTTCTAAGATCCTGTGTTTTGGACATTCTGAATTATACAGCTTATAGGCAACTCAAACTCATCATGTCCAAAATGGAACTTCTTCCACTCCCAGGTTCTTCCCCCTCCTCAAGTGAACCACTCTTCCTAACTTCCTTGTTATAGTTAAGGGCACCATTATCTTTCCAACCACTTCAGTTCACAACCTTGGTGTCATCCCTGACTCTCCATTTTCACCCCACATATCCAACCACTTTCCAAATTTTGTTGTTCTCTCTACACCATCTCTCCCGTACAATCCCCTTTCTGTCCACTCAAATATATACCATCCTAATTCAGGCCACTATCACCTTTCTCTGAGATTATTAGGCTAGGGGGAAATGTCTCTATCTCTCAAGTCTTTCTCCATTCTACTCCATTCTGCATAAGCAATTTTCATAAAGTACATGTCTAGTTACCATGCTGTCCCTACCTCTACTCAAAAAACTCTAGTGTCTACTCTGGCATTTAAATTTCTTCATAACCTGGTTCCTTCCTAACTTTCAAAACTTCTTAGATATCATGCCCACATGATGCAGCATGCTCTGTCCCCCTACCTTTGCACTGGCTATTCCCCATATACTCACTCCCTCCTCACTTCCACCTCTTAGAATCCTTGGTTTCCTTCAAAATTCAGCTCAATCATGACTTTTCCACAAGGCTTTTCTTGTTCCTTCTAGACACTAGAGCACTTCCTTCTAACACCTTGGATTTATCTTGTATGTATGATATATATATATATATATATTCATATTATATTTTGTTAAATATTTTATCTATATCAGCTCCTTTTAGGCAGGAACTGTTTCACTCTTGTTTTTTGTATCCCCAATATTTACAACTGTGTCTGGCACATTATAAGAGTTTAGACCCCAAATCTAGAGCTTTTCCATTACAGCATGCCATAGTCAAAGGATGTGAAGATAGATGATAATGTATTATTGAAATGACTTACTGTACGGTCAAGTATGTGAAGAGGAGGAAGTGAAACCAGAAACATGGTAGGATAACAGAAAGGTAGTAGTTTTCGGTAATGGTGAGAAACAAGTGTAACCACACCTACGAATGGCTAAGTTAAATAACTGAGAGCCAGGGTGTCAGAAGGGTCATCGCCATACAGGACCGAAGTCACAAAGTATAAAATTTCAGGGCTGAAGTGGAAAGACTGTAAATCATGTACTAAAGTGGGTAAGTCTGGCAGATGATAACACGAAAAATAAAAATAATACTAGCTAAAATTTACATAGTGCTTATTACGTGCCAAGTACTGTTAAAATGCTTTAAAATTATCTCATTTAATCTTTACAACAACTTGGAGGGGTACTATTATTTCCATTTTACAGATGAGGAAACTGAGGCAAGCAGAGGTTAAGTGACTTGCTTAAATCACCTTATATCTGAGGTGATAAGAGGCTGGATTTGAATTCTAATTGAATTTCTAACTCCAGGCTCCTATCCACTGCACCTACTAGAGTGATGTAATTAGATGAAATGACTTTCAAAGGAGAGTTTGTTGAGCCATAGGGAAGAGCTTAAGTCCAGAAATTGTAGTTGGAAGCAAGTGGTATGCCAATTCCTTATGATTCTTAATTAGAGCAGATGAGAGAAATAATGAGAAATGTGATGTTCAATGGGTTTCAGGTAATGGTAGGAGGTAGGAGAAGAAGTCAGTGATAAAGAAGTTTATTAAAAAAATATGTATATATTTATATATGTATATATATCAAATGATTATTAACTCTCCTTTCTACTGCCTCCCTAGTTGCACACACACACACACACACACACACACACACACACACACAGAAACCCCTCAACAAATAAAAAAATAAGAAAAACAAATTTCCACATTGGCCATGTGGAAATGCATGTCTCATTCCAGACTTTAGGTCTATTGCTTCTCTGGGAAGAGGTGGATGGCATGATTCGCATTCAGTCCTTTGGACTCATGGTTTATGATTGCACTAATCAGAGTTCTAATGTATTTCAGAATTGCTTTTCTCTTCAATGTCATTGTCAATGTGTAAATTATTTTCTTAGTTTTGATAAATTCTCTCTGCATCAGATCATAGGGAGCTCCTCAGTTTCCTCAAAACTGCCTATTTCATAATTTATTATGAAATTACTTTAATATACCACCATCTTAGTTTCCATCTTTAGACAGCAATGAAAAGAGCTCCTATAAATATTTTTTGTATATTTGTGTGTTTTTTCTGTATTATCTCTTTGAAAAAGAAATCTAGTAGAGGTACACCTAGATCAAATGGTAACTTTGGGGGTAAATTCCGTGTTGCTTTCTACATGGACTCAGTCAATTCATATCTCCATCACACAGTGCATTAGGGTGTTTCTTCATAATTTTTCTCCTCTTTTTCCATCTTTGTGAATCTAATAGAGGTGAGGTAGAAACTCAGAGTTGCTTTAATTTGGATTTTTCTAATTCTTTGTGATTCAGATAATTTTTTCATGTAGTTATTGACAGCCCTTCCTTAGCCCCCACTCCAATGAAGAATAGAGAAAAGAAAAACAAATTCTCCCCAACAAGTATTCATTGTCAAGTAAAATAAATGCCCACATCGGCTTTGTAGAAAAACACCCTAAATCCATCACCTCACTGTAAGGAGGTGTATAATATATTTCATCATCAATCCTCTGGACACATGGATAGTTATTATATTGCTCATACTTCTTACAGCTTTCAAAATTATTTGTCTTTATAGTTTTGTTGTTATATAACTTGTTCTCATTCTTCTCATTTAACTTTTCATCAGTTTATAAAAGTCCTCAAAATTGTTCATTTTAATAATATTGATGCTATAGAATATCTCTTTTTCTTCTGGTCCTGCTTATTTCACCCTGTATCAGTTCATATAAAAACATCTATAAGTTCTAGGACTCTTTGTCCTAGCCCCCACTTATATTAAAAAGTCAAGTCTCTTAGAGCCAGGTTAAATCTCCTGAGAATTCTAGGGGCATACCTGAAGGGTTGGTGTATTTTTCTTTTGTTATCAGTCAGAATTCCATCCAGTGTCTTCTCCCCCCAAATCAATCACAAGTTAGTTCCTTTATATAAATATGGTCTAGTCATTAGTTCCCAGTATCATTTAACCAATCAACATCAATTAGCTCTTACAAAGAAAGGTTTACTGAGAAGATATATTAAGAAGAGAAATAAAAATCTTTCTTCCTTTCACATAGGGATATATTCTCCCCTAAACTACCCCAGGCCCTGGAGAGGAAGGGTTCAAAATTAAAGAAGTTTCTTTTTTTTATTATTAAACAAATGCTTTATTGACTTCAGTTTTACATCACTCATTTCCAATAGATTTTGAGTTACAATTTCCCCCTCCCCGCTTTTCCCCTGCCCACCATCCCAGAATAGCAGTCCCACAAGATATTGCTTCCTCCAATCTGCTCTCTCCCATATCTTCTCCCATACCCCCTTCGACTTTTCCATTAGAGCAAGGTGAATCTCTGTGCCCCAATGCCTGCACATCTTATCTCCCAATTATAAGCAAAAGAGTATTAATAATAGTATTTATATATATTTGAAACATTTAATTTTAAGAACTCAAATTTCAGATCCATTCCCTTCCTCCCTTGTCATCCATTCCCTCTGGGAAGATAAGTAATTCAGTATATGTTGTACATGTCTAGCTATGCAAAACATTACCATAGTAGATATATTGTACAAGACTGCTTATAATTTCCTCCCAGCCATCCCACCCCCCACCTGATCCATTCCCTACTTGATCCTGTCACTTTTCTATAGTGGGTATTTCCAACCTCCCCTCCCCCCAGATGCCCTCCCATCCATCATCCCTCCTCTCATCCCCCTTCCCCCTATTCTGCTGCAGGTTGAGATATCCCATTTAGTATGTATGTCATTCTCTCCCTGAACCAAATTCAATGAGAATGTGGTTTTGCCTTTTTGCCTTCCTATTCTTCCCCTCCCCTGCAGCCACTTCTCCTTGCTTCTTCTACACGAGATAGTTTACCCTACCCTGTCTCTCCCTGTCTCCTCTTGCCACTTGCCTCTCTCACCTCATAATTTCACCCCTTAAGTATCATCCCTTCCCAACAAATTCAACCTATGCCCTCTATCCATGTGTAACTGTAAACATATATACACCCATTCACATATGTATTCAAATGACCATACACCCTTCTTCCATTATTTTCATACTGAGAGGGGTTTCATCAATCACAGTTATTGTTTTTCCATATAGGAATGTAAATAGTTCAACTTTGATAAGTTCCTTTTGGTTTCTTTTCCCTGATTACCTTCTCAGGCATCTCTTGCTTCTTGTGTCTGGATGTCAAATTTTCTATTCAACTCTGGTTTTTTCAAACATCTACAAAACATCTGTCCCCACCAACTTCACATCCAAACACAGTATAACAAATGGATGAATCACTCTGATCCATTTCTATTTGATCCATTTACTAGGTCAAACCGGTCACTAAGGAACTTATTCCTCAGTAGGCTTGGTTGTCCACAAAACTGGCATCTAGATCCTCTAGTAGCTTAGTCTTTCAACCTTTTAAACCTAAAAAGGTCACAATCTCATCTGATACTCTTTCACCTAAAAGCAGGAAAGAAAACTGCGGAGGCAATGAACATGATTGCATTGTTGTTCAGTTGTTTAGTCATGTCCAATTCTTCATAACCTCATACACAATAGCACACCAGGCCCTTCTGTTTTCCACGATTTTCAGAAGTCTGTCCAAGTTCAAATTTGTTGTTTCCATGAAGCTATCCATTCATCTTGTTCTCTGCTGTCCTCTTCTCATTTTGTCTTCAATTTTTTCAGGGTGTTTCCTGATGAATCCTCTTTTTATTAGGTGGTCAAAGTATTTAAACTTTAGCTTCAATATTTGTCCTTCCAAAGAATAGCCTGAATTAATTTCTTTAAGTATTGCCTGCCTGATTTGTTCTCCTTACTGTACAATGGATTCTCAAAAGTCTTCTTCAGCACCAAAATTCAAAAGAGTTAATTCTGTGCCCTCAGATTTCCTTATAGTCCAACTCTCACAGTCATATATTGCTACTGGGGAAAAAAATAACATTGCTATAACCACGTAGACCTTTGTCAGCAATATATCTCTGAATTTTAGTATACTGTCCACATTCCAAGAATCAAGTTTCTTTTAATTTCATTGCCATAATTGCCATCTTCAGTGATCTTTGAGTTTAAGAATATAAAATCTGACACTTCCATTTCTTTTCCCTCTATTTGCTAGAAAGTTTTGGGACCAGTTTCCATGACCTTAGGGGGAAAGAGAGAGGCAGAGAGAGAGAGAGGGAAGAGAGGGGAGACAGAGAGACAGACAGACAAATGGCAAACCAGAGAGAGAGAGAGAGAGAGAGAGAGAGAGAGAGAGAGAGAGAGAGAGAGAGAGAGAGACCTGGGGATACAATTACAAACAGAAAGAAAGTCCCTGCTCTCAGGTAAT
Organism: Gymnobelideus leadbeateri; assembly: GCA_011680675.1. Taxonomy (NCBI): domain Eukaryota; kingdom Metazoa; phylum Chordata; class Mammalia; order Diprotodontia; family Petauridae; genus Gymnobelideus; species Gymnobelideus leadbeateri. Next base: position 138,215 of record WOXC01010203.1, on the reverse strand, counting down.
TTGCATTTTTATAGGAAAAAACTATATAAAGGGGAGTTGAGGAGTGGGTAGAAGGATATGCCTATAGAGACATGGAGTAGAGATGGCCAGGAAGTTCTGTGGTGGCCTGGATCTGGGCAAGATAAGTCCAATAGGGGGTAGAGACCAATTTTCTATTGGGAAGAGGTTGGAGATGTTAACCTGTTTATTTTGATTCCATTTCTGTTACCTAGGAATACACAGATATTTGAACTCTATGGGTTCATGCCGTACATCTGAATGAAAAAAAGGGGGGAAAATCAGATAGTTATTAGGATTTTTCTTTTTTCTTTTTTTAAAAATTAATTAATTTATTTTGAGTTTTCAACATTCACCTCCACAAGACTTTGAGTTCCAAATTTTCTCCCCATTTCTCCCCTCACCCCTATCCCAAGATGGAATGCATTCTTACTACCCCTTCCCCCAGTCTGCCCTCCATCCTATCACACATACCCCTCTTATCCCCATACCCCTTATTTTATTATAGGGCAAAATAGATTTCTTTACCACATTGCCTGTATATCTTATTTCCCCGTTGTATGCAAAAACAATTTCCAACATTTGCTTTTAAAACTTTGAGTCACAAATTCTCTCCATTCTTCCCTCCCCACTCACCCTCATTGAGAAGCCAAGAAATTCAACACAGGCTATACATATATAGTTATGGAAAACACTTCTATAGTAGTCATGTTGTAAAAGACTAATTATATTTCCCTCCATTCTATCCCTCCCCTCATTATTCTATTTTCTCCTTTGACCCTGTTCCTTTTCAAAAGTGTTTGCTTCTGACTACCCTCTCTCCCAATACGCCCTCCCTTCTGTCATTTCCCACTCCTTATCTCCTCCTCCTTACTTTCTTGTAGGGTAAGGTGCCCAACTGAGTGTGTATGTTATTCTCTCCTTAAGCCAAATCCAATGAGAGTAAGGTTCACTCATTCTCTCTCACCTCCTCCCTCTTCCCCTTCATTGTGAAACCTTTTTCTTGCCTCTTTTATGTGAGATAATTTATCCCATTCTATCTCTCCCTTTCTCATTCTCCCTATTTTTCCTGTCACCCCTTCATATTTGACTCACTCTGTGCCATCTATCTACCTTTGTATCTATTTCCTCCAACTATCCTAATACTGAGAAAGGTCTCATGAGTTACAAATATCATCTTTCCATGTAGGAATGTAAACAGTTCAACTTTAATAAATCCCTTATGATTTATCCTTCCTATTTACCTTTTCATACTTCTCTTCATTCTTGTATTTGAAAATCAAATTTCCTTTTCAGCTCTGGTGTTTTCATAAAGAATGCTTGAAAGTCACAAGTATACATATACAGAGGGCACAGGATGAGTTGAACATGAAGGGATGATATCTAAAAATTAAGAAGTGAGAGAGGAATATATTGGGAGGAGGAGAAAGAGAGAGATAGAATAGGGTAAATTGTCTCACATAAAAGAGGCAAGAGAAAGCTGTTACGATGGAGGGAAAGAGTAGGAAGGCAAAAAGGAATGAGTCAACCTTAACTCTCCTTGGATTTGGCTTAAAGAGGGAATAACATTCACATTCATTTGTGTATTTTACCCTATAAGAAAGTAGGGGGAAGGGATAAGAGGGAAGATGATAGAAGGGAGGGCAGACTTCGGGAGAGGGTAGTAAGAAGCAAATACTTTTGAAAAGGGACAGGGTCAAAGGAGAAAATAGAATAAATGGGGAGGGCAGGATAGGACAGAGGAAAATATAGTTAGTCTTTCACGACAAGACTACTGTTGAAATGTTTTGCATAACTACACATGTATAACCTATATTGAATTCCTTGTCTTCCCAGTGGGGATGGATAAGGAGCAAAGAAGGGAGAGAATCTGGAACTCAAAGTTTTCAAAACAAATGTTAAAAAAAATGTCTTTACATGCAATTGGGAAATAAGATATACAGAAAATGGGGGATAGAAATACATCTTGCCCTAAAGGAAAGTGAGGAAGGAGTATGGGGGGATACAATAGAGAGAAGATTGGGGGAAGGGATATTTAGTATGCTTGCCATCCTGAAGTGGGGGGTAGGGGAGAAATGGGGAGAAAATGTGTAACTCAAAATCTTATGGAAATGAATGTTGAAAGCTAAAAACTAAAAATAAATAAATATTTTTATAAAGAAAAAAAGAATGCTTGAAAGTCCTCTGTTTCATTGAATAGCCATATTTCCCCCTGAAGTATTATACTCAGTTTTGCTGAGTAGGTAATTCTTAGTTTTAATCCTAGCTCTTCTGACCTCTGGAATATCATATTCCAAGCCCTTCAATCCCTTAATGTAGAAGCTGCTAGGGCTTATGTTATCCTAATTGTGTTTTCACAATACTCAAATTGTTTCTTTCTGTTTTTTGCAATATTTTCTCCTTGACCTGGGAACTCTGAAATTTGGCTACAGTATTCCTAAGAGTTTTCCTTTGGTGATTTCTTTCAAGAGATGATTGATGGATTTTTTTTTTTTTTGCCTTTTTGGAGGGCAATTGGGGTTAAGTAACTTGCCCAACATTACCGGGCTAGTTTGTGTGTGTGTGTGTGTGTGTGTGTGTGTGTGTGTGTGTGTGTGTGTGTGTGTGCGCGCGCGTGTGTTAAGTGTCTGCGGCCGGATCCGAACTCAGGTCCTTCTGACTCCAGGGTCCACCTAGCCTTCCCCAATCTATGGATTCTTTCAATTTCTCTTTTACCTTTTGCTTCTAAAATATTAGGGCAGTTTTCCTTGATAATTTCTTGAAAGATGATGTCTAGGTTTTTTTTTAATCATGGCTTTCAGATAGTCCAATTTTAAAATTATCTCTCCTGGATCTATTTTCCAGGTCAATGGTTTTTCCATTGAGATATTTCACATTATTTTCTATTTTTTCATTCTTTTGGTTCTGTTTTATAATTTCTTGGTTTCTCATAAAGTCATTAGCTTCAATTTCCTCCATTCTAATTTTGAAGGAATTTTTTTTTAAGTGAGCTTTTGGACCCTCCTTTTCCACTTGGTCAATTCTGATTTTTAAAACATTCTTCTACTCATTGGCTTTTTGGACTTCTTTTGCTATTTGGATTAGTCTATTTTTAAGGGGTTATTTTCTTCAGTATTTTGGGGGGGGGTTTCCTTTAGCAAGCTGTTAACTCAATTTTCATTATTTTCTTGCATCACTCTCATTTCTCTTTCCAATTTTCCTCTACTTCTCTAACTTGATTTTCAAATACTTTTTGATCTCTTCTATGGTCTACAACCAATTCGTATTTTTCTTGGAGACTTTTGATGTAGGATATTTGTTTTTGTTGTCTTCTTCTGATTGTATTTTTTTATCTTCTTTGTAACCAAAGTCAGATTCTATAGTTTAACTTTTTTTTTACATTGTTTAATCATCTTCCCAACCAAATAATTGACTTTCTAATTCCTTGTCAAGGCAGGACTTTGCTTCTAGTGGGGATAGGGGTGGCTATGGGGGTGGGTGTACTGTAGCAGGCTTCATGATTTGTTTTTTCAGCCATCAGATACCCCACTGTCTGTGGGCCCAGAACTCCAGAAGCAATTGTTGCTGCTGCTGCTGCCGCTGTTGCCACCTCTACTTGCTGCTCTGGGGCTGGGGCTGGATTGCTCACCCCTCTTTCACCCAGGTCCCACAGAGTTTCTCCATTGACCTTCTACATTGTTCTCAATGTTTGTGGGTTGAGAAATCTGGAAATTATCAGTGGCCAGCAATTCAGTCCCCTGAGGCCTGCTCCAACCCCGTCTGTACCTGGTGTAGCCCATGCCAGACTGTGCTCTGCTACCAGACTGGTGCGATATACCCATCCTGTTGATTTTCCAGGCTGCCTTGGGCTGGAGATGTGGTTCACTCTGTCATTTTGTGGGTTTTGCAGCTCTAGAATTTGTTTGGAGTAATTTTTACAGGAGTTTGTGGGCGAGCTCAAGCAAGTCCCTACTTTTACTCCGCCATCTTGGCTCTGTCCTGAGTTTTACAAATTTGTTCACATACTGAATACAGCACTTTAACTGTATCCTCTTTAAGATTTTAAATAGCTCAGTTAGAATTCCATTACTTCCATTAGCCTTATTGTTAGCGGTATTTCCTAGTTATCAATACTTCCCTTGACCTCATTCTCCAGGATGTATGTCTCTAGATCAATAACCATACCATCATGGTTATTGATGATGTTAAAATCTTTCTTGAATAGTTCTGCACATTCCTGTTACCTCCTCTTAATCTCTTTTACTTCTGTTATGGTCCTACAATTTCTGACTTTTATCATGCCAATTTTTGTGTTAAACTTTCCTTTGAGATTTCAGATTGTCTCAAAAGGATCACTTTCCAATCTATTGTTTTCTTCTATTTCTTTGCATTGTTCATTTAGAAAAATCTTCTTATCTCTTCTTACTATTCTCTATAATACTTCATTCATTTGGGTATATCTTTCCCTTTTTCCTTTCTTCTTTCCTAAGCACTTGGTAAAGCCACATCACACAACCATTTTGCTTCCTTGCTCTTCTTTTTCTTTGGAATGTTTTTTTTTTTTCTTGCTGTTTCCCATACAATTTCGTGAACATCTATCCATAGTTCATCAGGTACTGTATGTAATAGATCTAAATCCTTAAATCTATTCATCCTGTCCATTTAATATTCATAAGGGATGTTATTTAGGTTATACCTTAATGGTCTTGGTTGTTCCTACTTTCTTCAATTTAGATCTGAATTTTGCAGTAAGAAGCTCATGATCTGAGTCACAGTCAGCTCCAGGTCTTGTTTTTACTGACTGTATAGAGTTTCTTCACCTTTGGTTGGGAAGTATATAATCAATATGATTTCCATATTGACTACCTGGGGATGTCCATGTGCTGAGTAACTTTTTGGGTTGTTAAAAAAAAATGTTTGCTGTGACCAGCGAATTATTTTGACAAAACTCCATTAGTCCCCACTCTGCTTTATTTTGTGCTCCCAAAACAAAACTTGTCTGTTTTTCCAATTACTTTTTGATTTCCTACTTTAGCATTCCAATCTACACAAGGAATGTGGTGTCATTATTTTTGGTGTTATTTCTAGATTTTGTAGGCCTTCATAGAACTGCTCTACTTTGACCTCTTCAGCATCAGTGCTTAGATCACAGACTGATATTATTGTGTTTCTGGATGGTTTGCCTTGAATTCAAACAGATAATTCTGTCATTTTTGAGATTATATGCCAGTACTGCTTTTCTCATCCTTTTATTTACTATCATGGCTACTCCATTTCTTTCAAGGGATTCTTTCCATAGTATTATGTGCAATGATCCACTCATTTTTATCCATTTTAAGCTCACTGACACTCAAGATATCAATGTTTAATTTTTCTCTCTCTTGTTTGATCACATCCATACTTTGGTTCATAGATCTTATATTCCAGGTACTCCTACAGTATTGATCTTTACAGAATCAGACTTTCCTTCAGTCACCAGATACAGGTGCCCTGAGCTTCCTTTTGGCTTTGGCCCAGCTGCTTCACTCTTTCTCAGGCTACTTGTAGTTTTCTTCTGCTCTTCTCCAGTAGCATGTGGGACACCTTCTGACCTGTTCATCTTCTGTTATCATTTTATTACTATCCATGGGGTTTTATTGGCAAAGACACTGACTGGAGTAGTGTGCTATTTCCTCCTCCAGTCAGAACTCTTCTCTATGACCTGTCCATCTTGGACAACCCTTCACCACAACAAAGCTCATAGTTTTGCTGAGCTATGCAAGCCCCTCCACCATGACAAGGTAGTTATCTGAAGGGAATATGGTCCCATATTATTAGACAAAGATGGGCCTGCATGGAGATATTATGGTCTGAAATCATGCATCTCTTCCCTCAGTTGTAATCATAGAGGAAAGAGGGATCAAATAATTTGGTTAGTGCCTTCCCCCTCCCCCTAGCATTTTATGTATCTAAAGCAAAATGACAAAATCATTTCATAGGTCATTTGTCATAAAAGACTCTTAATTTAGAAATACTGGGAAATTATCATCAAGAAAGTATGATTTCAGGAACAAGAACTATGGGCAAGAGATTAGAAAGCAGCTTAGAAAAAGAAAAAGGAAAATTTTACCCATTAAGGACTTTATAATTTTATAAGAACTCATTAAACCATATGGAAGTATCATCCACAATACCAGAACTGTGTCAAGATTTGCTCTTGAGTCAACTGAGATGATATTTTCCACTCAAACTTATCATTAGTACTAGGAGAAGGCAGCTTTTCTGCTCAAAGATCATTCATCAGAGTTAAACTAACTAAACACCAATATCAATTTCCTAAACAGCTTTTTAGATCAACAGAAACGACATTTAGATCCTAGCTCTACATAAATTTACACTTTTGTCCAAAGTTGGATATAAAAATATAGATTTAGAACCCTGGAAATGGACATTTTAAGTACCTATGCCAAATATAAGCATAGATAGATGTATTATATATATATATATATATATATATATATATATATGTGTGTGTGTGTGTGTGTGTGTGTGTGTGTGTGTGTGTGTGTGTGTGTGTGTGTGTAACATGAGGGTCTCTCTACTTAATAAACTGTACTTTTCTGAACTTCTTGAGAATTTAAGTGCTTGGATTACCAGGTAATGGATGATCAACTTTCTTCAAACAGTAGACCCAGATTATTTCATTTATTTGTAGTAGAAAATGAACTTCTGGAATTCTTTATTTTGCCTACATGATATTTATAAAATATGGAATTTTCTACATTGTTTTTGTCTTCATTAAACTGTAGCATGCTAATTCACAAGAAGAAAAAGTAGTAAAATATGGAGTATGGACAATAAATTTAAGATAAAAATCACCATTTGTCAGGGATGCTATAGACAGAATCTATGAGAAGTTGCTTCCAACTCTCAGTTGACCATGTGATCATTAAGAGTTGATAGGTGACTATGGGTGATAGCAATACAATCAGGTGGATATTTGATGAATTTTTGTGTATTTTAATTTTGTGTATCTGAACCCAGTTGTATATACATTTTACTGGAAGTCATATGATAGTTTCCTTGAAGTCATGAACTCTTTAACCTCTTTGTGCCACGCTTGGTAATTGTCAAGGGTAGAAGGACTTTAATAAGTATCTTCTTTACTATCCCAGTCAGCATAGTTCTATTTGTATAATCCTATCTTATCTGCTTGAGTTTTTCGCCATCCTCTAGAAAGAAGGTGAGGTACAAGAAAGGCACATCAATATCATAGCTGCCTTTGAGCTGTCCGTGCTCCTTTCTGGTGTTTTAACCTCCAGAAAATGCATGTTTGCTGATCTTGTTCTTGACCTGCTTGGTTGTGTCAAAGAGGAAAATGTAAGAGTTGGGGTTTCTGGCTCTAGTCATAATCTGGGCTCTCTGCAGAGCTGGGAAGAATGTTGAATGAAGCCAGGCTGGTTTGGGACAGCTGATCACTGGGGCCACATCTCTTGTCATTCTAAAATAAGGATCCAGGCACATAGAACACTGAATATCTGTCCTGTTTGAAATATCTGTGGAAATGCTGAAGAATGGGGCAGCCTGGATAACAGGAAAACTAATTTTTCCAAAGAAATCATTGTCACTGAATCCAAAGATACCTTTTACTTGGTTAAATGTGACATGCCTTTGTAATTTTTCTGCATTCTTTTAGAAATTCCCATATATTCCAGGTCAAAAAAAAGATGAAAGCTTTATGTCAAAACTGTAGAGTATGATGTAATTTGCATTTTCTACTATATAACCATATGTTTGTTCAAGTGCTAGCTCTTTCCAGAGGTATTTTTCATTCAGTCATCCACTTTGTGAAATTAAATGGGGTAAGATGACCTATAAGCATTGCTTCAGAAGGACTTCAGCCTGTATAAAGATAGAACTGCTTTTTTTCAAATGCATCAGTAATGCTGCTCATGTCCCTGTGAGAGAAAAATATGCCCCTATTCAATAAGTTTTGTGTTTTTTGTCCTATAATCCTCTCAATACACGCTATCAGTTCTTGCTGCTTCTGATCTAAACAATAAGTTTATCATAGTTGATGCCTTTGGTACTGTGATCTGCACAGTCCAAGGAACATCTACAAAATCCTCTTCACTTCAGTGGTCCCAGGCTTCCCACTACTGTCAGGTCTGGAGTTTGTGGAGGGGGAATTGGCATTATAATCCTTTTCTGTCATTTCTTTGTAATTTAGTTTGGGGGATAATAATTGTTTTACAGCAGAATCAATTTCATCCATTGGTACTTTTTCTGCTTTCAATGATTGGACAATTTCTCCTTGTGCTGTTGTGCTTTTGAATAGCTCCAGTGGAAAGGAAGGATATGGTTCACCATTCAGAACATTGCCCATTTTCCACAGCTTAGGTTTGTGAAATTAAAACGCTTCAGGATAACAACTGATTGGACTCAGTAGTGCAGAAGAACAAAACAGAGGTTCAGTCCCTCTTAACCTGTCGTCCCAGCACTGTAGCTGCTGCTGATCTCAGTGAAAGTGGACTGAGGTATATTGTAGCTGCTTAATGCCTTTTGCAAACACTTTCAGTTCTGCCTTAGTGAACACCTGAGCAGCTCCTCTTCTTAATGTGGTAAGCAGACTAGAAATACCTGTGCCTGCTTTTAAGAGCATGGGGAGTTCATCACCAGATCTGTCTGCACATGCTCTATACTGACTGGGCTCATTATTCAACCTCTACCTCCACCTCCACCCAACACACCTTAGCATCTAAAATATGTCAGCCTCAATCTCCCTGGTGACTAGAATGGACCAATTCTTATGACATGGGAAGGATCTGGAAGTGGCGAGATGCTTTCACAAATCCTGTCTCTTAGTTGGTCCCAGATGCTTTGAGTGGAGATGGAGAGGATAAGGGGTTGTGGAGGAGAGACTGATGGGATTGGTTGTACAGTTGTATGGTTGGTAAAAACAAACTTTGTTGGTTGAAAGACAGAGAATTGAAATACAGAATTGAATGCTACCTTACAGTTGGTAAAATTTGTGTTCAAGCCCCACTTCTGACAAGTACAAATGACTGGGGACAGAATTTAAACTCTCTGTGGCTTAAGCATTTTTCCCCTTTTCTTTCTTTTTTTGGTATCAGTATCACTCATCCACTCTCCCATTCTCCACCCAGAAGAAAATCCCTTTCTTGTAACAATTAAATATAATCAGATCAAAGCAATCCACAAGCCTGAAAATCTATGTCTCATTCTGCATCTCTAGTCTAACACTTCCCTGCTAAAAACTGGTCATTGTGGTGATCATAGCTCACAGTTTCTTTCACATTTATTTTCCCTCACTATGTTGTCATCGTCGTATAAATGATTCTCCTCCATTCATGCTCATTCATTCTGCATTAGTTCATTCAAAATTTCCCAAGTTTCTCTAAATTGATCCCATTTGTCACTTATCCCACAACATATTCAGTCATATTCAAAGTCTATAATGTGTTCAGTTATTTCTCAACTGATGGGTACCCATTTTGTGACAAATTATTTGCTATAACAAAAAGAAAAGAACAGTTACAAATGTTTTTGTACATATGGATTATTTCCTTCTTTCTTTGATCTCTTTACAATATAAATGTAGTATCACTAAGTCATTGGACACAAGTTGGGTTTAAGGATGATAAGACTGCATCACCACTTTACCAAAAACACATCAGTGTGCTAGTTTTTCCGCAACTATTTCAAGAATTTTCACTATCCTTTTTTGCCATTGTGGTCATTCTGGTGGGTGTGAGATACAACCTTAGTTGCTTTAATTTGCATTTTTATTAGTAGTAATTTGGAAAATTTTTCATATGCATAATGAGAGCTTAGTCATATCTTTTACCATTTATTTATTGGGGGATGAATTTTCTTCCTTTGTATGAATTAGTTCCTTATATATTGTTGTTGTTGGACCTTTATCACAAAAACTTGCTGCAAAGATTTTTTTTACAATTAACCGTCTCCATTATAATTTAACTGCATTGATTTTGTTCTTCAAGAAGCTTATCAATTTTATGTAATAAAAACTATCATTTTATCTCTTGTGATCATCTCTATCCTTTGGTCAAGAACACTTTCTCTATCCATAGCTTGGCATTTCTTTCCCTGCACTTTTATTCTCTTCACGATATGATCTTTTACATCTAGCTCTTTTATCTATTTGAAGTTTATGGTGTACAATGTTGGTCTAATCTTATTTCTACCAGATTGCTTTCTAGCTTTCCCAATAGCTTTTGTCAAATAGTGAGGAGTTGTTTAGCTGAGTGATTAGAGTTCTTTGATTCATTAAAAACTATTCTACTATGTTTGATAGCTACTGGATCTTATGTACCTAGTTTTTTGTACCTGATCAACTTTCTAAAATTTAAAGCTTGGACCTAGTAAATTTAATGATCACTACTCTATAGTATAGCTTGAAATTTGATATTGCTAGTCCCCTTTCCTTCCTACCTTTTTCATTATTTTCCTTGGTATTCTGGACCTTCTGTTCTTCAAGATGAACTTTTTTTTTTTTTTGATGAAGAGCTTGGGTATGATAAAGGAATTCCAGAATGCAGCCTGGAGATGAATGAGACATGAATGGCCTGGGTACCCTCCTTAAAAGGAGATGACAAAAGGAGACCAAGAGGCAAAAGTGCTCCTCTGAAAAGGTAATGAGACAAAGGAATAGAGGTTTTGCCAGCCTGACACACAAATACCTCCCTTAAGAGAAAATCAGAAAGGCAAAGTTATCTTTTGCTACTCTACAAAAGATGGTCATATGGAAGCCCAACGCACATATGGTAACATGGTACCAAAGAAATTGTGCTAAATTTTGAAATAGAGAACCTAATTCACATACCCAATCTGCTACTTATAGTTACTACCTACCTAAATTCTGACAACTTAACCTCTAACTTAACAGCAAGAAATAACTTCTTACTGTGGAAAAATGGGGAGGGGAGTGTTTGAATTAGATAGCTTTAATAAACCTTCTGCCTCTAAACTGTGATCTTATGACCTTGAAACCTTATGACCCTAAGAAAATGTACTGTCAGTGGTGGAAAAGTTGAAGGCTACAGAACTAATTTTAGGAAAACGAGACAGGGCCAGAAATGGAGTATACTTTAAGTATTACACAGTAAGATGTTAGCTTTAGATGGTATCAGAGGTTTAGAACTATATCTTAATACTTTAAAAGGGACCCACAATCTGAACCATATTGGGTATTCTGAGACCAGAACAATGATCTCAATGGAACTAATATGTGGCTTTTTTTAGTAAATGGGTACAATGCCACTAGAAATGATAGTACTTGCTTCAACATTAGAGGGACCAAGAACAATTATTTGATACAAAAATATTTGCTTAATTCTTCAAAGTATTCTTAAATTCCTGTCTTAAACATGTTGATGTTTGAGAAAGAGGGCCATGCCTTCCTACTTACTTGTATTTTGGAGTCTGCGAAAATGGAGACAATGCAGATACTGAAGGCTAGTATGGAAGAGAAAAAAGTTAAAAGGAGTTTACTCCGACTCAGAAGAGCTTGAGTGAATTCCCATGAATTGCAACAGATAGTTTTCCTGGGAAATCTTGGAATTTATGAGGCCCACTGGTTAACAGGTTTTTGGAAAACTGCTTTATACCTACTTGTGGAAATACTGGGCTACTTGAGTGTTTACCAAAAAAGTTCCAGAGGCTGAAAGGGACCTGCAGACAACCACATTTAAGCACTTACTATGTACAGATGATCCAGAGAGGCTCTCTGATGAGTACATAGAGACTGATGGATATTTACATAGTGGAAAAGAATGGACTATAAAAGTAACAACTTTTCTTCTTAGTGCTTCACCTATAGACATTCTTAAGGTATATACATACCTCTCCAAGCATAACAACACCGCCAGCTCTACAAAGTAGGATCTTTCCATACCATAAACTAGCTCGGGTATAGGAACAGAGAGGTCAGCAGCTTAGAGGAAAGCTAGAGCTATTTGACTGATGACTACTTCCAGGGAACTTAGCATACTCAGGGAAAACTGAAGAAATCAGTACATGTATAGTCAGATAACAATGCTGATGTTTACCCATGAAATATGCACCTTACTTGGAATTGCATGTCATACTTGATTCACATGTAAAATACTACATGTTTTGAGTGTCTTTGTCTTTTATTTAAGGCAGGTAGGTGGTGCAGTGATTAGAGTGCTGGGCCTGGAGTCAGGAGACCTGAATTCAAATCCAGCCTCAAACACTAGCTGTGTCACCCTGGGAAAGTCACTTAATCCTTTTTGTTTCAGCTTCTTCATCTGTAAAATGAGCTGGAAAAGGAAATGGCAAACTACTCTAGTATCTTTGCCAAGAAAACCCCAAATGGAGTGACAAAGAATCATATACTACCGAGATGACTGAACAACAATATTTTATCTTCTTATTCATACAGAGTGCCCCCAAAGTAACTTTCACTAGCTTAAAATAACATTAAGGCATTTGGGATGCCTTGTATTTATTTCCTTTGTTAGTGTCCTAATGTATTGTATCTGTGTTATTTTGTTAATTATGCATAGTTTTGCTGTTTATTTGTGCATATGTTATTATTTCTTCAGACTTTATTTTGTAGGGCTACTGATGTTATTATTCTCTTACTTTTTTCACTTTTCACCTCTATTGGTATGGAACTCTGTCCTCATTGGTGGAGATTGATACCTGTCTCTAACCAACTCTGCATTCCTTTAATTTCTGTCAATAAATAGAGAGTCCCATGCCAACAGGCTTTGAAATTTGGGTTACACTTGTATTCATGTTTGCTTGTGTTCTATAGATGTGCATGTACTGCTGCGACACACACATATAAGTTATGATGTGTGTAATTTAGATTTGTAATTGCTGAAGTATCCTGTTAAGTATGCTATGCTATCCAATTTTTCTCCATCCACAGTTAATGGATAACCACTCTAAGGTGATTACCTGGGATACTGAATTAATCACCCTTGTCCTACTAATTACTAATGTTGATGCTGCAATATATAATTCCAGAAACAAATGTCCACAATTGATTTTGAAAGGGTGAAATGTCACAGAATATCAGAGACAAGTTTTTTTTGTGTGTAGAAAGTCCTTTGTGTCTGATCACTCGGATTTCTGAGAGATGTAGGAATCAAATGGTCCTCAAAGCAACAATGCCATTTTCCCTTTAACTAGAAGAGACCTGTAGGGAGAAGAGGCTAACAGGGGTTAGTGATGGACATTATGCATGCTATTAGCATTCTAGTTCAAGTGGGTGATTCAAATGAGAGGAGGAGATGGGAAGCAAACAAATTAGCCGAGGTTTGAACTGCAGACAGAACTCCAACATTGTGGCCACAGTTTTCTGTTTTGTTTTGTTTTGTTTTTCTGAAAGTCTAATGGAACAGCCTGAAGTCATGTCTGGAGCAGACTGCTTGTTCTGAACTTTTCTGCCCAATGGACTCGAATAGAAAACTGTGATATGCTTGTCTCTTCTACCCCTCCTTCCTTTCCTCTGTTCTCTGTGGGGTGAGAAATGTGAAAGGAAGATGGCACTTTCCTATGACTCCATTCACTGTCCCACAGACTTTCTAAACCAAAATACCCCTATCCCCTATAATTAACATTTTAATAATTGATAGTGTGGAATAGTTAATAGAACACTGAACTTGACATTAGGAAGACATACATTCAAATCCTACCTCAGACACTACTGTATGACCTTGGACAGATCATTTAACCTAACTCTGCCTCAGTTTCCTCATCTATAAAATGAGAGGTTTAAAGATGAGGTTTAAGCATGTCTATAAAACATCATATTTGACATATGCAATTGGAGGTTTGAGAATGGAAGTCAGGAGAAAGATTAGAGCTGGACAAATCTGAGAATCATCTGCAGAGAAATGTAATTGAATCTATAGAAGCTGATGACATCACTAAGGCAAATAGTATATAGGAAGAAAAGAATAGGGCCCAGGACAGAGCCTTGGGGGTGGGAGGGGAGAGGCTGACAGGGTCTGGTTAATGGGTGTGACCTAGGTGAAGATCCATAACTGAGAAGTCAGACAGGTAGAAGGAGAACCAGGAAAGAGTGATGTCATAAAAATCTAGGAGATAAAGGTGATTTCCAGTGTCAAAAGCTTCAGAGAGGTCAAGAGGCATGAGGATTAAGAGATGACCATTAGATTTGGTCATTGGTACTTGATCGCTACTATCTTTGGAGAGAGCTGTTTCAGTTGAATTATTAGATCAGGAGTCAGACCTTAGAGAGGTCTGAGAGTAAGAGGAAAAGAAATGGAGACATCTATGGCTGTCTTTAGCAATTCCTCTTGAAGGGAGGAAAGATATAATAGGATAGTTATTAAGGATGGACAGATCAAATAAGGGTTGTTTGAGGTTGAGGGAAATATAGGCATGTTTATAGACATGCCCATTAGAATGTCTGGGACTAGGCTTACTTTCTTGGCTTGTGACTTTTGGCTTTGATCTGTCCCAACATGCTGACAGTAAGAGCCTTATAAAAGCCACACCTCTTTCTAGCCTATGCCTTCCCTCTTGACTACCCCTCCTTGCCCCATTCCCATCCATATTCTGTGGTTTAAAATGTGCCTGGGGTGTTGTTTTTTCTCTTTGTATTTTGAAAGGACAGTTCTTCAAGCACTCCAAACTGCAAGCCCCAGACACCCTACATTATTGTTTTCCCTTCTTTTGTTTCAGTTCAGATTAACCTGAGCCAGAAGAAACCAGCTTCAGAAACAGATGAGCATGCTTTCACACACAGTGGGGGAATCTGAGGACAAGAATTAGTGAATGAGCCAAAAGAGAAAACAAAAAACTTAGAGAGATAACTTAGCCACTTGGACAGCCACTTCCTGTTGGAAGGTCTGGAAGAAATAATATTCTAACTTCTTCCAATCAACCATGTGAAATGTAAAGTAGCTTAATGAAAAGACCATTAGGAATTAAGAGACTTGAGTTCTAGTTCTAACTCTGCTTCCAGGTACCTACCTCCAGAGCCAAATCACAGCTGCTCAGTATGTCCCAATTTCCTCAAGTATAGAGTGAGGGGATTGTACTAAATAATCACTAAGGTCTTTAGTTATTACTAGTGTAAGAAGTGCTGCTTTGTTGAAGACAGGGACATTTCATATGAGGGGGAAAATTGCCTCAGGGTAGAAAATTTAAAAGGCTTAAGAGGTTATGTTCTCCTAGGGAAGAAGGCAGAGCCAGGGTCTGATTGGGATGGGAGGACAGAGCTATGTTGAGGCAGAGACTGGAACAGCATGGTAATGGTGGTGGTAGGAAGGGCAGGTGGGCTCCCACCAAAGAGTCATTTGATTGTCTCCTTGACTGATACTGATATGATTCTAGGTCAGATCAGGTCTAGGGATGGGAGAAGAGCTGGTTCAGTAAACTACCACCTTTGTGAGGACTGCCAACAAATGGGAATTGGGGGTAGCTGAGTGTCCAAACATGAGCTAGAAAGTATGTTCTCTCCTCCTCCCATGGAGAGGAAATCCCTTCAACCTGAAAAATATTTGGGTTGTTCTTACCTGGGGGCATTCCTACCTCTCTGAAGTTTTGCCTTCTTGGCTTCTCTAACTTTTACAAGGGCTAGAGGGAATAAGGGTATATGGTTAGGGTTGGGGAGGGTGTGCTGAAATGTCAGGTTAAAAATATGAAAATCCAGAAGGGGTAGAAACACCTGGTAGAAAATGTATATTTCAAATAATTTTTATCATCAAAAGGAATAAAGACTATATCAATGGATTGAGCATGCAGCTATAAAACCAGAGAAATTTAAAAGTGTTTTCTCATACAAAATCCTTCAGAAAAAGTAGAACTGGGATCTAGTTCCTGTCCCAGTAATAACCCTGCCCTCTACTTCATTTGAAGATGAGTGGATTAGTTGGACAATGCAGTCATCTTCAACTCTGTGTCGAAGTTCTCATTTGTTGGCTAGACTCACTGTCGTTGATGTTTTAAACAAAAGTGGCCAAATGCTAGAAATGGCCCTGTTTCACAAAGCATGGTGTCAGTCCTGGCCTCCACCCTCATCAGTGGATAGAATGCTGGACTGGGAGTCTGGAAAGCCTGAGTTCAAATCCAACTTCAAACACTTATTAGCTGTGTGGCCCTGGTCAAGTCATTTAACCTCCATTTGACTCAATTTCCTCAACTGTAAAAAGAGAATAATAACATCACCTACCCTGCAGGGTTTTTTCTGAGGATCAAATAAAATAATATTTGTAAAGAGCTAACTTAGCAGCTCAGTTCCTGCAACCTAGTAGTTTGTATAGATAAATGTTTATTCCTTTCCCTTCCTTCAATTAAAGAGAGTTACACCATAACTGCTCCATAAATTTAGATGGGAAAAAATCAAAACATTTTTAGGCAAAGTTAAGAAGTTTGGTTATAAAGAGATGATAAACAAGGAGGCTTCTTTTTTAAGTGGGAGAAAAGAATCATTAGATTTAGAACCAGAGTTTCAACCTTCCTTTACTACCTATGTGACCTTAAACAATGAGTTTTCTTTCTCTAGGCTTTAGTTTCTTTAGAAGATTATTCTCTTAACCATCTACACCCTTTAAATTTCAATTTCTTCTTAATTATTGGTTTCTTAGTACACATAGATGGAACCAGATGGAGTACCAGACCTGGTATCAGGAAGAACTGACTTCATATCCTGCATCAGACGCTTACTAGTTAGGTGATCCTGTACAAGTCATTTAACACTATTTGCCTCAGTTTCCTCATCTGTAAAATGACCTGGAGAAGGAAATGGCAAATCACTTAAGTATCTTTGCCAAGAAAACCTCAAATGGGACCACAAAGCATTGGACAGGACTGAATTGATTAAACAAGTGGTTTCTTTCTTACTAGTTGTCATATCCAAGGCTCCCTCACTAAAAAAAAAACAAAAACAAAAACAAAAAAAACCACCTAACATCCCAGTTTTTAAAAGAAACTAGGGAAAATGTCCCAAATTACTAGTTATAAAAAATGTAAATAAAACTATTCTGAATTTCTACCTTACATACATCAGATTAACAAGCACACTAATATATGTTGATGGAATCATGAATTTGTCAACCTGTTCTGGAATACACTTTGCAACTTTATTCCTAAAATTACTAATCCTAGAAATACTTATACTAGGCCTATACATAACTCAAAAATATATTTTAAAATGATAAAGTGAAGAAAATTGGGACCTAGTTCCTTCCCTAACACTAACTCTGACCTCTACCCCTTCCATTTGAAAATGAATGGGTCAGTTGGACAATTTTGTCCTTTTCATCTCTGATAGTCTATGAATGTGAAATTTTAGATGTCATTCATAAGCTAGACTATTATTTGTTCATCTATTCTTTTTGTGTTCCTCATAGGGTCAAAGATTTTAAAGTATTGGCTTTGGTTTCCATCTTCTGACCAATTTCTACTTATCTCCTCTCTTCTGTTTCTTGATTCTAGAAATATGAGTTCATGGGGGAAATTTATTTTTAAATAGAAGAACAATGTTCTAGAAATTACCCAGTGTCACAAATCATGGTGCAGTTTTATTTCCCACCCTCACCAAAACAAAATCTCTTGCCAAAGGTCAAGGTATCCCATCTTTGGATCTATGTCCCTCTTCCCCAAGTGCTATACCAGGTGCCAAATGCACCTAAGATCTCATATCCTTTCTTCTAAAATCAGAATGTTGGCCATGGAAACATAGCAATTGTGTCAGAGAAGATGCCTCCCAATGCACAAAAGCTGCTGGAGTTAGATAACCCCCTTTTTCAGTTCCCAGAATGAATCCTATCCCCAACCAACTCTCCCATTAACTTGTAGCCCCTCTCCTGCTGAGAGAACATAATTATCACACATTATTTTCACATGGACTTGGTAGGGATGCATCACTTATTCCCTTTTGTTGACTACTTCCCCTCCTGTATCGTTAATGATACTTGCTGCTGTTGTGGAGGTGTAAGACCAATAACCCCAGCATACAGGACTGCTAGCACAGGTCTTTGATCTGCTTTTCTAAAGGAAAAACAGCTTCAAAGGGGTCAACAATCTTACTTTAATTAAACAGTGCAGACAGATAAGTAGAAAGAGGTAAATATCCAAGAAAGAATTCAATAGGGCTCCAACCATCTAAACAGGGTAAAAGATATATAATCACCAGACCAGGGAATGCCAACATCTGGGGTTAACAAAGCAGAGCAGGGGCCCTTAACAATGGCTAGAGTCTCATCTGGCCAAATCACAAAGACCTCAGGTGAACATTCTTCCCATGAGTGAGCCTAAAAGCAAAATACCACCTCAGAACATGATATACACTTTCAACTTATAGGCTCAGAGTCAGAAGGCATCACAACCCAATTAGGCTCAGTACCAAAAGGTGTGAAAGCCTTCCTGCAAGCAAGCCTCCCAGTAAGCAAGCTTCCCCTAAGCAAGCTCCTCCTCTAAGGCAATATGTGGGCTCAATGTGACTCAGGATGTGTCACAGCTGTGAACTGGGCCAGAGCTAAAAGCAGCAAGACATCTATAATTGAAATACCTGTAGACCTTTAAAACTGGTTACATGGCTCATGTTCCAAGGGAGAAAGGAACACACATGGTCATATAGGCCTATTAATGGATGGGGAAGATCTTATATTCCATTAACCCTACACCTCCTCAAATATTTAATTTTACACTCTGTAAGTGTCCCACAAATGGAGGACATAGGATTTAATCCAGAATATATCAGTTCAATTTTATCTCTGCTTTTTCTGATCCTTTAAGTTCCACTTAGATCTCTATTATCATTGTATCCTTCAAAAAAAACAACAACAACAAATAACAAACCAGTTCTGGTGAGTCCTCCTCTTCTGGGCTACAGTTTGAAGGTCTATGCTTTTTGTAATGTGCTATTTCATTCCCTTCTGTGATTTCTCATGGCAATAGAAGAATCTTAGGTCAGTGGATGAACATTTTCTTAATTACCTACTAGGTGTCAGGCATTTATATTCCCCAAACACTTGGGACATGAACAAAAAAAGTAAAAGACAGGTTTTGCTCTCAAGGAGCTCACCGTCTAATAAAGGAGGCAATAAGTAATTGAATATGTTCAAATAAGCTTAAGAAGTCTCAGAAATAGAAGTTCTAAGTTTAACAGTAATCAGTTTTCAAAAATGATATTAGAAAAATTTATGTCAAAGAGGAAGACTTATAGACACAAGTATTGAATTCTCTTCCTATTCAAAATTCCCTCATCTTTCTCCATGATACTCCCCCCTCCCAAAAAAATAAACTTTCTGATCATTATTTTTCATTTTCACATAAATTTATATTCTCCATACTTCATGTTTCACAGCTACTTTTAATTGATTTTAATAATTATTGTTCCAGATAATTGCTTGGGAAGATAATGATTTGGTTTATTGTGCTTTGGTTTAAGCAGCTCCAGATGTTGAGAGGTGGGAACGTTCTTTGGCTTATTTATGTTTCTGCTGTAGGCTATAGTCTTTCTAGCAAGAAAATTCCTTTCCTTAAAATCAAAACATGCTGACTATATTCTATACATGCACAACTCTAACATAAGTCTAAATATTTATATCAAATTTCTTTACAAAAATTAAAGTGGCCATAATTCTTTTTACAGTCCTCTATTCTTACAGTGTGCCATATAAAGTGAAATTTTTTCCAAGATGGTTGAATAGGTGCAATTCTGAGATTTATAAAAATTTTTCATCTTCAATTCACCAGCACATAAAGTGCTCTCTAGATGCCACACTCTGTGCTGAGGTCTGGGGATATTGATGCTGAATTAGATTTGCAGTCTTATTAATTTGGGGCTTTCCTTCAAGGATGCAGATTTAAACTTATCATTGTTGCCCATCCCGTGTGACTTTTGTCCGTGCCATTCCAGACATTCACTATATAGGGTTCATGCAATAAGTTGGAAGTCTTTAACATGCCCATTATGAGGGTGCCAGTGGGACATTTATGTTTATTTGTTGATCCTTGCTTTTGCTATGTAACAAGCTTGTATTTTGACAAATTTGACAAAAATCAAATGATATTACTATTTCCATACTATTATTTTATTACTATTTCCATATGCATAATAAAACAGAAAAAGAGAATTAGACACGAAACTGTACTAGGTCTCTATTTACAGTGAGCTTTTCTTGATTAATATATAATAAATTCAGGGCATAACTTTTAAAACTGTCATCTTTGTGATTCTTTCTTGTATTCCTTTCTATTCTTTTCAGTGCATTTAAAAAATTCTTCACTGACTCATTTTTCTTTCTTCTTAAAATTATTCTTAACCCTCTTTTCCTTCAAACCCAATTCCATCAAATTGAAGAAAAATAATCATTGTAGCAAATTTGTGCATTCAAAAAACCAAAATTTTGTATCAGTAATTTCTGAAAGTGTTTAACTTTTTCTGCATCTGGAATACATAACTTCTGCATTAGGAGGTTTGTCATTGCTTCATTATTGGGTATCTGGAATCATGACTCTTCACAACTGACCAGAGTACCTAAGACCTTCGAAGTTTTTAAATTTACAATGTTATTGTATAAATTATCTTTCTGGTACTGCTTAATTCACTTTGCAATAGGTCGTGTAAATCTTTGTAGGTTTCTCTGAAATCATCCCATCATAATTTCCATTACAATAAATTGTTGAGCTTTGGTCCAATTGATAAGCATTCCCTTAGTTTCCACTTCTTTACTATAACAACAAAAAGCTGCTATAAACATTTTCATGTACATAGGTCTCTTTTTTTTCTTTGATCTCTTTGGTGGATAGGTCTCACAGTAGTATCTTAATAGGGTCAAAGGGTATGCACAGTTTATTGAGTTTGATCTTTGTTACAAAGTGCTTCGCAGAGTGGCTAGATCAATTCAAAACTCTATCAATAGTGAATTAGTGTGTCAATTTGATGGCTGCCTTTGTTCACCTTTGCCAATTTGCTATGTGTGAGGTAGAATCTCAGAATGATTTTAATTTATATTTATCTAATTGTTAGTGATTTTAGAATCTTTTCAAATAGCTAAAGGAAGCTTAGATTTCATCCTTTGAAAATCACTAGTTCATATCCTTTGACCATTTATTTTTATTTTTATTTTTTTTGCTTTTTCAAGGGCAATTGGGGTTAAGTAACTTGCCCAAGGTCACACAGCTAGGTTTCTGTTTGTGTGTGTTAAGTGTCTGAGGCCGGAACCGAACTCAGGTCCTTCTGACTCCAGGGCTAGCGCTCTACTCACTGCACCACCTAGCTGCTGCATTTGACCATTTGTTACAAAACGGTTCTTATTTTTCATAAATTTGAATCAGTTCCTTATATCTCTTCAGTATGAGACCTTAATCAGAAAAAATGTACTGCAAATAATTTTTCTCCCATTTAACTATATCCCTTCTAATTTTAACTGCATTGGTTTTGTTTGTGCAATAACTTATAAATTGTACATAATCAATATTTTCTATTTTATCATCTGTGATCCTCTCTTTCCTTTGATAGGGCATGATCAGAAATGTATTTTCTTCTTTGTCCTCATTTATTTATGATGTCACCTTTTTTATTTAAGTAATATATCCGTTTGGAGCTTATCTTTGCATAGTGTGAAATTTTGGTCTATATTTAATGTCTGCCAGATTGTTTTCTAGTTTTCCAAGTTTTGCTGACTAATGAGTCCTTACCCAAGCAGTGACAGTCTTTCCATGTATTAAACATTATGTTGCTATATGGGTTTGCTTCTTTATGTTGTATAACTGATCTGTTACACTGATCAAGCTCTACTTCCTAAAGAATACCAAATAGTTTTTAATAAATTCGTTCTGCTAGAAACCATATTTCAAAAATGTAACTTCATTTCATTATGATTAATATATTAGGGAACATTTTGAGCATAATGCAAATTTCAAGTTTGCTTCTGTGCAATTTCTTCTTCTATGAGAAACGAGAATAAAGAAAACTACATCACTTCACAATAACTCACAATACAACCTTTCCACCACCCACTTCCACAGGCAAACGTAGGACTTTGTCAAGGTAAATTGCCATTGTGTATCTTCTGATGCAATAGCAGCTGTGAGCTAAGAAGGACTGATCCATACCACCCCCAGTTCTCACCTAAACCGTTTCCCCTATGGCATCCAAGAATTATCAATGCAGTCTGAGGCAGGCAGAACTACTGAAACCACAATTTATTTTGGTATCTATGTATTTCTTCTTTTTTTCCAAATGCTTTATTAACTTCTGGTTTACATCATTCATTTCTGTCAGATTTTGAGTTACAATATTTTCCCCATTTTTCCCCTACCCACCATCCCAGAATACCAGTCCCACAGGATATCCTCTCATCCAATCTGCTCTCTCCCATCTCTTCTCCCATACCCCCTTCGACTTTTCCAGTAGCACAGGGTGAATCCTCATGCCCGAATGCCTGCACACACACAAGTTTTATCAGTAACAGTTATCATTTTCCCTGTAGGAATGTAAATAGTTCAACTTTTATAAGTTCCTTTTGATTTCTTTTCCCTGTTTACCTTCTCAAGCATCTCTTGCTTCTTGTATCTGAATGTCAAATTTTCTATTCAACTTTGTTTTTTTCCTCAAGAATGCTTGAAAGTCCTCTATTCCACCGAATGACCATATTTCCCCCTGAAACATGATACTCAGTTTTGCTGGGTAGGTGATTCTTGGTTTTAATCCCAGCTCCTTTGCCCTCCAGAATATCATATTCCATGCCCTTCAATCCCTCAGTGTAGAAGCTGCCAGATCCTATGCTATCCTGATTGTGTTTCCACAATATTGAAATTGTTTCTTCCTGGCTGCTTGTAATATGCTCTCCTTGATCTGGGCCTATGACCCACTCATATTTTCCTTTGGGGCTTTTGGAGCAGGATTTCTGACCTCACAGTCCTCTTCCTGTTCCATGCTTCTATCCTCTTTGCCCCCAAAATAGGAGTCTACTGTTTCATTTTTCTGTTTATTTTGTTTCCTTTGCCTTGGCATGTTGCCACTTAATTACTTGACTTTTGGGCTTGTTGCCACAGTAGGACTCTGTCACCAGACAGGGGAGCTTCTGTCCTGAATGTGTGGGGCCTTCACAACTTCCGTTTCTGGCAAGCTGGATACCTACCCCACAACCTCCACCCCAGACCACAATCCAGATCCAGAGAGGTTAAAGCAAGAGCGATTACCCCCAAAGACTGATCACTGGATCTCCCTACAGTTCGCAGACCAGGAGCTGGAGCTGCCACTGAAAACTACAAAATGGTGTGTCTCCTCAGCGGCTTCTAACCCCCAGGGGAGGAAGCCGAGGCAGTCCCCAAATACTGGTCCCAAAGTCCATAGGGCACTAACCTCTCACTTCGTCCTAGGCATGTCTGTGTTGATAATCATATGTCTCTGCCTTAGTACATGGTCAACTTTTGTAAACATTCTATCAGGTGCTGTATATTCTTCAGCAATCTTTAGCAGTTCTTTAGAAATCTCATTTAAAAGAAGACTGTAAGTCATTGGGTACTAATTTCTCCAGCAATTTGTTCTTTTTATTGTCTCATCTATCCACATAAAAAGTTTTGAGTTAAGTTTACATTTTCTATCATTTATCTAATGCTATTTTTCTGCATTAAGATTTTTTAAAATTTTCTTTTATCCATTTAGTGCATTATCTCCAGTTAACTTTTGCTTCATCTACTATAAAGTACCCTATTTCCTCAGGCTTGCTTCATCTCACTCTGAAGTCTCTTTCTTCCTCTCATTTGTTACCCCCCTCCTTAGTTTCACAGTTTTACTGACCCTATTAGTTCCTTTTTCTTTTTTTCCTTTTATCTAGTTATTTAATTCTTCCCCTCTTTTTTCCTTCTCAGCTAAATGACCAGGGAAAATCCTTTTTCTTTTGTTCCATTCAATTTCTTTTGCTTATTAGGTTTTTGTTAAAATTTTATGTGGCTTTTTCTATAAATGATTGCTTTGCCTTGTTCTGTTCATTAATTCTCTTCCCTTTCTATTTATTCTACATGATTATTCTTTTATTTATGACTTTTATACTTCATTAGTCTTTCTTTAGTTTCTCTATTACTCATGTAATTAAAGCTTCTAAAGAATCTATTTGGGGATCTCTTTTCTAAACAGTTATAATATTATTGCTTTGTAAATCTTGCCCCCCCCCTTTTGTTATGTAGAGCCTTGTTCTTAGAGGTATCAATTCCTGAAAAAAATATAATGGATAGAAACACTGCACCATGGTAGAAATTCTCCTTTGTCCCTGATCATATGGGTTCATTCCTACATCTTCCCACCCCTATTTTTCTTCCCATTTGTCATGAAATTTCCTCTCTGGGTCCCTATTTGGCTATCCTTCTCTATTTCAGTTGCCACTAGAACTCTGATTCTTCTCCACTAATTCATCATGTTTTTTGTTACTTCATAAAATTTCTTTTCTTGACTATAGATACAGCTGTGATTCCTTTATCTATTATGCATAATTCTTATTTGAAAGTTTATGAGGATTAGAACAAATGTCTAGCACTCAGTCTTGTTGGTCAGGTGACCCAGAATTTCTTGGACAGAATTTCAATAAGATTTTTACTCAGTTTACTACTCTGACCCTTACCGAGCTTTGAAAGTCACTTGCCTATTTGAGACTTGTTGCCATAAGCCAAGTGTTTGGCAAACCTAATGAGCAAAATACATGTGCATCATTTTCATAGCTAGGACTCTAATATTGGAAGTTATTCCAGGTATAGGGAAGAACATCAGCAAAGTCCCAGATATAGACACTCTAGGAAGATATTGAGGGAATAGAAGACCAGATTGGCAGGGGAATAGATTTCACAAATAGCAGAAATAAAAAGGACCTCTTATTTTAACTTCATTTCTGTCTTCTGGTTAGGGAGAATGATGCAGAAAGGGAGCTAATTTGTCAAATAACAGCCCATGAAGTATAGATTACACTTGGGGGAAATTTATAGGAAAGGAAAATAGAAAACAAAGCCCAAGCAAATGCCCCACCTATTGAAACATGCAATAAATAAACGCATAAGAAAACTTTCTTTTGGCATAGAGGAAAAGGATCTGATAAATAATTTATGCTGCTCTGGCAAGATGGCTGAAATTTCTAAAACCAGCTCCCCTTAATTGCCTCATATGAATAAGAAATGTATCAAATAAAGTAATGGGACAATAAAGGGGAGAAGGGGAAGAAATTCTCACAAGAAAAAAGCATAAAAACAGTGGAGATACTGAAGAAATGAATAAACAAAGAGACCCACAAAAACATGGTTGCTAAACAATGAAGAAAAGGCTGCATGGAGATGGACTAGGATGTTTCTTTTGGAGCAATAAACCTTTAGCATAAATATATCAAAGAGAAGTATGTGACTGAATACATTGAAAGAATTGCTGCCATCCTGAAACCAAAAGTGGGAAGAATACCTTTAAAACAATTATTGCCCACATAATACAATTCTTAATATATACCTCAGGACTGAAAAATGAACAATAACTGGTTTAGAAATTTTACTAATAAAACTCTACATAATATAAACAAAACACAAAGCCCCTACAGGAGATATGAAGGACTTAAAACTTCTTTGTAAAAAATAAGGAAGATGATTGATATATATGTGCAGACCACATGATATACAGTTTAAAAACTTCCAGAATACTTTTATAACAGGCAGATACCACTTATATGAACCAAAAGATTCTTTTTAGCTCTATAATACAGTAATTGAAATGGATGAATATATATTGCCAAGAGTTCAAGATGTAGGTTCTTTGCTAAGCAGCTCAAGGGGTGGTGATAGGTGGAGTTCTCAATTTTAGACTTATTCATTGACTACTCTCATATTCCAATGGCAAAGGAAGACAAGGAGAAGATAGCTTTAATCTATCCAGTTGAATTTTACCAATTTGATCATATATCCCAAGGGACCTAAGAGATGCTACCATGTTCAAATAGGTGATAGAGAAAGTAATTGGAGATATAATCTACAAAGAAATATTGATTTTCCTAGATGACACCATGGTCTTTGGGAATGATGTGCAATGAGTATGAGAGACTGTTAAGAGTATTACATTGGCTAAAGAATGCTGGTGTGACCTATCCAGAGTTTTGATCAAGTACGTTGGTCAATAATATCTCAGCAAGGAGTAATCATTAACCTAGAAAAGATAGAAGCATTCTCTAATTGATCACATCTAATTAACTACCACTATTCATTCTATTTTTTCACATTCTTGAGAGTTAATTTTTGTCCTAATTTCTGACCACTTTGTAATTCATTTATTGTGATTCTACACCACACTGAAATTTATAGTTATTATTCCATGATCTTTTCTTGGACTCTAGTTGTTGGATTATCTGAGTGCTTTGTATGTGTTGATGTTATTACACTATAATACATATTCACAGAATTGAAGCATTTCATGTCTTATTTTTGTTTCTCTACTAGTTCTTCATGGCTTTCCTGAGCCATACCTTCCTCTCCTGTTTTTATTATTTTTATGCTATTTAATACATTTTTCATGTTTTGATGTGATGAAGAGAGACTAGCCAATGTTCAACAGTTTCTGTGGTACCCTTGTCACAAATCAGCTAACCCCTGTTGAGGATCAATGCCCATTTATGCAATATGTGTAGTGGCTACTAATCCCTCAACATAAAATTTATATACTGTTTCTTTGACTCATTCTGACTTTAATGCTTACAGAAGTACTTTACTCACACAACCAGGGCAGATGGTTTCACACATACCTCCTCCCACCAATTAATTATTACAGAAGGCTCCCTCCTAGGTAACCTGAGTCTCAATACATTAAATATACACACACTGCTTTTAATCTTGGGAGTTCCTCTCTCTTCATAATTCCGGATCTTAGGTCCAACCCATAGTAAGTGGCTAGAAACACTAGGATTTTGCCCATCTTTTTCTAAAAACACTGCTTTCCTATAGACAATGAAATTAAAAAGACATTAAACAAAGAACAAGTTTATTGGAGACAGGAAAAGCATAGAAATGGCAAATGATTCCCATTCCGGGGAATTATCTTTCTTCTAGAGTTCATCATCTTTACTTCTACCCAAAGTCTAACATTTTGAGAATATTCTTGATAACCCTGGAAAGGGTAAAATTTTCTGGGTGCTTGTTTGCTTCCCTCTTGAATCTCTGACTCTGACTGCTATTACTGGCACTGTCTTGGATGATCAGATTATTTCTTGGTCTGTCCTTCCTTAAACTTCCAGCTAGATACTCGATCCTCAGTGTCTCTCTTGGCAGCATGATTGTTTTTTAAGGCTGTCAAAATGATCATTTGCCCCCAGATTGACTCTCATACTCTTTGTGGCTGACAATCTCCTTCCTCTGGTTCGTTGGCCCACTACTGCACAGATACTTTGGATCTTTTTCTATTCCACATAGGAAGAGGATGGAAACTGTGCAAATGAATCATTCATGACCCTTTAAAAGCCATTCACTGCATTGATAAGCAAAATGTCTTAGATAGATCAAATCACTTTATAATCATAGAGTTTGTCCCAAATTCCCTAAGTTATGTTGTTCAAATTTGCTTTGTGGTCTGAGAACCTAACCACAGAGCATATGTAAGCTCTGTGATACCACTTTGTCAAGAAACAAGGATAAGTGTGGAAACTGGTCCAAAATTCTTTGAGCTCCAAAGAAGCCGTTTATGTCTCTGGCAAGAATAGGAAGAGGCTGAAAAGTTGACTAACTTAGGAGTAGGATAATAGAGACTCATTGAAATAAAATTGAATATGTGTTGCTGTAGAGATTGGTACCTGGTTATCTTTTATAAGGTTTCTGTCTTTTCATCTATTATTCCATATTCTGACATTAGTTATTCCCTCTATTTTAGAAAAACCACTCCAGTGAACCCTCCAGTAAAGACAGGAGAGATTAATTCATGGTTTTCAAACCCTCCTTGGGTCATGCTGGGACTGAACTGAAACATAAAAGGTCGTTTTGTGTTAACCTGAATTGTGTTAACAGCAATTGAAAAACCTAGATGTAGCAGTAATTATTTTAGCAACTTCCTACGGTGCTGCTTATATGGAAACTTCCTGATGAATCACAAAATCTGTGGCCTAATAAGCCCCTAGGTCAGGAATTCCACATTTCACTTCCTTGGCTAAAAATAGCTGCTGAGATCTTGTATTTCCTCTCCTCCACCCCAATCTAAGGATTAACCCATTTTTTTTCTGAATAAATATTCTGTCTCATTAATAGTCTGTATTAGTCATTCTCCAACTTACAAACAATAGACCTAAAAATAGTACAGATGAAAACCCAGCTTGTACTATGGTGGGAGCATGGTCAGCTTCCCCATGAAGCCCCAGAGAGAGATAAGCAATCTTTTAGTTGCCACATTGCCTTGTAATCTAGCACTTATTAGCTTATAATCCAACAATTCTATTTTTAAGATAGAAATTATTTATTAAGCATTTACTATCACTGCTAAGTGGATAACCTAACACTTCTAAAAAAGACAGCTCCTGGTCCTGGAAGCATGAGTGTCTCAGCCTCTTCTGGTGAATCATAAGGTGGTCATTTGACTTAAAAATGTTTGTAGAGAAGGGGAGGGTTGGAAGAGGGGCACAGGAGAAGGGTTTCTCAGGCTTCTAGATTTTCTTCTTGCTTCTGAGAGCATAACAAAAAAAGTCCCAGAACTGAAGACCTTAGATCAAAGCTATGTCACTAAGCCTTGAATCCAAAGATAGATCCATTGGTGTCCATTCAAATATATTCTCACTATCATGTACAAAACTAGACTTCCTTGTTGCCTTCTATCCTTACCCTATGCACATTTTCCCTTTGTTTAAATACTAACTCTATATCTTACCCAGTGGCTTGCAAAATTTTCAATTGGCAGCATTGGTTTAATGCATCAGGAACCACTACCTTGCAGCATAATACTTAGCACCACTGATTTAGATTAATGAGTTGAGCTTGGAAAATGAAACCAGAAAATGAAAAATTAATATTAGAAATTGGTGGTTGTATAAGTTTCCAAGGTATTTTACAGATTTTCCCAGAAGATATTGCTGTGAAGGGCAGTTTGGCACTGGGTAAAACTGCTTATGCCTGATCCTACCTTTCTATGCTTAATTGAACCAGCTCAGTGTAGGAACTTGTCTTAAAATCCCAGGTTCTATTCCACTTACCCTCTCTCTTTTCAAAGGGAAAGGTAGCTGGAGAAAATCTAAAGAACCATGTCAGCTGTCTACTTAGAGATTAGTTGATGGCATACTTTAATTCAAGTTGAAAGTCCCAGTTTTATGTTGCTGCTTTTCTCTGTAAAGTTAGAAAACTTAAAAATATAAATTATTACTTAAATTCACAAAATGCTCTAAGCCCCCCAAAATACCCATTGATTGTCAAGATGGAAGACTCTTTGAATGTGTTGCTTATATTTATTCAATGCTTTCTTCTTCATCAGTGTTCTTCATAGCAAAAACATAAATTCAGGAAGTAATGGAAATTATCTTATCTTAATCTTCAACCATAATTAAAATACAGAAAACCAGTAATCACATTTAAAATGTCTAAAATATATAGGCGCAGCCCCTGCTGAAATCTCTTAATAAAGCAAGTGGTGAATCAGGGAGTCATAATAAGCCTTAGAGTTGGTCTGTAAAATTGTGCTTTGCCTGCTACAGCTGCTAGTGCTACCATCTCCTTCATCTCCCCCATCCACTCTCTCTAACCTCCTCTGCTACAATGGAAAAATCCCCTTTTCAGTTCCGATCCCTCATCTTCTCTTCCAGAAAAAAACTACAACTCACAAGGTCTTTAGTAACTTAATATCCTCAGAAAGCAACCAGTCCTAGAATTTCCTGAATAATTGTTTGACATAATTATATTTGAACTCCAAAGCAAGCTGTGGGGTAGGCAGGTTTTTATTTGGGTCTAGTAGCACTAGGTTTGGGAGAAGGAAGTGAGGTATCTGAACTTGATTGTCCCAGTGAGTGGAGGGAGAAGACCTGGGGAACTGGACACTTGTTGATAGTCAAATTACATGCTAGTGGGAAAGGGGATTTTGTGCCATTACTGTTGGCCTTACTTTGACAAAGTGACTCAGATTCCCAGTAAGGATTTTTTTAACTTCCCAGAGGATCCTTAATTTCGTGGGTGAGTGGGGATGTTATATTGTTTATAGTTCCCACCCTGGTCTGACTCAGACTAGTCCTTTAAGTAGTTTAAGTTCAATATTGGAAGACACACTTAACATCTGAAAAAGGAAACATTATTTAGCTATAGCAGAAGAAAGATAAATAAAAGTCGGGGAGTGGGTTCTCAATGCTTGCCTTTCTTGAAATCTTTCTCTTGCTATGGCTAATTTTACTACCTGTAGCCTGTTTTGTTAAGTGACTTCTAGTAGGGCCTGCACTGATCTCACCTGGATCTTGGGCTCTTTTCCTCAGGCTTAGAGGCATATCACATAGCCACACACATGTCACTTGCCTCAGTTTCCATTGTTCCTCAGTTCTCTGAGCTCTGTTTTAACTCAGGATACTGTCACACCACTGGCCCAGCCTGAGCAAACTTCTGTCTTTTAGCTGTTTGCAAATGGAACGAAGAATCAAGTTCTGTTGAAAGTCCATGTGCTGATTTACAGCACAACCCTGCTACTGAGTACATTATGAGTTAGGGATTGCCTTTGTCTCTTGTTTATTCAATTTATTGAGTTCCTTCATTAGGATTCTTAGTGTCCTAGACTATGGGCACATCTCAAATTGCTTCATCTCTCACACATAATTACTATTTTAGAGATGTTTAATAGGTCATAGGGATGGGAGAAAATGTCCAGCTTCCCATTTTATTGGTTACATGACCCTGATATCTTCCCAGGAGGAGGTTTGGATGTCCTGTGCCTTTGCAAGAAAGAAAAGAGGTACATTGTCTTAACTATCATCTAGGACTAAGTGTGAACACTATAATTTCAAAGCATTCATCCATAATTCCACCAACAGTATTTTAATGACCTGTTTTTCCACAGCCCCTCCCCCTGACCCACCCAATACTAACTTTCTATCTTATATTATCTTTACTAATTTTCTGGTGGGGAAGTAAAGCCTCAGAGTTGTATTAATTTACATTTCTCTCATTATTAATAATTTAAAGTGATATGATTGTTAATAGTTGGTAATTCTTTTTAGAATGGTTCATATTTTTTCACCACTTAATCCACTGAAGAATTGTTCTTTGTCATATAGTTGCATGAATTTCCTATATATATTAGATATCAACCACTTACCAAAGATGTAAGAGGCACAGATTTTTCCCTTCAGTTAACATTTTCTATTCTTTTCCTAGATGCATTGATGTTGCTTTTGCAAAAGCTTTTTTGTTGCATATCATCAAAACTGTCTAATTTGTTTTCTGTGATCCACTCTATTCTTTATTTGGTTAAGATTTCTACATTTAGTTATGTTTGTTAAAGGTATCTACTGTGGTTTTCTAATTTTTTCATGGAGTAATCTTTTATGTGTGGGTCATGTATTTATTTGGGGGTTATTATGGTAGGTGACATAAAATTCTGTCCTAAACCTAATCTTTCTCAAATGACTTTCCAATTTTCCCAATAGTTATTTTTTAATAGGGAGTTTTACCCCAGAAGTCTATGGTCTCATGTTTATTAAAAAATGGGTTCTTCAGTTCTAGTGTTTCTTATTCTTCCTTTTCTATTTTGTTTCACTAATTTACTTTTCTATTTTCTAACTGGTACCAAATAATTTCAACAATTACTGTTTTGTTTTGTTTTGTTTTCAGTAAAAATGAGGTTTGGAAGTGTTCTTTGTTCTTACTCCTTTTCTTTATTTCTGTAATGGGATAAGGGGAGGACTGGCTGTAACTTTGACCAGTGTTAAAGTAGGCACACATCTCCTGCCTAGTTTCAGGCCCTCGAGTATATGAAGATATTTTCTGCCTGCTTCTGATACATGCATGTGGAAACTTCAGGGGACCTACTTTGGGCCACAAGTAACTGAAGCTTTGGTTCTCTGTGTTGGTGAAGGAGTCTTCTAGTTGGCTTTGCAGCAAGAAGAAGTGTGACTAAAGAGAGGATGAGCCATAACTGAAGACACAAACAAGAGACAACCTGGCAACCTCCTTCCTGTTTGTTCTCCTGATTTTAGGGAAATGAATATTCCAAGAAGGGAGTGCCCGGGTGACAATATGAAATTAAATCCTGAGTTCTTATCAGAGCCACCTCATGTTTCCTTGGTAACTGGAGCAAGTAGCAGAGTCCCACTGGGTGGTCAGAGTAGTAATAGCCAATAATAGATTAAGCACCAGCAACAGAAATGGAAAGGTGATCACTTGTGGAGATGAAAGCTTCAGGGATCATGACCCTTCATGACAGAGAGAAATATCGGTTATACATTATATAAAGGCACTGATGCTCAGAACCCAGGAGAAATCTACATGTAAGAAAGACTTCGTGTAGACTCTGTGAAGGGGGAAAAGACTTTCCAGGATCATGAGTCAATATGTATCCCTTGCTCACATATATTCTCTACACTTACACAGTGCACCACTACATGTCTTCTTTAAGTGTGAACTCACTCTCCCAGGAATCTTGTGTGTGTGGTGGGAGAATGCATTCCTGGCTAGGGGGAAGGGAATATTTTTATAGTCCCCATTTTCTTGCTTCATCTTTTCAATAAATTTATTTTTAAAATGGAATTTTACTGCTTTATTGATAATGGGAAGCATACCAAAGCTTAGTAATTACTATTTTTAGGGTTACTCTTAGAACCCTGGTGGAGAAAGAGCTACCCTCTGGTACCTGGACTATAAGCATGAGTTCATTTTGGAAGACTAACCTCAAAGACAGTGTATTTCTCTTGAGATTCTAGATCTTTTGTTCCTCAAAATGATTTATTTTTAAATTTTTGTCTAATTCTATGAAGTATTTATTTGATAGTTTGATTGTTATAACACTAAAGCTATAAGTAATTTAGCATAACCCAATCATGAACAATGAATCACTCTAATTATTTGTTACTTTATTGCATTAAAGAATGATTTGCACTTGTATCTATATAAATCTTAATTGCATCCCTTGTAAATTGACTCTCAGATATTTTACATGCTTTGTGATTACTTTTAATGGAATTCCCCTTTCTATTATTTTCCTCTAAATTACACCATTACTAATTTTTGTAATTTCTAACAGTTTTTGGAGGATTTTTACATGCCATTTTACAGACAAAAGAAAAGAAAAATCAAGATATTTTGTAAATCAATAGTATGAGCACAATGAAGCCATTTTAAAATCATTTTTAAAAGTCAGACATGGATATGAAATGAATCTATTTTTAAAATTAATGCTTATTGGTAAGAATAAGAGGAATATAACTTTTTTCTTTATCCCTTTCAGAATCTCCCTTATCTTCAAATTCACTGCAAAATCAATCTCTCTTTTTGAGAGGCAACATTGTTATATGGAAAAGAACACAGGTCTTGCAGTCAGGAGGCCAGTTAGAATGTGGATATAGCACATAATAACTGTGTATGATTTGTCACCTAACTTCTTTGAATCTCCATTTTCTCTCAAAAAGGGGAACAGTAATAGTATGTTATATAGCTGACAAAGTTTTTGAGAGAATAACACTTTCTGAATCTTACAATGTTATAGATAAATTAATTATTATTATTGGTTGGAAATAGTGAATTTAGGCAGGCTCCTCTTCTACTAAGTCAGAATGTCACAGACCTGAGAAAATATGAAGAAAGAAAGAAAGCCTTCTCCTGGTACTTAATTGGGAAATATTTTAAAACCTTTTTTCTTAAAGAAATGATGTGATTAAAAGCAATTCTCTTGATAACTTATATTAAACAGCAACACAAATATAACATCTGTTATATGAGACACTGTAAATATTTAATGAGGTTGCATAAGTGGGAAAAGCACTATTGAATCCCGCCATTTAAGTGACAGGTCACTAAATGATGTTAGGCAAATCATTTCATCTTTCTAGGTTTTGACTTCATCATCTGTAAAATGATCTCTGAGGTGATTTTGGTTAGGCTTTCTGGTGTCAGTACCTGACTTGTTGTATTTATAGTTTGAAAGGATCATGCACTTCCAACTGTTAACTGACCAACAATGGGAAGCCTTTGTAGGGAAATGAATGATGTTCAATTCTCTACTCCTTTTGCTTTCTTTGAGAGCAAACTATATTCAAGTTGATTTAATCCTTCTTCCCAGTAGCTATTGCTACTGAAGGAAGAAATATTTTTGGAAAATTCATACTTTCTTTAGTAAGAAAAGTTAAAATTGTCTGTAGGATCAAGTCTGAATAAATAATCTGGTTTAGTTATATTGTTTAGCAAATTGAAACAAAATCCACAGGTCTAGTTGTACTTATCCAAACACCTGAAGGAAATTAGATGAAGGAAAAAGTAAAGAATTAACTTGTCTAATATATATAGAACATGTATGTTATCAGAGCATCAAATTGAAAAAAGGCAAAAAACAGTGGGGAAAGGGTAATTATAATAAGCAATAGAAATGAAATATTCAAAAGTAAAAAAGTTTGGTTATGAAATAAATGGTATGTAAAAAGTGAAATATTCTAGGTATGCATAGAGAAGTAACATAACTTGAAATAGAGTTAGTCCAATTATGTAAACTTTCCAAGGTATTGGAGTTTGTTTGTTTTTTTTTGTTTTTTGTTTTTTTTTTTGCTTTTTGGAGGGCAGTTGGGGTTGAGTAACTTGCCCAAGGTCACACGGCTAGGTTTTTGTTTGTGTGTGTTAAGTGTCTGAGGCCAGATCCGAACTCAGGTCCTTCTGACTTCAGGGCCGATGCTCTACTCCCTGCGCCACCTAGCCGCCCCCGGTATTGGAGTTTTGAAAAAAAAACTGAATAAAAGACAGGAAGCATTTACTGATCACTTACTGTGAGGTAGTGCTAAGTGCTAGAAATACAAATGAAGGCAAAAATGCAATCTCTAACTCCAAGAAACACCTTTTCTAATGGAGAAACAACATGTAAAAAGCTAAGTATATATAACACTACATACACAGAACATACAAGGTAGGCAGAGAGTGTAAGGCACTACCAGTTTGGGGGATCTAGAAGGGTGTCTTAGAAAATTGAGCTGAGGGGTAGAGTCAAGATAGCAGAGTAGAAACAGGACTTCCACACAACTCCCACATCCTCCTCCTCCTCCTCCTCCTCCTCCTCCTCCTCCTCCTTCTCCTCCAATACATGTAAAAAATTACTCTAAACAAACTTTAGAGCTACAGAACACACAAAGTAACAGAGAGAAACTAACTTCCCACTGAAGACAGCCTGGCAGGCCAGCAGAAAGGGAACATCAAAGCGCTCTGGGAGCAGAGCCCAGCATGTGAGCCCAAGGTTTTAGCCTCAGGGTGGCCATGACCAGTCACCAGCTGGAGGGACTTTGGGAGAGTGGATCACCAGCAGCTGTGGTGGTTTCCAGAATTATCAACACATAGATGCTAAGGACAAAGTAAGAGCTCAGTGTGAACTTTGGGAACAGGGGGTCTAGGAGTATGGTCAGGCCTCTGCCCCTTGGAGGGAGAAGCAGCTGAAGCATGGTGGCCACAGCAGTATGGCTGCTTCAGAGCTCCTGGCCTGCAGATTGTAGGGGGACAAAGCAAGCAGTCTGAGGGGTAATCATTCTTGTTTTAACCTGCCTGGATCTGGATTGCTGTCTCACGTGGAGGTCCTGGAGTGTGTGATCAGTGTGCCAGAGCCTGTGGAGGCTTCTGAGAGAGCACCCAACTAATAGCTCTGGCAGCTGAGAAAACCTCAGCTATTTGGGACAAAGCTCTCCTCTCTGGAAGCAGAGTTATACCGTGGTAAAAAGCTCAAAATCAAGTAATTGACTGGCAACACCAGCAAACAAAGGAAGCAAAGCAAGCTTAGCAATTCAACTTTAGACTCCTATTTTGGGGACAAAAAGGATCAAAGTATGGAACAGGAGGAAGACAATGAAGTCAGAAGTCCTGCACCAAAAGCTTCCAAAAAAATTGAAGTCGTTACAGGCCATAGAGGAGATTAAGAAGGATTTTGAAAACCAAATAAGAGAAGTAGAGGAAAAATGTGAAGAGAAATGAGAATGATGCAAGAAAATTATGAAATGAGAGTCATGACTGAAGAAAATAACACCTTAAAAATAGACTAACTCAGATGGAAAAAGAGGCTCAAAAAGGCAATGAGAAGAATGCCTTAAAAAGCCTAATTTGCCAAATGGAAAAAGACTCTCAAAAGCTCACTGAAGAGAATCATTCCTTCAGAATTAGATTGGAGCAAATGGAAGCTAGTGACTTTTTGAGAAATCAAGATACTATTAAACAGATCCAAACAAATGAAAAAACAGAAGGCAATGTGAAATATCTCATTGGGAAAACCATTGACCTGGAAAATAGATCCAGGGGAGATAATTTAAAAATTATTGGACTACCTGAAAGCCATGATCAAAAAGAACCTAGAAATCGTCCTTCAAGAAATTCTCCAGGAAAATTTCCCTGATGTCTTAGAACCAGAGGGCAAAATAGAGGTCGAAAGAATCACCAATCATCTCTTGAAAAAGATCCCAAAAAGAAAACTTCTAGGAACATTATAGCCAGGTTTTGCAGCTCCCAGATCAAGGAGAAAGTATTACAAGTAGCCAGAAAGAAACAATTTGAATATTGTGAAAATACAATCAGGATAACACAGGATCTGGCAGTTTCTACACTGAGGGATCAAAGGGTTTGGAATATGATATTCCAGAGGTCAAAGGAGCTAGGATTAAAACCAAGAATCACTTATCCAGCAAAACTAAGTATCATGTTTCAAGGGAAAATATGATCATTCAATGAAATAGAGGACTTTCAAGCATTCATGATGAAAAAACCAGAGTTGAATAGAAAATTTGACATTCAGATACAAGAAGCAAGAGAAGCATGAGAAGGTAAACGGGGAAAATAAATCATAAGGAACTTATCAAAGTTCAACTATTTACACTCCTAAATGGAAAAATGGTCATTGTAACTTGTGAAACTTTTCTCAGTATGAGAACAGTTGAGGGGAATATATATATATATATACATACATACATACATATGTCTATATAGTAGGGTATATGGGTGTGTGAATACATATGTGAGTGTGTGTATATATGTGTACAGGTATACATAGAGAGAGGGCACAGGGACAATTGAAGAGGAAGGGATGGTATTTAAAAGGTGAAATTAAGAGGTGAGAGAGGAATATAATGAGAGGAGATGGGGAGAGACAGAATGGGGGTAAATTATCTCATAGAGGCAAGAGAAAACTGTTATAATGGAGGGGAAGAACAGGAAGGCAAAAGGGAATGGATCAACCTTACTCACATTGAATTTATATTAGGGAGGGAATGACATACACATTAAGTAGGGGATCTCGCCCTACAGGAGAGTAGGGGGGAAAGGGGACAAGAGGGGAGATGAGGATGGGAGTGGGCAGGTTGGGGGTAGGGAAGTTGGAAGCACATACTTTTTAAAAGGGACAGGGTCAAAATAGAAAACAGTACAAGTGGGGGATGGGATAGGATGGAGGGAAATATATCCACTATGGAAATGTTTTTCATAGTTACACATGTACAACATATAATGAATTGCTTGTCTTCCCAGTAATGGTGGGTGGGTGATGATGTAAGGAGGGAAAGAATCTAGAATTCAAAGTTTTAAAACAAAATGTTTAAAAAACATATATACATATATAGTTTTATTTTTACATGCAACTGGGAAATAAAATATATAGGCACTGGAGATCCATCTTGCCCTACTGGAAAGTAAGAGGGTGTATGGAGGAGGCTATAGGAGAGAGCAGATTGGGGGAGGGAGTATTCAGTGTGATCACTGTTTTGGGGTGGTGGGTAGAGGAAAGATGGGGAGAAAACTTGTGACTCAAAATCTTCTGAAATGAATGATGTAAACTAAAAATAAACATAAAGTTTAATTTAAATAAAAAAAAGAGAATTGAGCTGAGTCTCAAAGGAAGTTGGGGAAGCCAAGAGGTTTCTGCTCTGAAGGAGAAGAGCAAAACATAGGAAATAATCTATGCAAAGGAGATGGAATTTTATATTTGAGGAACTTCAGGAAAGTAGGGGGATCATAGGGCACATGAAGAAGAGTAAAATGTAAGAAAAATACAAACTTAGAAAGAGTCAGGCCATGAAGAGTTTTGAGTATAGAACAAATGAATTTATATTTAGTCCTAGAAGTAATAAAGAACCACTGGATCTCACTGAGTGGGGACTTGGGGGAAGACAGGTGTGACATGGTCAGTTCTACACATTAAAAACATCAACTTGGCACATGGGCAGAGGATGAATAAGAGGAAAAAGATAGTCAAGGCAAGGAAACCATTTAGAAGGCTATTGAAATAGTCCAGATTCAAGTTGCTCTTGACCTAAACTGTGTTGTAACTCTATGAGCACAGAGAAAGGGGCATATATGAGAGTTATTGTGAAGCTCAAATCAATAAGATTTAATAAGAGGTTGTATATATTGGGTAAATGAGAGTGAGGGGTCAAGAATGACAAGTTTGGTAGGATGATATTGGTGACTTTGATAATAGTGGGGAAGTTTGAAAAAGCAGAAGGTTGGGATATGAGCTCTTTTTGGACAAAATGAGTTAGAGATGTTTGTGATACATCCAGTTTAAGTTGTCCAAGAGATAGTTAATAATATCTGACTGTAGTTCAGGAGGTGAACTAGGATTGAGTATGCAGATGTGGAAATCATCTGCAAATTGATGGTAATTGAATTAGGCTGATAAAATTATTAGTTGAGATAGTTTAAAATGAATGGAGCCTTGGAATATACCCATTAAAGAGCAGAGTAAAAAGATATCCATGATAATGTTTCTATTTGATTCATGTTGCCAAGAAGGTACAATACTAGAAATTTTTTCTAGTCCACCCTATCTCTCAACTTCCCTCTCCAAAAGTGTAATAATGTACCAGAGTTAGAATAATTACAGATGAATCCACAGGACAAAAAAAGCAAAAAGGGTAACAAAATAATGGTTTTATGAATTAACAATGGAGAATGCTAATCCATAACACCCTTGCTCAGCACCCCTCTCCTACAAGCTTCCATAATGTATCAGGGAAAACAATCTCACCCATTGGCATGAATTTTTTTTTACTCACTCAAGAGTTTAACTCCTGATTAAGATATCTTTGGTATACCAAACTACTGCCCTTTCTTCAAAGACTCGTTGCAACGAGTGGTAGGCATCAACTCTTCCCAGCAAAGTTAGAATGGGAGAAAGGCATATGGACCATGCTTATTTCTTCCTGGAGAAACCCCTAGTTTAGGGAACCAGAAGGAAGCAGAAAATCTTCCTGAAACACCTATCCTAGAATTCCTCAACTCTGCAAAAATTGTCAGATGCTGATTTAACACATCTAGAAAACTAAAGAGCAAATAGGAAAAGGCAAGGTGGTCACTATAAGTGACTATTCTAGGTTTGAAGAAAGGAATAGAATCAAGCTGACAGAATTGCTCCTCCCAGAAAATACTTGAAGCAAGAACCAGGAATAAATAAATCCATCAAGTTCAGGGAGGCTTATATAGTCTTAAAGTACAATCCAGAAAGGGAACCCATCATCTAAAGAGAAGTCAGAAACTGTGTGACAGAGGAATATAAGGGGAGAAAGTCTAAAATTGCCAAAGAATTAGAGATGAAGGCACAAAATCAAATAAGGCAGAGAAGATAATAAAACTAAAGGGGAAAATGAGTAAGAAAGTATAAAAATTACAAATGTCTCTAAAATGTTGCAAGACACAAGAAATATCTTCTAAAATATAAAATCTTGTGGATTCACAAGAGCGTGAACTGCAGCAAGATGTTGCAGAATGATTCAAGAGAGAAATAAGAATCTTGAGAGAATTTAAAAGAGAAAAATTACAGAATTTATGATCTCTACAGCAGAATTAATTCACAGAATAGAAACACTTGAATCCCTGGCATCCTCATTTCTCCAAAGAAATGAATGAGAAAATACATTGAAAAAAAAAACAAACAGACATACTAAATTGAAAGACAATCTAGAAAAGTAAAAACAAAAATAGATGTTTTTTTAAAGACGTTCTCTATACAAGCAAAAGCTATTGATCTCAAAGACAGAAAATGGAGAGCCAATTTAGATTCTCCTAGAAAAGCTATTGATCTCAAAGACAGAAAATGGAGAGCCAATTTAGATTCTCCTAGAAAAAGATCTGATTGATTAAAAACTTGAACACCATACTGCAAACAAACAAATCAAAAAAGAAAATAGTTCTGAACTTCTTAATACAAGATTATCAGATTTCTCTCCAGAAAAGAAAAACTCTATGTTTTAAATCCCAAATTACATAGCCATTCAGTTTAACAATTTCAATGGCAAACAATGAATTTTGCAAATGACCAGGAAAAGTTTTTCCACTATATAGGAAAGGAAATTTGAATAATACAGACTATTCTGCACCCACCAGAAGCGACAAAAGGGACTAAGATGATATATTCTGAAAAGCAAATGAGACTAAGATGCCAGTCAAAATGGTCTACCTTGAAAATCTGAACCTCTTAATCAATGAAAAAAAATTCAATAAAAGAGAGGCATTTAAAGTATTTCTGGACAAAAAACAGACCTGAGAAGATATACTTTGACTTCAAGATTATTTGAGAACGCACCAAACAACAGAAATATAAGAAAAATAAATAAAAACATGGCAACTAGCTGGCACAGTGGAAAGAATGCTGATCCTGGAATCAGGGAGACTTCTGTTCCTGAGTTCAAATCCAGCCTCAGATACTAACTTTCTGTGTGATCCTAGGCAAGTCACTTAAATGCTGTTTGCCTCAGTTTCCCCATCTGTAAAATGACCTGGAGAAGAAAATGGTAAACCACTCCAGTATGCTTCTCAAGAAAGCCCCAAATGGAGTCATGAAGAGTCAGACACAACTGAAAAATGACCAAACAATGAAAAATAGAAACCACTGTCAAGGAAAAAAATAAGTAATTAACCCCATCTCTAGAAACTACTAAAAGAAGAAAAAGAAAGACTAACTATATCAGTGCTAGGTCTGTACACAAAAATGATGAAAGAAAAAAGAAGTCCTATATGTACTAAAGTATTTATGGCAGAATTTTTGTGACAAATGATCCTCAGTAGAAGACTGGGTGAATAAGTTGTAGTAGAGAAATGTGATAGAAAACTATTGAATTGTACGAAATTAAGAAAGAGATGATTTGAGAAAAAAACTTCAAAGACATGAAATTGTGATTGAACTATGTAGATAGAACATGAAGAACAATTTATACTATTTCATCAATACTACAAAAATGAGTAATTTTAAAGACTTATTTTAAATGATGAAGAATGAAACAAGCAGAATCAGGAGGAAAATTTA
The DNA here is from genome assembly GCA_011680675.1 of Gymnobelideus leadbeateri. Classification (NCBI taxonomy): domain Eukaryota; kingdom Metazoa; phylum Chordata; class Mammalia; order Diprotodontia; family Petauridae; genus Gymnobelideus; species Gymnobelideus leadbeateri. Next base: position 96,829 of record WOXC01010203.1, on the reverse strand, counting down.
TTCAATAACAATAACACTGTGAAGAAAAACAATTTTGAATGCTGAAAGAACTAAGATCAATACAATGACTGCTTATGATTCCAAAAGATTAATGATGAAATGTTCACCTCCTGGCAGATTTAGGGCACAGAATTGCATATATATCTTCACAATACCCACCTTTCTTTTTCAATGATGGGGAGGAGGAGAGAAAACAGATTTCTGTGCATTAAAAAATTTAAAAATAGAAGGGGCACTACAAGTATGGAATGTTGCATATACTTTGACATGAGGTTATAGTGTGATTAGTTTGCTTAGAGGTTTTTACTTTGTTAGCAGAGACCTCTCAAAGAGAGGAGATAAAAAGAAAATGTTTATAAAGTTAAAATAAAGCTCATCAACAAAACTTTCACAAAAAGAAAACATTTTTTACACAGCCTCTATATTACTATTTCCATCTTTTATCATCTTTGCCAATTTTTGGTAACAGTTCTATAAATGCTAACCATAAAAAAGTTATGAGAGGCGGAGCCAAGATGGCGGAGTAGAAACAGCTCATCCAAGCCTCTCTGCCCCCAGATTCCCCCCAAACTATGTAAAAGGGGACTCTGAACAACTTCTGGAGCTCCAGCACCCACAGAACGACACAGAGAAGCTAACCTCCCGCTGAGGACAGCCCAGCACCCTGCAGGAAGGACCAGCGCAGTGGTCTGGGAGCCGGCAGCGCGCAGAGTGCAGGAGCCGAGCCAAGCCCAGGTCCACGTGAGCCGAGGTTTTAGCCCCAGGGCGGCAGGGCCAGCAGCCAGCTGGAGGAACCCCAGAACACCAGGAGCTGTGGCAACTCCAGAATTATCAACATAGACATGCCTAAGACAAAGTAAGAGGTTAGTGTCCTATGGACTTTGGGACCTGTATTTGGGGAATGCGTCAGCTCCCTCCCCTGGGGGCTAGAAGCCGCTGAGGAGACACGCCATTTTGTAGTTTTCATAGGCATTTCCGGCTCCCAGCCTACAAATCGTGGGGAGATCCAGCGATCAGTCTTGGGGGGTAATCGCTCTTGCTTTAACCTTCCTGGATCTGGATTGTGATCTAGGGTGGAAGTTGTGGGTGGGTTTACAGCTTGCCAGAAACGGAAGTTGCCCCCCACACGTTCGGGACGAAAATTCCTCTATCTGGCCTTAAAGCCATAGTGTGGCAACAAGCCCAAAAGTCAAGCAATTAAGTGGCAACATGCCAAGGCAAAGGAAACAGAAAAATGCAACCCTAGACTCCTATTTTGGGGGCACAGAGCGGGAAAAGGACTGTGAGGTCAGAAGTCCTGCTCCAAAAGCCCTAGGGGAAAACATGAGAGGGTTGCAGGCCATAGAGGACCTTAAGAAGGACTTTAAAAATCAAATAAGAGAAGTGGAGGAACAATTGGGAAGAGAAATGAGAAGGATGCAGGAAAAGTATGAAATGAGGGTCAACAGCCTGACTGAGGAAAACAACACCTTAAAAAATAGACTAACTCAAATGGCAAAAGGAGGCCCAAAAGGGCAATGAGGAGAAGAATGCCTTAAAAAGCCAAATTTGCCAGATGGAAAAAGAATCTCAAAAGTTCACTGAGGAGATTCATTCCTTCAGAGTTAAACTGGAGCAAATGGAAGCTAATGACTTTATGAGAAATCAAGATGCTGTTAAGCAGATCCAAACAAATGAAAGATTAGAAGCAATGTGAAATATCTCATGGGAAAAGCCACTGACCTGGAAAATAGATCCAGGAGAGACAATTTAAAAATTATTGGACTACCTGAAAGCCATGATCAAAGAAAGAACCTAGAAATCAGCCTTCAAGAAATTCTCAAGGAAAATTGCCCTGATGTTTTAGACCCAGAGGGCAAAATAGAGGTTGAAAGAATCCACAGATCACCTCTGAAAAAGATCCCAAAAAGAAAACTCCCAGGAATATTATAGCCAGGTTCCAGAATCCCCAGATCAAGGAGAAAATACTTCAAGCAGCCAGGAAGAAATAATTTCAATATTGTGGAAACACAATCCGAATAGCCCAGGACCTGGCGGCTTCTACACTGAGGGATCGAAGGGCATGGTATATGATATTCCAGAGGGCAAAAGAACTGGGAATGAACCCAAGGGTCACCTACCCAGCAAAACTGAGTATTTTGCTTCAGGGGAAAATATGGTCATTCAGTGGAATAGAGGACTTTCAAGCATTCTTGAGGAAAAAACCAGAGTTGAATAGAAAATTTGACATCCAGACACAAGAAGGAAGAGATGCCTGAGAAGGTAATCGGGGAAGAGAGATCAAGGGGAACTTATCAAAGTTGAACTATTTACATTCCTATATGGAAAAGCAATATCTGTGACTGATGATATCTTTCTCACTATGAAAATAATGGAAGAAAGGGGTGTGGTCATATGAATACATATGTGAATGTGTGTTTATATGGTTACAATTATATATGGATAGAGGGTATAGGTTGAATTTGTTGGGAAGGGAGAATACTCAAGGGATGAAATTATGAGGTGAGAGAGGAAAGTGGCAAGAGGAGATGGGGAGAGACAGGGTAGGGTAAACTATCCCATGTAGAAGAAGCAAGGGGAAGTGGTTGCAAAGGAGGGGGAGAATAAGGAAGGCTAAAAAGGCAAAACCACATTCACATTGAATTTGGTTCAGGGAGAAAATGACACACATACTAAATGGGATATCTCAACCTGCAGCAGGATAGGGGGAAGGGGGATGAGAGGAGGGATGATGGATGGGAGGGCATCCTTGGGGGAGGGGAGGTTGGAAGTACCCACTATAGAAGAGGGACAGGATCATGTAGGGAATGGACCAGGTGGGGGGGTAGGATGAGTGGGAGGGAATTATAAGCAGCCTTGTACAATATATCTGCTATGATAATGTTTTGCATAGCTAGACATGTACAACATATACCAAATTACTTATCTCCCAAGAGGGAATGGGTGACAAGGGAGGAAGGAAATGGATCTGAAATTCGAGGTCGTAACATTAAATGTTTCAAATATATATAAATACCATTATTAATACTCTTTTGCTTGTAATAGGGAGATAAGATGTGCAGGCATTGGGACACAAAGATTCATCTTCCTCTAATGGAAAAGTCGATGGGGGTATGGGAGAAGGTATGGGAGAGAGCAGATTGGAGGAAGCGATATCTTGTGGGACTACTATTCTGGGAGGTTGGGTAGGGGAATAATGGGGGGAAAATTATTGTAACTCAAAATCTGGTGGAAATGAATGATGTAAAAGAGAAGTTAATAAAGCATTTGTAAATAAAAAAAAGTTATGAGAGAAGGAACTTAAAGGATAAAGATAAGCAGAGATAAAACCATTAATTTTTGCTGATGACATGGTTAACTTAGAAAATTGTGAGAAATTAGAAAAATACTAATCAAAACAATTAGTAGCTTTAACAAAGTTTCAATGTACAAAATAAGTACACAAAAATAATATTTCTATATAGTAACAATAAGACCTGAATAATATTAAGAAGAGATATCCTATTCAAAGTAACTATAAAATATTTTGGAATCAATCTGCCAAAGCACAATCTATGCTCGTATAATTTTAGAGACAAAGTGTTTTTTTAAAAAATAAAGAAATATGTATATAGCTGGAAGAATAGCCATTGCTTCTTGCTGGACCATCTTAATATAATAAAAATGACACATTATAATATTAATTTGTATTTTAATGCAACTTCAATCAAACTAGCATAGTAATACTTTACCCTAGATTAAATAATAACAAAATCCATTTGGAGAAACAAAGGAGCAAGATTATCAAGGGAAATAATGTAAAAAATAATTAGAATGAAGGGAGGATAATACTCCAGACCTCAAACTGTATTATTAAGTAACCGTCATCAAAACCTTTTGTTACTGATTTTTAAAATAATTGAAGAGTACATCAGTGGAACATACTAAACAAGGCAGAATCAGAAATAATTGACCTTAGTAACCCACAATTTAATAGACCCCCAAGACATAAATTATCCAGAAAAGAATTTCTGATTAGATAAGAAATGCTGATTAAAGTAAGAGCAGAAATTAAGCTTATATGACATTACACATTAAGTTCAAAATGTATATACTACCCAAATAAAAAGGATCATCCTATTCAAAATTAGAAAAGAAGTAGATCATCTACTTTTCATAGCTATTGTAGGAGATACATTTGTAATCAAGCAAGATATAGAAATAATTACAAACAATAAAATCGAGCATTTTGATTGTGTGAAATTGAAAAGCTGCACGAACAAAATTATTGCATGTAGAAGGTGGGAAGGACTCAATTGGGAAAAAATATTAGTGTGAAAAATATCTTTAAAATATAAAAATGTAAATGTAGATTTAATTTAATTTAAATGTGCATTTAAAAATGTAGACAACTAATTTAAATATGTAAAACTAACAGTCATTTAACAGCCATTTCTCAATAAGTGGTCAAAGGATATGAACAAACAGTTAAAATACATGCAAACTATTAATAATCACATGGAATAATGCTCCAAATCACTAATAACAGAAAGTTAAGTCAAAACAACCCCAGGGTCTCTCCTTATACCCAGCAAATTGGCAAAGATAATGAAAGGTGGGAATAATCAATGTTGAAGAGGCAGTGAAAAAAAAATGCTTTCTTAGTGGAGCTGTGAATTCATGTAGCCCTTCTGCAAAGCAATCTGAAATTATGCAAATAAAATAGCTAAAATATCCATGCCCTTTGACCCGTAGATTCTACTGTTAGGGATATACCCCAAGGAGAACATTGACAAATATGAAAATTCTATATGCACAAAAATGTTCGTAGCAAAACTTTTTGTAATAGCAAAGAAATAGAAACAAAGTGAGTGCCCATGGATTGGGGAATGACTGGACAAATTGTTGAAAATGAATTTAATGGAATATTATTCCATCGTAAGAAATGACAAACATGATAAATGCCGTTGTTGTGGTTTAAACTCTGCCCACCCAGGGATGCCAAAAACTGGGCGAGTCCCAGCCACTGTGGAAGTATACATGCAATTACCCACAATGCATACAGAAAAACCCATTTGGGGGTTATGTATGTATGATAATGATATTATAATAAGCCTCTCTAGGTCCTAAGTTCACTCTAGGTCGGTTCTTTACCATTACTGCACAGGTGCCTACTTAGGGAAAGTGCCTTTTATTGTTTTGGGGTCCCACCCTGCTTGGGTGCCCTGGTGGTGCTGCTTTCTGATTGGCTGTCTATTGTGGTCCTCTCTGGGACTAGATGGATGTGGTTGTAGTTGAGTGCATGGACACACCTGTTTCTGTGGCAGTGGGTCTGGGGTCAGTGGCTGGGATTCCATCACATGGACGTGCCTGCTATTTCTGTGAAAAATGTGAATCTTCAGATACAACTGTTGTTCTTGTGAGCAGTGAGGCATAAAGAAGTTAGGATGTTGAGTGGGGAGAGGTGGTGAGTAGCTAAGTAGGGGAAGTGGGTCTGCTGTACATTGGGGCCTATAAGGAAGTTAGAATATTGGGATCGGGGCAGCTTTATTCAGATTCCATCACCATGAAACATGAAAAAAAAATATTACATAAACTCATGCAAAGTGAAGTAAGCAAAGCCAGTAAAATAATATACACAATTACTCCAACTATATAAATAGAAGACATAATAATGTGGTACAATTTTTTAAAAAAGTTTACAAATTATAAAGAACAAACTTGACCTCAGAGACAAGATATGAAGCAAAGCCTTTCTACCACTTCTGCAGAATTGAAGGCAAGGGTTCATGGGTTGGAACACATGCATACCATGCCAATTTTTGAAACGTTGTTGTTAACTCGTTTCAGTAGAGTACAACTCTCTGTGATCCTATTTGGCAAAGATACTGGAGTGGTTTGTTGTTTCCTTTTTTGGCTCATTTTATAGATGAAGAACTGAGGCAACAGGGTTACATTGACTTGCCTAGATGAGTCTTCCTGACTCCAAGCCCAGTACTCTATCCACTGAGTCACCCAGCAGCTTATTTTTAAATATATTTGCTGCTTTTGATAGTTTTCCCCTTATTTCTCTTTCTTAAAAAGAATTCTTTGACAAAAAAGATGGCTCTCTCGGGGTGGCAAAAGGAGAGATACAAGGATAAATATGTAAATAAAAACAATATTAATAAAACCTATTTTTTTAATAAAAGATACTGAGGCAAAACTGTCAGAAATGATAATTCCTCCCCAGGGAGCTGGAAAGATTTCAAATAATCTTCAAATTTAATTTCACAGGTGTTCGTATCCTGTTGTGAATTTGGAGAAGGAAGCTGGACTCATGGAGCAATATTAATATGCAGTAACTAAGTCAGATTTTCTTTAGGTTTGAGAAATTAGTGGATAATTATTATTCACAACACAGTTGATCTCTCAGTGGATGGCAATGGCTAGACAGTTGTGTCACACCTTTGCAGCTGGACTATTAAAAATGATAAACATCCTCTGCCAGGTTTTTAAAATACAATCAACATAGAATGCCAAAACTAGGGGATGTGTGCATGGTGTTTGTTTTTCCCATGTAGTTAAACTGGGCAGTTAGGTGGTAGTGGATTGACTGCCAGACCTGGAGTCAGGAAGACTCGTGCTCCTGAGTTCAAATTTGGCCTCAGACACTTACTGGCTGGGTGGCCCTAGGCAAGTCACTTAACACTGTTTCAGTTACTCATCTATAAAATGAGCTAGAGAAGGAAACAGCAAACCACTCCAGTATCTCTGCCAAGAAAACCCCAAATGGTGTCAAGTCAGACACAATTGAAATGATTGAATAATAAATACAAAATATGACACCATGCAACAATTCATTAAAAATATTCTAAATTGATGATGTTCAACACTCTTTGAGTATAATTATTTAGAAAGCCAAGCATAAGTAGCAAATGCCCTGTAATATGACTTCCAGTCACGGTTGCAACTTGGGATTTTATTGTGTGGCCACTAGAGTCAGCTCTTAGCATTTAGGAGTTGGTCTTTTCAATGCTCCTGAGATTCCACTGATGTGTCTCCCCAACCCTACCACTAATGATTATCAATGATATTAGTCAGCCAGAATAATAGAAACAATTGAGATGTTAGAGTATAAGAGTAGATTATGAGATATAATAGTAGGAAAAATTGAGAAACACTTCCCCCAAAAAGTCTGACACACTCTCCTGCCAGTGCATACCAAGTTCAAGTGAAAGTGGGTTTAAGTTTGGAAAGCGCATATGATACAGTGACAATTAACAGTTTCTGATTTCTGGAAGTTCTTTTTAACTTTTGTGGGAAATGAGTTAGCTTCTTTTGCTGAGCTCTTTGTAGATCAGTGATTCTAGGCTCAGTCTTGCTTTGGCTCCTAATGCAGATATTGCTGTCAGGTTATTCCAGGGGTACTGCTAGGGGACTCTCTGTCTTCACAGGAATTCATGGGGAATCTAAAATTCTACAGACCCTTTGAAATTCTCCAGGTCTTCCTCCAGCCAGTGGAATAGGCATTGGGAAGGAGACTTGGATCAAGTCTCTCTCTCTCTCTCATGTGTGTGCATATGTACATATATATGTATGCATGTATGCATGTGTGTATATGTATATATGTGTGTATATGTATGTGTGTGTATACACACACACATAATCACTTTTCCTCCTAACCTTCAGCAATTCCTCCAGTCCTCAAGCCATTTTCTTTTAGTGGACTAGGCACAAACATTCAGGGGCAGCTCTCTATCTCCTCTCTACTGCCTAATTAATCAAATACCTTGTATTTTGAATTGCCTCTCTGGTTTTTTTTTTCAGGTTCCAGAGGGCATAACAATATTTATCAACCAAAATGAATTAACTTTCTGTCACATCTAGGGATGTACCTAGGGCTTATTCATACCTAGTGAACATCAAGATATGTATTCACCTTATCATTATAGCAGGGCATAGCATCTTATCCCTTACTTTAAGTGGGGTAAAGTAATTTTTCCAGAGGACACTTTTAACTTATAGATTTGCCAAACTGCTCCACATTTTTCTATTTTGTTCCCTAGGGTGTAAGAGACTCAAATCTCAAATATTGAGATCAAAATATACTCTGTCTATGGCATTCCCATGATTTGTCTTTTTAGAAATTGCATGGAAGAAGAAAATGAGCTTATGAGAAAAACAAGTCTGTCTTTTGTTTAAGTAATTTGCCTTTCTTTAGAGAAAACTACCCAAGTTCCACTGTCAAAAGCATAAATAGGAAAAAAAACACCCTAACTTCTAAGAAGCCATCACTGAGCACTCCACATATCCTTCATAAAACGTCAGGATCAGGCATCAGGATCTGAAGGGGATTCTCTCCTTCCTTCTGCCAAGGAATTGCTGAGGCATGCGATTTACTTCAGAAAACAAGTTTAATTTGAAAAGCCAACACACCATTCGTGGTTTTTCAGTGTAATTGTGAAAGTGGACTTCAAGCTTACAACAAAAAGGAGCATATATTTATGTTGTTTCACACAGGCCTAAAAAGAAGGAAGCAGGGTGGGGCAACCACAGTATCTAAACCCTCTATTCTTTATGGTCTGTAAGAATATGTAAGGATTGGAATGAAGAGACTCCAATATCCAAACGACAGCTGTTTCCTTTGATTGAACTAGAAGCTGACTCTTGCTGAGACAATCATTCCCCTAAATTGGTATCTCCATGGAAATCATGTCTAATGCTGTGAACATAGTTCTCTGTGTTAGCTTTGCCAAAGGGATCCAAACTCTTGAGATGAAGTTCCACTGACCAGATAGAAATCCCTCATTGTTTACCTTCTTGACTCCTGGGGGGTTTTCCCTGACCTTGGGACTTGTAGGGCCAGATCTTGATAGAAAACTGAGCTCCTTTAATCCTAAAGCACTGTGGGGAGGAAAAGCAGAGAATACTGTAGGATAAGAGGAAAAACAGAAAATAGGGGGGAAGTGGAAGATGGTGGGGAAGGTTGGGAAGAAGCCACCAAGGTCAAATTCCTGGTGCTGAGGTGGCCAAACTATGCAAAAGAAAGATGAAACCAGCACTGCAAGTGCTGAAGTCCAATAATGACTCTTGGCACCAGAGCCAGGGATGTTGAACTTTCCTTCTCAACTTTCCCCTCTCTTCAGAGAAGGTTGAAACCCCTCTGCCTTCCTTCCAGGATTTGTGAAGCTTATCTCAGTTTCTTAAAAGCCTGTTTACTTTTCTGCTTATTTTGTCTTTAAAACTGGGAATTGTGGTAAATGCTGTTAACTGTTTCATGGATAATCTGGATATATTTACAGGAGAAAATGATTCGTAGGGAGTGGAGGAGGACTAAATCCCAGCAGAAAGATGGATTTTAGAAGTTACAATGACTTTGCTAGTATAAGATTGATTATTATGGCATGCACTACCTTAAAGTCAGGCAGATCATATTTCAACTAATTTGAAAGAGGAGAGATACCTAGGGTTTCTGCCATTGGCTTCAGAACCCATCAGTAGTATTCCCTGATGTTTAAGCCTCTGCATCCGTGTTCCATTTAGTCACTAACAGTTGGACTAGCTTTTACAAAGAAATATTTTCTTTAAAAATATAATCCACCCATTCCTATTAAAAACACTGGAAAGCATAAGAATAAATGAAGCCTTCCTTAAAATGATAAGTAGTATCTACCTAAAACCATCAGCAAGTTTTATATGTATTGGGTAAAGAATAGGTAAAGAAGAGACTAAGTTATCACTCTGCAGATGAGATGATATACTTAGAGAATCCTAGAGAATCAAGTAAAAAAAAACTATTTGAAATAATAAATAACTTTAGCAAAGTTGCAAGATATAAAATAAACCCACATAAGTTCTCTGCATTCCTATATATTTCTAGCAAAGTCCAACAGCAAGAAATAGAAAGAGAAATTCCATTTAAAGTTACTTTAGACAATATAAAATATTTGGGAGTTTACCCGACAAAACAAACCCAGGACCTATATAAACACAATCACAAAACACTTTTCACACAAATAAAGTCAGATCTAAAATAACTGGAAAAACATCAATTGCTCATGGCTAGGCCAAGCTAATATAATAAAAATGACAATTTAACCTAAATTAATTTACCTATTTAGGGCCATAGCAATAAAACTATCAAAAATAATTATAACAAAATTCATCTGGAAGAACAAAAGACCCAGAATATCAAGGAAATTAATGAAAAGAAATGCTAGGGAAGGTGGCCTACCCATACCAGACTTTCAACTGTATTTTAAAGCAGTAGTCATCAAAACAACTTGGTACTGGCTGAGAAATAGAGTGGCAGATCAGTGGAATAGGTTAAGTACACAAGACACAGTAGTCAATGACTATAGTAAATCTACTATTTGATAATCCCAAAGACTCCAGCTTCCAGGATAAGAACTCACTGTTTGACAAAAACTGCTGGGAAAACTGGAAAAATGTATGACAGAAACTGAGCATAGACCAATATCTTATACCATATACCAAAATAAAGTCAAAATGGGTTCATGATCTAGATATAAAGGCTGATACTATAAGCAAGCTGGGAGAGCAAAAATAGTTTACCTGTCAGATTTATGGAGAAGGGAAGAATTTATGACCAAACAAGAGATAGAGAGCATTACAAAATGCAAAATGGATAATTTTGATTACATTAAGTTGAAAAGATTTGTACAAAAAAAAGAGCCAATACAATCAAGATTAGAAGGGAAGCAGAAAATTGGGAAAGAATTTTTATAACCAGTGTCTCTGATAAAGGCCTAATTCCTAAAATATATAGAGAACTGAGTCAAATTTATAAGAATACAAGTCATTCCTCACTTGATAAAGGTCAAAGGATATAAATAGGCTGTTTTCAGAGGAAGAAATTAAATATATCTATAAGCATATGAAAAAATGCTCTAAATCACTATTGAGTAGAGAAATGCAAATCAGTACAACTCTGAGGTACCACATCTCATCAATCAGATTGGCTAAGATGACAAAACAGAAAAATGAAAAATTCTGGAGAGGATGTGGAAAAATCGGAACACTAATGCTTGTTGGTGGAGTTGTGAACTGATCCAACCATTCTGGAGAGCAATTTGGATCTATGCCCAAAGAGCCATAAAAAAAAAAGTGCATATCCTTTGACCCAGCAATACCACTTCTAGGGCTGTATCTTAAAGAGATCGTAGAAATGGGAAATGTCCCTTATGTACAAAATTATTTATAGCAACTTTTTGTGGTGGCAAAGAATTGGAAATCAAGGAGATTTCCATCAATTGAGGAATGGCTAAACAAGTTGTGGTTTATGAATGTAATGGGATACTATTGTTCTATAAGAAATGAAGAGCAGATGGACTTCATAATATCCTGGAGAGCCTTATGTGATCTGACACTGAGTGAGGAGAGCAGAACCAGGAAAACTTTGTACACAATTATAGACACATCATATCTGTGATGACTAACTTTGATAGACTAGGCTCCTCTCAGCAATGCAAGGTTATAAGACAACTCCAAAAGACTCATGATGGAAAGGGATATCCACACCCAGAGAAAAGAACCACAGAGTTTGAATGCAGATTGAAGCAAACTACTTCCTCTCTCTCTTATGTTTCCCTTGGTTTCACACCTTTCTCCTTGTTCACTTCATTGGTTATAATTCTCCTTTACAACTTGACTGCTACTTAATGCCAAGATATTTGTAGAGCCTATATCAGATTGCATGCTGTAATGGGGGTAAGATGGGGAGATGGTGGGGATAAAATTTGGAACTTAAAAACTTGTGGAACTGAATGTTGTAAACTAAAAGTAAATAAATTTAAAAGAAAAAAAATATATATATAATCACAAATATACAAACTTACTTTCCTAACATATGGGAAAAATAATCCCCCTCCCCCTCTCATCATTTTAGTCTTTGGGGAGCATGAAGGGGGTTGGGTTCATAATTTAGTTCAGTTGTATAGATCACAGTCTATATTCCAAGTCCAAAACCAATCTCAGGCCCGAGTCCCACAAGCCCTGGCTTCCCAGGACTTCCCTACCGGGCTGGCTAGCTGTACCTCCCAGTTTACAATCATGGCTCCAATATAGCCAGGGCTTGAACTCCTGGGTCTAGTGTAGTATCATCATCTGCACCTGAAAATTAAATCAAATTGCACAAATACCTGCAGGTCCATTTCTCAGTCTTCTATTCCAAATTGAGAGGAGATGAAATTTATAATCCATACCAATGTCATTCACCTGGTAATTCCATTTGCTTCATTTTGGGAAGCATATTTCAAAAAAAGTAGACAAGATGATAACCTGATTAGAAGTTGAACACTTTGATGAATCTATGATGATGTAGGTGAGAATATTCTCACAAGAGGGAAGATTACATTCCACTTATATTTGTTACATTTTACATGTTGTTTTTGTATTTCCCCAAATTCCTGCTGAAGAGGACCACTCAATATTCTATGATCCTTCCTTTAGACATTTTGTGATAGATACCAAAAGAACATTTAGTTGATCCATTTGTTATATCTGATTTTGATTACAACAAAGTGGATAAAGGTACAAAACGAAAACCCAAGACAAATATGTTCTGAGCCCAAGGCAAAACAATTATAATAATAGGAAAGGAAAGGAAGGAGGACTTACTTCCCAGACACAAGATGATTTTTTCTCACTTTCAACTTTTCCTGACCTCAGATAAGTCATTTAATCTCTTTGGACTCATTTCCTTTCTTGTTTCCTCAGAGAATTTGACTAAATTATCTCTGAGGTCAGTTTCAGCTCCAAATACTATGAACTTATGTGTTTGATTCTCTTCATTCACATTGTAAATCCTAGACTCACAGAGGTTACTTGGCTTGCCTAGGGATCATACAGCTGGGGATGCTCACAGATATAATTTGCTTTTAGACTCCAAGTCCAGCATTCTCTCCTTCATAGCACACTATCTTTAGTGACCTAGTGGAGCAAAAAAAAAAAAGACTTTTGTACAATTAGATACAAGAAAAAATAGAGAATGAAAATTCATAAAAGCAATACAAAGTACTCAGGGGGGCATTGAAGAAGAGATGATAATAGGGTCTTGAAAGATGTATGTGATTTCAATAAAGAGAGAAGTATTTGTTGAGAAATATGGAAAGAAAGACGCCACAGACAGAAGTAGCCATGTGAACCACTGCACAGAGGCAGAAATATCAAGCATGTTCAGAGGATAGCAAATGCTTCTGATTTGAAGAGAGTTGGAAATGAAATTGCACAGATTGGCACTAGCTTAGGGAGGGCCTCGAATCCCAGAGTAATTTAGAATATTTTATAAGCAATGAGAGTTATTAAAGGTCTTTGTACACAAGATTTGCATACAAGAAAGGTCACTTTGGTAATGGGATATGGGCTGCTTTGGAAGGAAGAAATATTGGAGGCAGGGGCATAAGTAAAGAAGGCAATATAATAGTCAAGGCAAGAGAAAATAAGAGTCCAAGTTGGGATGGTGGTCATGGGAGCAGAAATAGAAACACTGTATAGAAGAAAATTGAATTTGTAGTCAGTAGATTTGGATATGAAGACTACTTCTGCTAATAAGAGGCAAGGGCAACCACTAATCTTCCTGAACATCAATTTTTCACATCTCTTCCAGCTCTAAGTTCTGTTATCCTTATGATATCCCCATTTAACACAATATCCAAGCCACCATATTTAGGCTAATAGACTTAGTGGAGCTCAGTTCACTAAGAATTGATGGTGATCTGTATCTAGTTTCTGACATAATGCTTTCCAGTTTTGCCTACAGTTTTTGTCAAATACGTTCTTTTTCCAAAAGCTTGGATCTTTGGTTTTATCATATACTAGATTACTATGGCCATTTACTACAATGTATTGTGTACCTATTCTATCCCACTGATCCATATTTCTTAACCAGTAGCATGTTGTTTTGATAGTTACTGCTTTGAGCTCTAATATGTCTAGATGAACAAGTTGTGGTATATGATTGTGATGGAATATTATTGTGCTATAGGAGATTTCAGAAAAAGCTGTAAAGACTTGCATGAACTGATCCAAAGTGAAGTGAGTAGAACCAGTGAAATTTGCACACAATAACAGTAATCTTTGAGTGTATGTGTGTGTGTGTGTGTGTGTGTGTGTGAGAGAGAGAGAGAGAGAGAGAGAGAGAGAGAGAGAGAGAGAGAGAGAGAGAGAGAGAAACTATTTTTTAATAGGAAATATGTTATATAGAATCACAGTCACAGAAAGTCTCCCAGTTGTGACTCAGGTAGCTAGAGCCACATCCAATACCTGAACCAGGCAGAGGAAGGAGGAAGAACTATAAAGAGTGGCCTGGATCAGAAAAATTAGAACCCACTACCATGGGCAGACAAGATAGAGAAAGAGGCAGGCTCTCCTCTGTCTCTTGGCTGCTTGACCCATACGGTCAACTGAACAGAGTCCAAGTGAACCTGGTCTATGTGGGTTAGATTTGGATGCAGGGAAGGAGCTAGAACCCCCTCTTCTGAGCAGTAAGAGGTCCTGCTCCTATTGGCTTTGGAGGTAAAGTGCCAGGAAGGCAAGGCAGATGCCATTACTAAGCAGATTCCCCAAGTTGCAGAGGGAGGAGAGGCCATGAGAGTGGAAGAAGGTCTGCCAAAGGGCCTGATACTTGGGATCCTGCTCTCAAAGCTGACAGAGGGGTCTTGGCCCTGGCCCTGGCCCTGGCCCTGGGGAGGTCCTAGGGGTTCTCCACATAGACCTCGATCCTTCTCCATTGCTTGCAGGGCCCACATAGCACCTGTAGTCCTGGGCTCTAGCCATTGGGCATTAAGAGCTGACAGAGCCAGGCTCAAAGACAGGAGGACCAGCTGACCAGCTTCTGCCAGGGTAAAGCTGAGCTTCACCAATGGATGATGGAACAGGAAAATGCCCAGGCTGATGGTGGCACAGGTCAGAGAGATGTGGAAATAGAAGAACAGAGCTTGCTCTGGACCAGCCCAAAGGTGTGTTGAGGCAGGCCCCAGAACAACACAAATCCTGGGTGTGGGGTGGGAAAAGAATTAAGAGGAGGCTGGCTGGAGAGTATAAAGAACATATTCTCATAATAACAGTAATATTGCAAGACACAGAACTGTGAATGACTTAGGTATTCTCAGCAATACAATGATTCAAGACAATCCCAAAGGAATCACAATGAAACATGCTATCTGTCTCCAGAGAAAGAATTTATATTGTGTGAATCCAGACTGAAGCATACTTCTTTCCCTCCTTCCTTCCTTCCTTCCTTCCTTCCTTCCTTCCTTCCTTCCTTCCTTCCTTCCTTCCTTCCTTCTTTTCTTTCCTTTCTTTCTCTTTTGTTCAAGTCTTCTTGTATAAAATGACTAATATGGAAATATTTTGCATGATTTCACATGTATAACTTTTATCAGATTACTTACCATCTCAGGGAAGAGGAAGGCAGGTGAGAGGGGTAGAATTTGGAGCTCAAAACTTTTTTTAAAAATTAAAAATTGTTTTTTAACATGTAATTGGGAGAAAATAAGCTATTATTTAAGCAATGTAATTAGGAAATATTTTACAAAAGATATAAAAATACAACACAAGATAAAAAAAACGTTAATAGTGAGATATAGCAGCCACACACAAAAAGAAGAAAAAGCTAATGCAACCATAGCTTGCTTTAAAAGAGGCATGGTATGTAGGGGTAGAGGGTTCTCTGCCCCCTATTGTAATTAGTCTATATCTATATCTAAAGTGTTAAGTTCACTTCTAGGAAGCAGGTTTTAGGAAGGTCATTAATTAACTAGAAAGTAGTCACAAAATGGTAACATGATGGTAGGAGCAACTCTGTTTCATGGTATATGAGGATCATTTGAAGGAGAAAATAGGGCTCAGCCTCACATTTACTACATTATGTCTTCCACCTACCTCTCCAGTTTTATTTCATATTTCTCTCCTCCTTTCACTCCCAAGTCAAATTAGCCTGCTAGCTATTTCCTAAGCATGATATTCCACCCACCAGCTCCATGCTTTCACACAAGTAGTCCCCCATGTTTGCAATAAACTTCTTCCTCATCTCAGACTTATACAATCCCTAATTTTCTCCAAAGCACAGATCAGTTGCTACCTTCAACCTCAGAATTTTCTAATTCATTCTGTTGTTAGTTCTCCCAAACTCTTAAAATTACTTTATAGTAATAACTACTGTTTATGTATCACTTTAAGGTTTGCAAAGTAGTTTTGCAAACATTTTCATTGGATCCTCACAACTATAGGAGATCAGTGCTGCTTTTATGCTTGTTTTATGGATGAGGAAACTAAAGCAGGCAGAAATTAAATGATTTGCCCTTCAGGTACCAAAAGAGCTGTCATGTGAAAGAATAAACTTGCTCTGCTCCAGAAAGTAGAAGCAAATTTGCGTTTAAAGCAAGGGCAAGTTTCCTAACTAGAGCTATCTGAAAGTTCTCATTCGATAGAAGTTTTCAAAGAATGGAGGATCACCTCTCTCTAATTTGCAGAAGGGTTTCTTCTTCATGTGGGGATTGGACTAGGCAGTTTCTGAGAGGCATCCCAACTCTGAGATTCTGCAAATTGTTACTCTAATAAAATCATGCTATCCAATTATTTGTTCTGTTACTGGAAATTATATTATTTTGATATAAAAATAAGGAAGGTCATACTTCTTTTTTTTCATTTTTTATTTTTTATTGCATTAAATAGACTGAAGTCATTTTGTGGTTTTTAATTACTATGAAGATAAAATCTAGCACATAAACAACTTTCCTGTAAAAGCAGAGGAAAATTTAACCCCTTGAAGATAATCTATAGATTGCATTTAACAAGTGTGAAGAGAAAAATAAAATTTAAAGACAATTTGCTAAGGTATTTGTATTGTTTTAGGCTAGTCACTTTTTTTTTAAAGCAATTGGGGTTAAGTAACTTGCTCAAGGTTACATGGCTAGTCATGATTTATGTGTGGGTGCTCATTTTCTGAGGCTGGATTCGATCTCGGGTCATCCCAACTCCGAGGCCAGCGCTCTTTTTTTTTTTTTTTTGCAAATATTATAAAATTTATTGTTTCAGGGACTCTATGAAGGCTGCCCTGCTGTTCAAAAGAAGCAAATTACATCAATACAGAAAAGGGATAGGGAGACAAAAGGTATTGTTTATGTGTAAATTATGTAATCCTTTTTTTGTTTTTGTTTTTAATAATAATATTTATATATATTTGAAACATTTAATCTTAATACCTTGAATTTCAGATCCATTTCCTTCCTCCCTTGTCACCCATTCCCTCTGGGGAGATAAGTAATTCAGTATATGTTGTACATGTCTAGCTATGCAAAACATTATCATAGTAGATATATTGTACAAAGCTGCTCATAATTCTCTCCCACTCATCCCACCCCCCACCTGGTCCATTCCCTACTTGATCCTGTCCCTCTTCTATAGTGAGTACTTCCAACCTCCCCTCACCCCAAGGATGCCCTCCCATCCATCATCCCTCCTCTCATTCCCCTTCCCCCCATTCTGCTGTAGGTTGAGATATCCCATTTAGTATGTATGTCATTCTCTCCCTGAACCAAATTCAATGAGAATTTGGTTCTGCCTTTTTGCCTTCCTATTCTTCCCCTCCCTTGCAACCACTTCCCCTTGCTTCTTCTACATGAGATAGTTTACCCTACCCTGTCTCTCCCCATCTCCTCTTGACACTTTCCTCTCTCACCTCATAGTTTCATCCCTTGAGTATCCTCCCTTCCCAACAAATTCAACCTATGCCCTCTATCCATATGTAACTGTAACCATATACACACACATTCACATATGTATTCATATGACCATACACCCTTCTTCTATTATTTTCATAGTGAGAAAGATTTCATCAGTCACAGTTATTGTTTTTCCATATAGGAATGTAAATAGTTCAACTTTGATAAGTTCCTTTTGATTTCTTTTCCCTGATTACCTTCTCAGGCATCTCTTGCTTCTTGTGTCTGGATGCCAAATTTTCTATTCAATTCTGTTTTTTTCCTCAAGAATGCTTGAAAGTCCTCTATTCCACTGAATGACCATATTTTCCCCTGAAGCAAAATACTCAGTTTTGCTGGGTAGGTGACCCTTGGCTTCATTCCCAGCTCTTTTGCCCTCTGGAATATCATATTCCATGCCCTTCTATCCCTCAGTGTAGAAGCTGCCAGGTCCTGGGCTATTCTGATTGTGTTTCCACAATATTGAAATTGTTTCTTCCTGGCTGCTTGTAGTATTTTCTCCTTGATCTGGGGATTCTGGAACCTGGCTATAATATTCCTGGGAGTTTTCTTTTTGGGATCTTTTTCAGGAGGTGATCTGTGGATTCTTTCAACCTCTATTTTGCCCTCTGGATCTAAAACATCAGGGCAATTTTCCTTGAGAATTTCTTGAAGGGTGATTTCTAGGTTCTTTCTTTGATCATGGCTTTCAGGTAGTCCGATAATTTTTAAATTGTCTCTCCTGGATCTATTTTCCAGGTCAGTGGTTTTTCCCATGAGATATTTCACATTGCCTTATAATCTTTCATTTGTTTGAATCTGCTTAACAGCATCTTGATTTCTCATAAAGTCATTAGCTTCCATTTGCTCCAGTCTAACTCTGAAGGAATGAATCTCCTCAGTGAACTTTTAAGATTCTTTTTCCATCTGGCAAATTCGACTTTTTAAGGCATTCTTCTCCTCATTGCCCTTTTGGGCCTCCTTTGCCATTTGAGTTAGTCTATTTTTAAGGTGTGTTTTCCTCAGTCAGTCACCCTCATTTCATACTTTTCCTGCATCCTTCTCATTTCTCTTTCCAATTTTTCCTCCACTTCTCTTATTTGATTTTTAAAGTCCTTCTTAAGGTCCTCTATGGCCTGTAACCCACTCATATTTTCCTTTGGGGATTTTGGAGCAGGACTTCTGACCTCACAGTCCTCTTCCCCTATGCCTCGACCCTCTTTGCCCCCAAAGTAGGAGTCTAAGGTTGCATTTTTCTGTTTAATTTGTTTCCTTTGTCTTGGCATTTTGCCACTTAATTACTTGACTTTTGGGCTTGTTGGCACACTATGGCTTTAAGGCCACATAGAGGAATTTTTGCCCCAAACGTGTGGGGAGGGCAACTTCCGTTTCTGGCAAGCTGGAAACCCACCCATGACTTCCACCCCAGATCACAATCCAGATCCAGGGAGGTTAAAGCAAGAGCAATTACGCCGCCCCCCCCAAGACTGATTGCTGGATCTCCCTACAGTTCGGAGGCCAGGAGCTGGAGCTGCCTCTGAAAACTACAAAATGGGGTGTGTCCTCAGCGGCTTCTAGCCCCCAGGGGAGGAAGCCAATGCATTCCCCAAATACTGGTCCCAAAGTCCATAGGGCACTAACCTCTCACTTTGTCCTAGGCATATCTGTGCTGATAATTCTGGAATTGCCAGAGCTGCTGGTGTTCTGGGGTCCCTCTAGCGGGCTGCTGGCCCTGCCGCCCTGGGGCTAAAACCGTGACTCAGGCACTTGGCTGTGCTCGGCTCCCTGCGCTGCGCTGGTCCTTCCTGCAGGGCTGCTGGGCTGTCCTCATCGGGAGGTTAGCTTCTCTGTGTTGTTCTGTGGGTGCTGGGTCTCCAGAAGTTGTTCAGAGTCCCTTTTTTCATAGTTTGGAGGTAATCTGGGGGCAGAGTGGCTTCCATATTTCTTTTTAATAAACAGAGTAACCAATATAAAATTATAAAACTTCAGAAAACTGACCCACAGTTCCACTTGCCTTGTCACAATCTCCCAAATAATAACTATCTTGAACAACAGTTATGTTCTCAAAAACTGTTAGTGTTTCCTGGAATAAAGACATTTTATTGTTATTTGGAGATTTCTGGATTGCTTTTTTTTTAAAGAGCAATGAACCATTGAGTTTAGAAAAGAAATATTAAAGTCTAATTAATTACCTAAAATTAACAAGTGGGTGGCCTGAAATCCTTTTAAGTTTTGCTACATCTTACCAGTCTGAAAAAGGGAAAAGAAGTTTATATGACTTAAAAATATCCAAAGATGTTTTTAATTTAAAGATTAATGAATTCTGCAAACTCATGTCTTATGTTCTTCCCTATTAATAGATCTGGGAATTTTTGCTGGAAGCCAAGTGATGACATGTCGAGGGGAATACTTCATCATGATGTGATTAGCATACATGCCATTTCTTCATTCCAACTGGCAGCTGTAGCTAATTATGTGCTCTACTTCAGGCTGCTTTTTATTTATGACCCATATTCTTTCTCTCACACTTCATCCGCATACGAATCCATGAAAGTAAAATTGCCTGGGTCCCCAGCCAATGTTTGATTTTCCTCCCCTATACTTTAATACTTTTTAAGGTAAATAATATCCAAATCAGAACATATATGTAGGTACCCAAAGAGAATTTTCATAGTGTTCTGTGACTAATGACTCCTTCAATAATTCTAATGGTCTTTTCTCAGGCTTCGACCTCCCTAACTTTAGAAGGTAATAATATTTGATACTGTTTGTATCTGGTTTTGATACTGTTGACCACCCACCTCCTCTTGAACATTCCTCCTTTGTCTTCCATGCCATGACTCTCCTCTTTGTCTTTGCTGGTTCATTGTCCTCCTCCTTTCCCTTAAGAAGAGAGTTTTTAAACTATGTCCTGGATAGCAAATAAACCTTGCTTTCAAGGTTCTTTGCCTTATGAGTACAGTCTAACTTATTGGTATCATTTTTCATTACACTCCCTTCCCACCATACTCCATGTTTCAAGCAGACTGGACTATTTTCCAGATGTGACATTTTATCTTCTCCCATTAAATAGACCAACCCCTCAAATCTACCTCTCTGAATTCTCATCTGTCTTCTCAGCTTAGTATAGGTGCCACTGCCTTACAGAATCCTTCCCCATTCTACCAATCATTAGCACTTTTTTCTTCCTTAATTTATCTTGATATCTATCTATCCATCTATCTGTCTTTATATAGGTTTTATTCCCTCAACACATAGGTCTTATTCCCTTAGGACACAAAATTCCATCAAGTAAGAAGCTTTTTTTGTTTTTTTTTTCTTTGTATCCCTAGATCCTAGCACATAGGAAGTAGATGCTTAAGAAATATTAATTTGAATTGGATTTTTAAAAATACTTAGGGAATGAGGGTCTTGATAGCTGTGATCAAGGACAGTTACATCCTGATTAGTGCAA
This sequence comes from Gymnobelideus leadbeateri, assembly GCA_011680675.1. Lineage (NCBI taxonomy): Eukaryota > Metazoa > Chordata > Mammalia > Diprotodontia > Petauridae > Gymnobelideus > Gymnobelideus leadbeateri. Next base: position 75,691 of record WOXC01010203.1, on the reverse strand, counting down.
ATAAGGAATCCTTTGAAGTGGTCTCATTACTTGAATTCATATTATTCAATGATATAATAATGTAAAATATGGTAATTAGTTCCAGACTAATAGAAATATGCAAAGCAAATTGGAGTATTTAAGCCTTATCATGTAGAAAAGGGACATTGTTTTGCTCAGACCTAGAGAATAGAACTAAAAGCAATATCTAGAAAGCAGATTTTGACATGGTATAAGGGAAAACTTTCTAATAACTAGACTTCTACAAAAGTAGAATTGTCTTCATTATGAGAGAGTGAATTCTCTGACTATTTGTTGGGGATGTTGGAAAAAGAATTTCTGCTCAGGAATACATTGGATTATGTTACTTCTCAGTTGCCTTTCACCCTGGATAATTTGTTTTGATTCTATGATTCATGAACTTTAATTCCTTGGCTGCATGGTTTCATTTATATCCCAACCCATTCACACCACCAGCACTCTTCCCTAAGGTGTATTAATCAGTCCCTTTTGCTCTTTGTTTAGTTGAACATGTAATTGAGTAGATGAACCTTTGTGAAGAGATACAGATAAATGTTAACTTAAAAAACAAGTTTGAGTTAGAGATCACTAGAATAGAAATGACCTTTTAGGACACCTTTCTTGCCCTATGATTTTGAATTTAATTTAGGGCTACCTAGACTTTTCAAACCCTCTGAATATTTTGTCTGCTCTCAATATTCTCCAGTCTATTTACAACAGATTGTTTTCTGTTCCTTTCCCCAATTTTAAATAAAATATCCATAGATTATATATCTCTGTTTGTTTTTACCTTCCTTTCATTGCTAACTTAAAGTTCTATCCCTAGGCAGTTACCTAAATTAACATGTGTCATGATGTCTCATCTCTTGTCCTTCTCATCTCAATCTCTTAGTTCTTTCCCTCTGATTTACTATACTCTGTTCCTTCCTCCATGTGAACCCATAGTGAATGAGTTCTGCACTCTGTCCTCTTCTCGAATCCATTGCTCTGATATAACATCACTGATTTTCCCTGCCATCCTTTAGTTCTGGATTTCTTTTACTATCCATTTTCTTTGCTCTTCCTTACATGCTGCTGAGTAAAGCTAGAGAAAATGATTAAACAGTGCTGACTGGATTCAACACAGATTTATATTACATAATCTCAACTGGACCCTTACTGAAGCTAGGCAATCCTACCTTTCTTACTGACTTACCAAGTCACTCATCACCCAGCTTTTCTAAACCTTTTTATCCTATCTTAAACCTCTTATAGTTCACCCTTCCTATTATCTCTCAGCCAAGAATCTTGCTTCATATTCCATTGGAAAAAATTGAGGCCAGTCACTAAGAGCTTCCTCTTTTCTCCTTTTCCCTAGATGCCTTTTGTCACTGTCTCCACCTTCATTCCTGTCTCACAGGGAGATGGCCCTTCTTGTTGACAAGACAAACTCAAAAATGATTCCACTCTTTCCCATCTTCTCCAGCAAATTGTCTCCTCTATTATCTCCACTCTCCTATATATCTTGAATCTCTCCATATATATTGCCTAACAAATATGTTTTCCTTCAAAAGCCCTCACCTGATGTACCCATTCCTGCTAATATCACATATCTCCTCCCTTTTGTAGCTAAACTCAAGAAACCTGTCTGCAATAGGTACTTGCACTTTCTTTTCTCTCACTGTTTTCTTAACTCTACAGTTGGGCTTCTGATCTCATCATTCAATCAAATTGCCCTCTTTGAAGTTCCTAATGATCTTTCTTGATATCTCTACAATTTTTCACACTGTTGGTCACCCTTTTCTCATTGATTCTCTTTTCTTTCTAGGTTTTCATGACAGAATACTCTTTCTTGGCTTTCTTCCTATGTGCTTGTCTACTCCTCAGTCTCCTTTTTCTGGATCTTTATCTAAGTGATGGCTACCTAGTGTCTTATAGGGATATCCTCGGTCCTCTTCTCTCTATACATCATTATACTTGGAGATCTCCTTAATTCAAGTAGATATTGCTCAAATTTTCTTTTTTTAGACATAAATTCTGCTGACCTTTACACTCTGCTGACTATTGGACCTCTTGATCTATATGTCCTATGCACATTTTAAACTCAACAGGTCCAAAATTGAACTCATTATCTGTTCCCCCAAACCTTCCCTTCTTTCTGCTTCCTTGTTACAGTCATGGGTACCACCATTCTCGCCATTACTGATGTTCAAAATGTAGGTATCATCATCAATGCTTCACTTTCCTTCATATCCAATCAATTGCTAAGGCCTATTGATTTTATCATCATAACCTTTCCCAAAATGATTCCTCTCCTCTGACACTACCACCACCCTGGTTTAGACCATTATCACCTAATTTCTGAATTATTGAAAAATCCTGTTGCTTGGTCTCCTACCTCAAGTTTCTCCTTATTCCAGTCCATCTTCCACACAGTTGTGAACTTAATCTTCCTAAAGCATTCATCTGACCATGTCATTCCCCACCCCATACCCACTCAATAAATTACAGTGACTTCCTATCACCTCCAAGACCAAATATAAAATGCTCCATTTGGTATTCAATGCCCTTCATAACCTGTCCCTCCCCAACTTTCCAGTCTTCTTCCACTTGATATCTGCCCACCTCCACTTATTCTGTGATCCAGTGGCACTGACCTCCTTGTTGTTCCTCAGACAAGACATTCTATCTCATCACTCCATGCATTTTTACTGGCTTTCCACCATGCCTTGAATTCTCTCTCCTCACCTCTATCTCCTGACTTCCTTGGTTTCTTTCAAGTTTCAGCTAAAATCTCACCTTCTAAGGGAAATGTTTTCTGATCCTCCTTAATTCCAATGCTTTCCCTTTGTTGATTATGTCCAGTTTATCTTGTATGTATTTTGTTTGTACATAGTTACTTGCGTATTGTCTCCATCAGTGAGCTCCTTGAGAACAGGGACTATATCTTGCCTTTTTTGTAGATCTACTGCTTAGCACCATGCCTGGAACATGTATTTACTGATTGACTATATGCTTCACTTATTCTAAACATATTCCTTATCCTAACATTGACTTTCATTATCTCCATTCCTTCTATCCCTGTTCTGGTCTCCCATTGCTCCTGATAGAGTCACATAACCATGTAATTAACCAAGTCAATCATATGTTGTCTTCCACTCTTGACCTGCTTTTCTTCTTGTACTGCTAATTACACTCTGACAAACTTCAATTCTTACTTATCCTTCTTCACCTGTTTTCTTTGCTCTTACCACTTTGCTTCTAAGCTTTATTAATGTAGCTGGAGGAAGTTATACAGCTATAACTGGGTCCATGGTAACTTCACATTATCTAATCTCTATTAGGACTTCACTATCACCCTTTTATTCTTCTTTTATCAAGCTACACACAAAAGGTACTTAAGCTCCCAAGGACAACAAGAATTTACTAGGCATTTAATAATTATTTATTGAATTGAACTGAAGGGACACCACACGGTCCTTTTTGATAAGCCAGGTGTCCTACTTGTTAACCCAATTGAAACTAAAATTAAAAGGTGAGGATACAGTTGCTCCTGAAAACAATCTAAATCATTTTCATTTTGAATCTTAATTGTCATAAGTAGTATGTGTATAGAGAATACCTGCACAACAAAAAATTACACACATTTAGTCTGAACTTAGTTTTGATTGAATAACTCCTAGAGAACAAGCACACCAAGGAGTCGTGTCCAAGGAGAGAGAATGTCCATGGAGAGTCATTAGGATTCTTTCCCTTTCTGAAGTACAGGAAATAAAGCTCTTTGGGCAAGGATCCAAGTTAAACAGGCATCAGGACACACTTCAAGACAGAATCATAAACTCCTGTTGCTTTCAGTGAGAATTGCTGAGTTGGTATGTATTCATTATTTTGAAGACTCCATTATTTTGAAGCCTTTGTGGGCATTATATCAGTCCATGGGCACCACTCATTCTCTTCTTGCTACTGTGAAAAGAATGTAGTTTCCTGGGATTCACATTAACAATACTAAAGGCAATAGAATTCCCCAAACACACAAAAAAAATCAAACTGAGACAAGAACAAAAATAAATAACCAGTAAGAATGAATTATTCTTACTTTTGGTCTTGACTTGACTCAGATTGCTTTCTACTTTTACAAAGCTCCTTCCAGATTTCTGGAAAGACTGAATCAGCAAAAAGACTGAACTCCTTTTAGCATTTTAATGCTTTGGTTGGTTATGATTTAGTCTTCTACTCTAATATCTATCTGACATCATGGACTTTTTATTGTGCTAAGTCATTTCACCTCTTTAAGTTGTTGTTCTTCAAGATATTACCCAGAACCATATAAGAACTAGTTTTGGATTTGCTGTTCTGAAACTTCAATGTCTCCCAAATGGTTAGTACATATTTAATAGCACATTTTCAATGGGACTCATAATATGGACTGTGACTGTTTGCATCAATCAATAGGTATTTATTAAGTAACTATTATGAGCCAGACATCATGCTAGGCACTGGGGATATGAGAACAAACTATCCCTTCTGACATGAAAATAACTGGAGAAAAAAACAAAATATCAATAAGTTGGTTGATCATCTGGATTCTTCTGATTCTCCACATTCTTCCAAGGTTTTACTTTTATGTTCTGACCATAAGAATTGCAATCTGTTTTAGTAGACAGAATATCTGTACCAATGAAACCAAAGCTCTTTTAAAATACTGAAATATTTCAACACTAAGTGTATAACACAAAAGTATTATTTCTAGTATATAAAATATTTATAAATAACAATTATCAAAGATGAGCACAATAACAAATCACAATTATAGCACTGTTACAAAGGTTATATTTCAATCCAACACACACACACACACACACACACACACACACACACACACATTACCAGCAGCTATATAAATGAAAGTAGCAACTTCTGGTGATATGTGTGGCTCAATGCTGAAGGGCTTGCTGTGGTGGAATGACAGAACAAACCCTGGGAGTTACTACTTACTCCATGATGGCAGCAAGGAAGGAAGTCTCAAAAATTTTGCATTAGAGAGGACTGGCCACTGAAGCAGGAAGTATTGTCCACTCATTAGATTTTAAAATGACTTCATCCTGTGTAACAATTTTTATCATCATCAGTATAGGCTTATCATTAGACATGATATTCAGTAGCTTTATTTTTATTTTAAAATTTTTCTACAAGTATTATTTTGTAGCAAATGAGCTTAAATACATTTTTCTTGTCCTTTGCCATTATATTAAATTAATAAAGAGAAAAATTACTTTTAAATTTTCAATGTATATTTCCAATGGGATGTAAACAATGACCATATTTATACATAGTTTCAATTTTGAAAAGATAACTTTATCACTTCATAGGATTTGTTGCACAAGTCAGGGGCTGGTTGTCTAGTTTTATAACCAAAAATAATTTACCCAGAAAAAATATGTACTTAAAATTATTTATTTTATTTTTAATTTATGGGATAAAACAAATATTTCCACAACATAGTTTAATTAAAAAATGATTCCACATGAAGCTGCAAATCTACTATATACAACTTGCTATTCCTTTTAAATATATGATACAGTTGTCATATAAATTTCTTTTTCTTTTTTTCTCCCCCCAATCTTGAGATGTCTACCGTTACAAACATACACACATATACATATGAAAAATCATTTTACACATACTTCTATTTATCCGATCTTTCTATGAATGCAGAAACCATCTTCCTTCATATGTCCTTTTTGGTATTTGGACATTTATAATAGTCAATAATGATTTAGAACATTTTTTTCATATGACTATATATACCTTTGATTTCATTGAAAACTACCTGTTCATGGCAGTGTAATGGAATTTGAACCCCACAATGGAATGGACTTGTTGACATGACAAGAAGGGACTGAACTGGGAGGGGCTGGTGGTGTAGAGAGAGAGGCCCGAGCAGAGAGAGGCAAGAAGAACTCCTGGGAGCCAGCATCTGGAGGCTGTTGCTTCAGCTGGAGAGAGAGAAATGAGAACTGAGGACTGAACTTGGAGGAAGCATGACTGTGGTGCTGGTATCTGGTCTGTCTGTTTTGATGTTGCTTTGTCGGATTCCTCTTCTGATGAAGGCTGTTGCTATTGTTGCAGAAGTCCTGGGGCCTTGCTGTTGGTTCAGAAGCCCTGAAAGAGGATTTTCTTGTTGTATGTTTCCAGAAATCCTAGGGGAGAGCCTTGTTGATGTTTTTAGGGATCCAGGGACTGTACTGATGATCTGTGCTAGTTCCTCAGACCTTCTTGTTGGGTCGGGCAATGTGTATCTAGGTTGTGTCTTTGTTAAGCCTTGCCTTCCCAGGAACAAAAAACTGCTACAAACTTGCCTTGGGTCAAGATGAAGAAAAGACCTCTCCTTGGGTATTGAATGCTGTGATGATATTGTAACCTAATTGTGACCTAGGGGTGGATGGCCTTTGTGTTTGTGACTGACCAAATGAATGTACTTCATCTATGATTGGAAACTAATCTCCAACTGAGACTACCCAGAGGTGCAATGCTTTGACTTTTGTACTTTGTGATTAAACTGAGAAATTACAAAATGTGAATGTTTTGCATTAATCTGTTACTGAATAAATAGTTATTATGCTTGTTGGTACTGATCGATGTATATGTGAAGATTTAAAGAAAGAGAAGATAGTTCAGTCTGTAATGTTAAAATTTTTATTTTGTTTATACAAAACCTTTTTAATTTAATATAATTAAAATTATCCATTTTATGCCTTACTTTACTCTCTGTCTCTTGTTTATTCAAATTGTTCACCTATCCATAGATCTGATAAGTAATATTTTCCATATTCTTCTAATTTTCTTGTAATATCTCTCTTTAGGTGTTGTATCCATTTTGACCATATCTTGGTAAATAGTATAAATATTGGTCTATGGCTAATTTCTGTTAGTCTGTTTTCCAGCTTTCCCAACAATTTTTACCACATAATGCATTCTTATTCCAAAAATTTGTGTGTGTGTGTGTGTATATGATGTGTATATATATGTATATATACACACACATACAAGTTATATATGTGTATGTATATACACAATACATATATATGACACATATATGTCTTATTCCAAAAACTTGTCAAAAAGAAGGTTATTATAGTCATTTGCTGCTGTAGCTTATATGCCTACTCTGGTTTACTCATTTGTCTTTCTATATCTTAAGCAATACCAGATAGTTTTGATAATTGCTGCCTTATAATATAGTTTAAGATCTGAACTTTTAAACCTCCTTTCTTTACATTTTTTTCATTAGTTCCCTTGATATTCTTGACCTTTTGCTATTCAAATGAATTTTGTTATTTATTCTAATTCAGCAAAATAATTTTTTGGTGATTTAATTGGGATGACATTGAATATATAAATTAATTTAGGTAAAATTGTCATTGTTATTATATTGGTCTTGCCTACACACAAACAATGAGCATTTCTTTAATTATTTGAATCTGATTTTATCCATATAAATTTTTTTTAATTTTGTTTGTATGGTTCCTGGAATTGTTTTGACAAGTTTACTCCCACATATTTTATACTGTCTAGAGTTATTTTAAATGAGGCATCTCTTACTATCTCTTCTCGCTGGATTTTATTTGTGATACATAGGAATGCTGGTAATTTATAAGGATTTGCTTTATATCCTACTGCCTTGCTAAAATTATTGCTTCAACTAACTTTTCAGTTGAGTCTATTATTTTCCAAGTATATCATCATATTATCTGCAAAAAGAGATAGTGTTATTACTTCATTCCATATTCTGATTTCTTCTATTTCCTTTTCTTCTTTAATTGCTATTGTGAGGATTGCCAATATAAAATTGCTGATCATGGGCATCCTTGATTGTCCCCTGATCTTATTGGGAAGGTTTCTAGTTTTTCCCTATTGCAAATAATGCTAGCTGATGGTTTTAGATAAATTATTTTTATCAATTTAAGGAAAAATCCATTTGTACCAATACTTTCAAGTGTTTTAATAGAAATATATAAAAACATTTTCGGTATCTGTTGATATAATTATATGAATTTTAAAACTTTTATTATTGATATAATCAATTATGTTTCTAGTTTTCCTTATGTTAAACCATTCTTGCCTACCTGGTATAAATCCCACTTGGTCATAATATATAATCTTTGTAATATACTGTTGTAATCTTAAATAAGTATTTTATTTAAGTTTGCTTACATATTCATTAATGAAATTCAGCTATAATTTTCTTTTTGTTTTTACACTTCCTGGTTTAGGTATCAGCATATTTGTTTCATAAAAGAAATTTGGTATGATCCCTTCTTTGCCCATGGATCAAAGTAATTTATTTCATATTAGAATTAATTTATCTTTAACTGTTTGATAGAATTTACTTGTAAATCCATCTGGTCCTGTTGATTTTTTTCTTAAGAATCTAATTTAAGGCCTATTCAATTTCCTTTTTCTAAAATAAGTCTATTTACATATTCTATTTCCTCTTCTGTTGATCTAGGTGATTTATATTTTTGTAAATATTCTTTCATTTCACTGAAATTATTAAATTTGTTAGCATACAATTAGGCAAAATAACTCTTTATACTTGCCTTGACTTGATCTTCATTAGTGGTATATTCACACTTTTAAATGCTAATCATTTGGTTTTCTTATCTCTTTTCTTAAATCAAATTAACCAATGGTTTAGCTATTTCATTGTTTTTTTCATAAAACCAACCCCTAGTTTCATTTATTAATTCAATGGTTTTTACACTCAATTTTATTAATCTCACCTTCAATTTTTTATGATTTCCAACTCAGTGTTTGTTTTTCTAGTTTTTTTTAATTGCATACCCAATTCATTAGTCTGCTTTTAATGAGAGACCTTCAAAGCATTCCTGATGAAAAGATTAAAACAAAGGAGAAACTTTGAAATACAAACACAGGAGTCAAGAGAAACATAATAAAGGTAAATAAGCGTAAATAATCACATAAGAACTAAGTATATTCTAATTTAAGGAGTTGATACAGGGGTCCCCCTAGAATCCCAATATCATCATGAATCATAGAGAGAATCTAATAAGTCAGAGGGCCTAGGAGTTATTTTGATATGTTTTGATGATTTTTAAATAAGATAAAAACTAGAGTGAGGGGATAAAAGGAATATACTAAGGAAACCTTTCCCAATAGCTTTCAATTCTAGTGCCTCCACTCTTTTAATTATTTTCTATTTACTCTGTGTATAGCTCATTTTAATGTTTCTTTGCTTGTTTTATTTGTGAGCTCCTTGAGGATAGGGTCTAAATTTTTGCCTCTTTTTGCATCCTAAGCACTTAGCTCAGTGTCTAGAACATAGTGAGTGTTGAATAAATGTTTATTGACTGACTTATTGGGGAGAGCTTTCTAAGAACTCCATAGGGGATAAAGGAATTTAAGGTCTATCAATACAAAGGGATGAATAACCTTGGCTACATGTATCCTCTCCATGTTACCTTTGTATTCCAAGTTTGTACTAACTATTCCCAAAGATGTTCAGAATATTTGTGAGTAAGTGTAAACAGGGGAAAATATGTGGGAATATGTTTTGTAGCTACTGTTCTTACTGTAAAACTTGAGTAATTACCTTTGCTTTGAACTAATTATGTCTGCTGGCTAACTGTTGATGGTAACCACCCCAGATGGGGATTATAACCTATAGATTTAATAATGGATACCTTCAGGGTGTCCCTAGAACTCCAAGTTGCAGTCACCACCTACTGAAGACCCAACTCACAAAAGTGAGTACAAGTTGGGGGCTGTGCACCCCTACAACTAGAAACAATAATCGCTGTACATTGAGTATTCCACTCACAAGAGTGAGTTCACGTTGAAGGAGTTGCCTAGAGACAGTCCTACATTAATATTAATGCTAATGCTTCACACAATAGGTAATCAATTATATATGATAATACTGGATAATCTGGTGGAACTAAGTTCTAAGGGGATAATAAGGAGCTAAGTGTATAATGAAGTTGGCTAATGGAATGATTTCTTTTTTCTTTTCCCAAGTAATCTGAAACTCAGAGGGTTTGTTTTTTTTTTTTTTACCAAAATATTTAATTACTTCTTCCAATGGATGAAACTCAAATAAAGGAAATTTAGACAAATGGAAAGGGTGGGAGAGGTGAAGAGTAAGTACATTTTAATCTGGTATTTGCCTCCATCTAAGGAATGGAATTGGGATGTGAAAGATAAATCACTTAGCAGTTCTTTCAGAATTTGGAGTTCAAGGGTTTACTTACTGGAAACCAACATTTTATTTGAAATGTTTTGCTTTTCCAGAATATCACATATTAAAATGTAAGTTAAAAAATACACGATTGCTTTTCTGCATTGCAATGGATTATCAAACGTTGATGACTGAACTGTTCTTCTGGAGCATGAAAATCTGCAGTTACATTTCGTGATGTTAATCAGATTTGGTCAAATATTAAAGCAATTTTGTGTTTTATGCTCTTGCTCTTCTCTTTGTTAAATCACATTCAGGAACACATTTCAGAAAGTTTTATCAGTAAGAAATTTAAGCAGCAAACTAAAGTGACTGTAGAGTTTAAATCTAATGAAGTTTCAACAGTCCTAGGGAAAAAACCCTAAGAGTTGAAAATTTTGCAAAAAGGTCAAGTAATTGTCTGATCGACTTCATATTCTCTTCATTTACAACTAAACATACTAAAAATGGTTTTTCATGAACACTAGTTAAATTATTCACAGTTGGGTTTGTTTGGGGCTTTTTTGCTTTTTGGAGGGGGGAAGGCAGGGCAATTGGGGTTGTGACTTGCCCAAGGTCACATGGGCAGTAAGTGTTTGAGGCTGCATTTGAACTTAGGTCTTCCTGACTCCAGGGCTGGTGCTCTATCAACTGTGCCACCTAGCCACCCCACAACTTTTGTTTTTTTGTTTTTTTTAAGATCTATAGTAGAAAGGCAATGTGGTATAATAGAGAACCAAAAGATATGGGCCAAAGGCCTATCTCTGATACATCCTGGCTGGGTTACCCCCAAGAAAGTCACTTAAATTCTTAGTATAAATGTAACATATTCTAATTCAAAAACAAAAATAAAACTAGAAATAAAGGAATAAATGTACCTTTCCTTCCAGTGATAAATAGTATATATCTAAAATCTAGCTAAGAGCTAGCATATATAATGCAGATGAGATGGAATCCTTTCCAATAAAATAGAAATGAAACAAAAATTTTCTTTGTCACCACTTCCATATGACATAGTACTAGAAATACTGGCTTAGCAGTCAGACAAGATAAAGAAATTGAGGGAATAAGAACAGATAAGGAGGAAAAGAAATTATCACTTTTTTGCAGATGATATGATAATGTACTTGAACCTTCGAGAGTCAACTAAAAATTTAATTGAAGCAATAACCATCAAAATTTCAGGAAATAACATAAATCTATATGAATCATCAACATTTCTATATAATACCAATAAAACCCAGCAGGAAGTGAGAGGACAAGAAATTCCATTTAAAATTACTATGAAACGTATGAAATATTTGGGAGTCTGCCCACCGTGACACAGGGATGCAAACACACAGTAACTACATAAATATAGCTACAAACTACTGTAAATAAAATAAGGACAGACATAGAGATATATCAATTGCTCATATTTAGGATGAATTAATATAATAAAAGTCACAATGCTATATAAATCAATATACCTATCCAATGCCAGATTAAGCAAAGTACCAAAAGATTACTTTATAGAACTGAAGAAAAATAATGCAATTCATGTGGAGATAAAAAAAAAAGAGATCAAGAATCTCAAAAGAAATAATGGAGAACAAGTGGGAATGAAGGGATTCTGACCATACCACATCTCAAATCATATTACAAAGTAATTAATTCTCAGGATCATTTGGTGCTGGTTAAAAAAGTGAGATGTAAATGCCATTTTAAGATTATAAGTTTCAAAAAAGCTGCCAGTCTTTGAGGGAGGGAATTTTTCCCTCCAGGGGGCAATATAAGTGAAACCACAAGTCTCTATTTCTATCCTCAGTAGAAACTCAGAAAAGAATTTGTGTAAATTCAACCTGAAAAAGAAACAGCAGGGTTTGACCTTACCAAATGCTTGTGTGATAGAAAAATAAATCAGTTTTCTAAGTTGAGAGAATAACATCTTCATTGAGCACATAGAGAAAAGTTGTGTAGCCTTTTCTTTTGCCTTCAGATACTTTTATATTATTTCAAGTTGGCATAATGTTGCAAGCACTTCAAAACCTTCATGATTCTTTTATGTTACCAGCATTTCTCAGTCCATAAAGTCACTAGCATTAATGATGAGAAAGGAATACCAAAATAAATTATTAAATTCAAAAGTTTTAGAACTGGAAGAAATTCGAGATGATCTATTTCAGAGAAATAACTAGGAATCAAAGAACCTCAAGCAAATTTATTCATTGCTATTTTGTGGTAAGGAGACTATCCTCCAGAGATCATAGTTTATCTTTCTGGAGGAGTTGGTAGAAGATAGACTTTCAGAAAGTATTCCAACTGAAATTTTAGTTGTAGCAGGAGGAGCACCCATTTCTACTTCCTTCTCTCCTGAGTTCTGTGCTACCCATGTACACACACACACAAATACACAAACATACACACATACACACCCAGCATTGGCACCTTAATTTCCCTGCCCTAGTTACAGCTTTGAATTAGTCTAAAGCCCTTATTTTATAAATGAGGAAACTGAGACCCCAAAATGTTCTGACATTTGCCCAAGATGGCACAGGTAATAAGTAGCAGAGCTAAGACTTGAACTAAGGGTATGCTGGAGCCAGTTATAACTAGTTGGTCAGTGTTCCATTGATAGTCTAGACTTTAAAAAGTAATGGATAAAATGTTAATATTGAAGATTAAACCTAACAGGGTATTACGTATACACTTTCTTTTTCAGAGATGCAGTTGTTAAACACTTATAAGTACTTCCCTGATTTAAACCCACACCATTTGACGCCAAATCCAGTGTTGTTTCTATTATGCCTAAAATGAAGTTCTTTTAATCTTTTTTTCTTTTTATTATCATTAACTTGAAAAACATGAACATTTTTATTACATTCTTTTTTTAGTTCCAAATTCTCTTCCTCCTTCTAGTTCCTCCCTCATCCATTGGGAAGGCAAGCAGTATAATACTCATTATATAAAATATGAACATTTTTAATACAGAAAAGGCAGACTGCTTTTGAAGCCATGAATTTCCAATACAAACAGTATATGTATATATACACACATATATGTATATGTATGTATACACATATACCTATTTATATTCATGTATACACATACACATATATGTATATTGTGTATATACTTAAATATACATACATATCTATATCTATTTATCTAGCTATATAATTTAACATAACACTTCCAACACTGCCTTACTTGTTTGGGTCCACTTCTGAAATTTCTATTGCTCACCTCTGTTTATTTTTTTAAAGATTCGTTGATGGCCTTTTCTTTCTTTCTACTTTTATATAACTCTTCCTTAGTTACCTCTAAATCCTCTCCACAAATTAAGCCCAAATTTATTGATTGGCTTCATCAGAAAATGAATGACTTATTCTACACCTCTAATCCCACCTCTGTGCCAAGATGTGGGAAGCATGATTCGTCATCAGTTGTCTGGAGTCCTAATAGACCATTGAGTTGACCACAGTCCTTAAATCTGTCATAGTTGTTTTCTTTTACAAGTAGTAGTCATTGTATAAACTGCTTTTTAGCTTGATTCATTTCAATCTGTGTCAATTCATATAGGCCTTCTAGTTTTCTCTGAACCTGTCACCTTTGTCATTTCTTATTGTGCAATAATATTCTATTATGCTCACATATCATGCTTTTTTCAACCATTCCCCAAATTATGAGTACCCATTGTCTCCAATTTTTTTCGCTACAACAAAAAGTACTTATAAAATGTGTTTATACATTTAGGTGTTTTCTTCTATTTCTCTTTAATGTACAGCCTAGTATGCTATTGCTAGGCCAACAGGTTTGAACAATTGAATGACTTTTGGGGCATGGTTCCAAATTGCTTTTCAGAACGGTAGAACTTCACAATTCTAACTTCTGTCTTCCTACAGTCTCTCCAATACTTATTTTCCTATTTTGTCATCTTTTCATCTAGTAGTTGATAGTTTGCCTTTTATATTTTAAGAACTTGCTGTTTGTATCCTTTAATTATAATCTGTTAGGGAGATGGCTTTTGTTTTTGTTTGTTCATTTTCAATTTGTATAAATTACTTACATATCTTGGGTATGAGATCTCCATCAGAGAATTTTTCTGCAGAGATTTCCCCCACAATTTGCCTTCTAATTCTAATAGCACTAAATTTGTTTTGACAAAAATAATTTATGTAATTAAAACTGTCCAATTTACCTCCTGTGATCCTATTTATCCTTTAAATGATCAAGAATTTGGCCTTTATTCATAGCTGTGAAGTTTATCTCCTTCCCTCTTCCTGTAATTTGTTGATCATACTACCCTTTATGTCTAAACCATGTATCCATTTGGAGCTTATTGGGATATGGGGCATGAAATGTTGGTCAAAACCTTCTTTTTGCCAAATTTCTATGCAGTTCTGACCACAGTTTTTGTTAAATAATTAGTCCATAGCTGACTATTATCATTCTTTTAGATTGCTCCTGAATCTTTTGTACTTAACCTGCTCTGCCATTAAACTTTTCTATTTCATAATCAGTACCAGATATTCTCAAAGATTACTGCCTTTTAGTATAGTTTTAGATGTGTAATATTAGCCTCCTGCTCCCCCTTCCTATTTTTTAATTGTTATTTGAGATCTTCAACAATTTGCTTCTTCTCCAGATTAATTTTGCTACTCTTTTGTTTATTTCTATAAAGTAATCCTTTGTATATTTGATTTCTATGGAATTGAATCTGTAAAGCAATTTAAAGAGTACTGACATATTAAAAATTATATTGGCAATGCACACAACCTTGGGTAATTGATATTCCTAATGGGGGGGGGGGAGATATTATTGCTACAAAGAGTATTTAATAATTGGGCTTCCAGATATTATCTTCTTCAATTTCTTTTTTTTTAAAAGCAATTGGGTTTAAGTAACTTGTTCAAGGTTACACGGCTAGTCATTATTTATGTGGGGGTGCTCATTTTCTTAGGCCAGATTCGATCCTGGGTCATCCCAACTCTGAGGCCGGTGCTCTTACTCACTGCGTCAACCTAACCACCCCTCCTCTTCAATCTCTATTTCACTTTAACAAAGAGGAGGGAGTTCTTTTGAAAGAGGTAGGAAATCAAGTATTCAGAGTCTGGAATAGAATAAATTCTGGTGAAATAATTTCTAACACATTAATAAAAGTATATGAAAGCACACCTCTGTTCACATTATCATTGCAACAACAACAACAAAAAAAGAATTTTGATATATGGAGGGACCAGGAGAAAGAATGTAACTAACAGACCAAAAAAAAAAAATCCCTCTGTGCTTACCTCTTCAGGTAATTAAGATAAGATATGCTCTTTTTCAGTTTTAAGGATATTTTCCTCATCGGCACAAATTACTGAAGGCAGTGCTTGGAACTGTGACAATCATGAATTTTTTTTATAATTTTATAAAATTTGATAAGGTACAAAAAATCCTTCATCTCCTGTGTTCTTCCCTGCTGTTCCCCTCTCCCAACAAGCAAATAAATCTAAGCACTCTTTTTCCCCCTCTCCTTACCCAGTAAAAACTCTTAGCAAAAACATTCCATCCTCCAATTCCCATCTGGTAGATATAAGAAACTGATAAAATGCAGATGTTGGCCTTTAAAAATTTCAATTCAGATCCAGGCAGTACTTAATCCAGAGCACATGTCTATCTGTAAATGCTTGATTTTTAAAGAGCCTATAAAGACAAAATCCTGAATTGTATCGGGTACCTGACCATTTCTTTCCTCTTTACATGATGAAATGTGAAGTGTATGCCGTCTACTTAAAATGAGAATTACAATGTCCACTTTTGCTCATTCAGGAACAGAAATATTATAACATGCAAAAAATTTGAGATATATAATTTCTAGGTAATTATTCATGTATTAATCTTGTTAGCATATAATTAATATAAAGGATCAGTGACACTCTGAAATGTCAAAGACTCTTGATGGAACCTAGTTAATGCTCACACACCCTTGGAAGAGTGGGTGGTCCGGGGGGGGGGGGGGGTGGCAATTGACTCTGATTGGTTAACAAGTATATTATAACAAGTATATTACAATATAAATATTATAATATAAAGAATATTATAATAAGAAGTGCAGCTATTTTAATGATGGGTTAGGAAAACCTGACTTTGATCATGTCTGTTACTTCCAAAATCCCTTCTGCCCAAACCTGCCTGAGTGGAACACAATGGGCTGGAGGAATTCACCCTAAATTCCCTATAAAGTTTTCTAGATGGGTGGTCCAACAACTCCACATAGATTAGATAGTCTAGGTGGAGTAAAAATTTTAAAACTGTCAGTGATCTCTCCACTAATTTGCTATTTAATAATTTCTCTGATTAGGAAATAGAATTAATGCATTTGAGTTTTTAACTTTGACTTATCTCCTTTAATTAAGCTCAGTTGTCTGTTAAATATATATATTTTCAGCAACTTTAAATGAGAATCATTGTTATTTTATAATATGGTACTTGTATGTGGTCCCAACCATATTCTAAAATGTATCTTTCCACTTTGGGGCATAATTACAGAGCTAGTGAGATAACATATTGCAGATAAATTGATGTAATTGACCAACAACATTTATTAAACGATCAGAAGAGAGTATTAGTTACAATTTGATACTTCGATTCAATAAACATTTATTAAGTGACTTGTAGGTTCCAGGCACTGTACTAAGCACTGGGGATACAAGTAAAAAAACAAAACAAACAAAAAAAAAAACCACAGTCCCTACCCTCAAGGAGCTTACAGTCTAATATGGAAAGACAATACACAAAAGGAGGCTGAAAAGCAGGGTGGGCACTCCAGGGGTTGCCTAGGAGTCAGATCTTGTTCCCTGGAGTTGAAACCAGGAAGAGCTGCAAATGCAAAATAGAGTGAGCTGAAAGTCCAAATTCTGCCCTCTTTAAAGGAAATCTGGTACTCCATCCTCCAGCCCCCCAGCCAGAGGGAAGAAGAGGCTGAGAGTTGTGTAAAGAAGTTTGAGTATCCGAAGCTAAGTTAGCAGCTTGGTGAAGAAATGAGAAGAGATGAGCTTTTCCTGGGAGGGGTATCTTGCTCTGTGGAGTTGATGTATCTGTGGTCTCAATGTAAATTCTCACTTTACTTGTACAAATTGCAACCCAAATGTGTCTTCTCATTCTATGTTATCATTATCCATGATCTTCCACAATTCTTCTACAAAGTACTTTCTTAACTCTCCAGATTATATTTCATAGCAATGATAGCAACTTGAGTTGTCCAACTGTTACCATTACAAGACAGCAGATCCATCTCTTTTTTATCCTGGACTAACATACATTTGATCTTGTTTATGCCATTCCTTGCATGCAATTTATCATTGCTATAACATCACAACCCATTTACGCTCAATTTTCTTTTTTGCCCCACACTTTGCCCATACCATCCCTTCACCTAAAATGTTCTCCTCCATTTTCTCCATTTACCTAAATATTACCTTTTTTCTTTAAGGGGACTGGGAGCCTGGGGGCTATTCAAGTCCTATGTCATTCATGAGGCCTTTCCCAATTAAACTCAACAGATCCCAACAGTGATCTCTCTGCCATTTGAACTCCTATAACACTTACTGGCATTTAACTGACACTTTGCATATGCTGTTTTACATCGTTGTTTAGCTTTCAATGGATTAATCTTCCCCAAGTTATAATGAACCTGTGGAGTGGTACATAGGGACTGTGTCTTTCATCTCATGGAAAATGAAGTAGAGGGAAAGAGGACTAAAACTGGAACCAGGGAGCCTAGGGTCATATCTCAAATTCGATACTTATTGTATGATCTGGGGCAAATCACCTCACATCTCTCTGAGATTTCTGAATTCATTTAAAAAATTATTTTCACAACCTATCTCATAAGGGTTATTATGAGAAAAAGACTTCATGAATTTTAAAGTGCTACATGAATGTGAGTTTTTACACAATGACCTTCATATCAGTGATGCTCAATAAAAGTTTGCTGAGAAGGATAATGTGAAAGGAAAAAGAGTTTATCCTACCTCCAAAAGTCATTCTAGTACATAATATAACTTAGTTCAAGAAAGGATAGGTCACAACCATGGAAATAAAAAAGATTATTTCCTAACATCTCTGGTGGTTTTCCTACCCCCACAGTGTCACTTCTTTATGCAACACGACATGTACTGTACTAGTGTGGGGAGAAGCTTCACAATGAAACAAAGAATGAGAGATATTTGGTCACATTTCTCCTTTTCTTAGGCATAGCACAGGATGTAATTTTTCAATTAAAAATATACTACAGGGGGAGAAACATAATATTCCACTCAATTCCTAGGGGAAATCTCAAGGCAAATATTCCCATTCATACATTTGAAGAAAGTCTTGAATCTCTCATTGTTGAGGATCAGATTCTCACAAAGCGTTCCAACTTCTGCAAAAGTAGTTAACATCATCTCATCTGGAACATGGCTTCAATAATGAAATAGTGCTGTTGGACAGAAAAATGTGCTTTTCATTTAGAGCCTGTTCATAGATACAGTCCCAGAAATCTATTGTACAAGGCATAGACATTTTAGTCTATATGTGAGTTGATTTTTTTCAAATTTTACAATAGGACAATATAGGATACAAGTGAAAGTATATGCCTCTTCCAAAAAAGAAGAAATTGGCAAGCTTCCAACATTCCACATACCTCTAGAATAGGTCAAGGTCTCAGGGTAATGTTTCATTTTCTTCTTGGACTTCCCCTGGCTATTTCTAGCAGAGGAGAGCAAGCCTGGAAACATATTAGAATTTCTTCAATAGAATTTTAATTTTTTTCCTGCCTAAATAAAGTTTTGAAAGTTGGGGGTTTTTAAGTTTTAATGATTTTTAAATCTCTGCTAATTTGCAGCACTTCTCCGTGTAGGATTCTTTTGACAGAAATGCTACCAACAGTAACAACAAATTAAACTAAATGAACAGACACAGCATGTGTCTGACAGCATTTACAACAAAACACACCAATAGTTCACAACCTCTCTGCTAAGAAAAGGGAAGCATGTTTCTTTATTAAATTTCTGGAGCAAGTTAAATAATTGTGTATAATCTGAATTGAAACATCTTGTAGCACTGTTTTCTTATATATAATCAAAGTCATAAGTATTTTTCAATCAATCAATCAATAAACATTTACTAAGTGACTGCTAAAAGCCAGGCATTGTGTTAAATTCTGAAAATGCAAAAGGAAGAAAAAATCTCTGACTATATTTATTTTATATGCACATATGTATATATGTGTATATAGACATACATATATAGACGTACACACATATACACATACATCATGTACATAATATGTGTACGTATGCACACGTTACACATATGCATTGTATATATGTGGTAGATATATATTATGTATATGTATAGATATATACACATATACATATGCATATGTGTATGTGAACATATACATATACACATGGGCATACACACATACATGTACACATATGTATATATACACATTCACATACACGTGTACTCATACATACATGCATATACATATATGTATACAAATACACATACACATACATGTACACGTACATATGCATATACATTTACATGAAATAATTAAGAGGAAGGCACCAAAATTAAGATGGACTGGGAAAGGTATCCTGTTTTTATATATAAAATATATTTTTATCTATATGTTACATATATGTATGTGTGTATATGAATGTATATATAGGTTGTGCAGATAAATGCATATATATTGTAGATATATATATGTATATATGTACATGTGTTTATGTTGATATATAAATACATACACATGCACACACACGTGTGTATATACATATACACATTGATGAAATAACCTAGAGAGATGGCACCAGAATTAAGATCAACTGGGAAAGGTATCCTGTAAAAGTATTTTAACTGAGATTTAATTAGTAGGTAGAGTTGAGGAGGGAGAAAGTTCCAGGAGTGTGGGACAGTCAGAGAAAATGCCCAGAACTAAGAGATGGAACAGCCAGGTTAATGTCCACCAGATAGAAGTATATGTGGTAGGGAGTAAGGTGTAAGAAGACTAGAAAAATAGAAAGGGCTTTAAATGATAAATCAAAGCTTTTGTATTTGATCCTGGGGGGTGATAGGGAGCCAAATGGAGTCTATTGATTAGGGAGGTGATATGGTCAGCTTTAGGATATCATTTTGGTTGCAGAATGGAGGATGGATTAGTGAGGAGAGAGACTGAGGCAAGCAGACCCACCACCAGATTGTTACAGTAGTCTTCAAGTGAGGTAATATGGGCCTGGCACAGAGTGATGGTAGTGTCAGAGGAGCAAAGGGGGCATATTCAAGAAATGTTACTAAAGTGAAATTGAAAGGTCTTGGCAACAGATTAGATATAGGAGGTGAGAGAATATAAAATGACTCCTAGGTTGCAAATCTGAGAGATTGGGACAGTGGTGTTGCCCTCCATTGTTGTTGTTGGTGGTGGTAGTGGTAGTCCTTTGTTTTCAAAGAGGACCAATGACATTATGAGATGATGTCTAGAGTGAGAATTGATTTGAGACAGAGTTGCACAAAGTCCACACTCTCTTCCAGAATCATTGAAGTCGGGGCATCTAGGTGGCACAGTGAGTAGAGCATCAGTCCTGGAGTCAGAAGGACCTGAGTTCAGATCTGGCCTCAGACACTTAACACACTCAAACAAAACAAAACAAAACAAAAAAAAAAACCTAGTCATGTGACCTTGGGCAAGTTACTTAACCCCAATTGCCCTCCAAAAAAAAAAGGCAAAAAAAAAAAAAAAAGAATCATTGAAGTCCAGTGGCAAGATAAAAGTGAAGACAACCAGAGATGACCAGAAAGCAGTTGATGATCTTGGTGTTTTTATGTCCGGCCAAGTTCTAAGCACTTCAATCACTGCTTCAAATTGTCCTCATCCAAGGGGCGGCTAGGTGGCGCAGTGAGTAGGAGCACTGGCCTCGGAGTTGGGATGACCCGAGATCGAAACTGGCCTCAGAAAATGAGCACCCACACATAAATAATGACTACCCATGTAACCTTGAGCAAGTTACTTAACCCCAATTGCTTAAAAAAAAAATTGTCCTCATCCACCCATTCCACTGGGGGAAGTCTTTGCAAACTTGGGGTAGTCTTCACATCCCCCTAACTCACTGATGGGTTTGAGGACTGTTGATTACCCTTAACTTGGTTTAGTTCATCTGTGGAAACAGTTTTACCAGGATGTGGCTGCTACTCATTCTACAGCTTCTTAGAGCAACAGGTGAGAGTCAGGTGGACAAAAACAGTGAATGACCAGCCTTGCAAAGGGCTCAGCAAGCCCTCACATCAGAGGTGCTAGTCCTCCTTGAGCACTGCATATACCCTGTTGCCTTCTATATTAAAAGGGAGTTGGTAATGGGACATTAGAGGTGAGTAGAGAGATTAGGGCGAGAGAGAGAGAGAGACAGAGACAGAGAGACACAGAGACACAGAGACACAGAGAGAGAGAGACAGAGAGAGAGAGACAGAGAGACAGAGAGAGAGAGAGAGAGAGAGAGAGAGAGAGAGAGAGAGAGAGAGAGAGAGAGAGAGAGAGAGAGAGAGAGCTTTGTGAGTCAGCAGCATAGGGGGAGTAATTAAATCCATGGGAGCTGAAAAGATCATACAGAGAGATAATATGGAGGGAGAGGAAAAGAGGATCTAGTACAGAACCCTGAAGGACACCTACTTTTTAAAATTTCATTTTTTGTTACATTTTAAATTCCAAACTATCTCCCATAAATATGTAAAACCAAACTATTCATACCTTTTTTTTCTATTCATACTTCTACATAGCAGTTCTTTCTCTGGGGGTGGATAGCTTTTCCTCTCATAGTTACTTTGTAGTTGATTTGAGTATTTACAATTCTCAGAATAACTCAGTCTTTCACAATTATTCTTTGAATAATAGAGCTGTTACTGTATACAACTGGCAAACTCTGAAAATAAATGATCAAAGAACTCACAGGTTATAGGCAAAAAACCTTTTTTATTCCCCTGGGGAAGGAAAATTTGATGCACGTGCCGGGGTGTCATCCAGGAACAGACCCACTGCAGCAAGGCTGAGCCTTGATACATGCAGTAGTGGCTAGACAAAGAATGAACAGTGAGGTGTACTAACAGTGAAAAGGCACAACCGTAACAGTGATGCAAGGTTGCCTAGTGACAAAAAGTCTATTCATAGCAGGGTTTCATGGCTGGGTCTGCTGGTAGTCACCCGAGTTCAGGGACCATCTGTTCTGTGATCTAGTTGTAGCAGAGGGTGAACAGAAAGGATAGTTGTTATGCCAACCTCCAGGCTTGTTGGGCTGCGGTAAACAAGGCATCCCCTAAATAGTAAAAAGAGAGGATTGAAAAGAGAGGGATGGTCTTGCCAGGGGGATCCTGACACAACTTTCTCTTGATTCTGCTCATTTCACTTCTCATTATTTCAAGTAAGTCTTTCCATGTTTTTCTAAAATCAATCAGTTCATCATCAACAGCACAGTAGTATTCCATCATCATCCCATTCCACAGCTTGTTCAGCCATTCCCCAATTCATGGGCTTCTCCTCAATGTCTAGTTCTTTGCCACCACAAAGAGACCTGCTATAAATATTCTAAAATATATAGATTATTTTCCTTTTTCCCTGATCACCTTGGGAAATAGACCTAAAAGTGGTATAGCTGGGTCCAAGGGTATATACGGTTTATAACTCTTTGGCCATAATTCCAGAATGCTTTTCAAAATGGTTGGATCAGTTCCACCAACAATACATTAGTGGCCCAATTTTTCCACATCCCTGCAACATTCATCATTTTACCCTCCTATCATTTTAGACAATCTGATCAGTGTGAGATGATATCTCAAAGTTGTTTTAATTTGCATTTCTCTAATCAATAATGACTCAGGGGAGTGGCTAGGTGGCACAGTGAATAGAACACCGGCCCTGGAGTCAGGAGGACCTGAGTTCAAATGTGGCCTCAGATACTTAACACTTACTAGCCATGTGACCTTGGGCAAGTCACTTAAACCCAATTGCCCTGTCCTCCAAAAAGCAAAAATAAAAATAAATATATTTCTTCCTCCAAAAATTGTTCTTTGACCATTAATAATCGGGGAATGACATTCTTATACATTTGACAAAGTTGTCAATATATTTGAGATTTGAGACCTTTCTCTCAGAAGCTGTCTATAAATTTTTTTCTCAATTTTTTTGCTTTTCTTCTAATATTGACTACATTAATTTTATTTGTACAAAACCTTTTAAATTTAATGTAATCCAGATTATCTATTTTATATCTCATAACGTTCTACATCTTGTTTATTCATAAATTCTTCTATCCATAAATCTTATAGGTAACATATTCTATGTTCGTCTAATTTACTTATGATATATCCCTTTTTGTCTAGGTCATGTGTCCATTTTGAACTTATCTTGGTAAATGTTGTAAGATTTTGTTCAATACCCAATTTTTGCCAGGCTGCTTTCCAGTTTTCCCAACATTTTTTCCCAAATAGTATATTCTTATCCCCAAAACTTATCTTTACATTGTTAAAGAAAAAGTTATTAAAATCATTTACTACTGTATATTATATGTCTACTCTGTTCCACTGATCCACTTTTTTATTTTTCAACCAGTACCAGATAGTTTTGATAATTATTTCTTTATAATATAGTTTAAGATCTGGTACTTCTAAACCTCCTACCTTTACTTTTTTTCCCACTAATTCCTTTGATATGCTCAATCTTTTGTTCTTCCAAATGAATTTTATTATTTTTTAGCTCAGTAAAATAATTTTTAAATAATTTAATTGGGATGGCATTGAATAAGTAGGTTAGGTAGAATTGTTATTTTTATTATATTGTCTTTGCCTGCCCATGAATAATTAATATTTCTCCATTATTTAAATCTAACTTTGCATGTATAAAAAAGTATTTTATAATTATATTTGTGTAGACATCTGCTTTTAGAGGGAGTTATCTGAATGAAGCTCTAACAAAGGAAATTGAGAAGAGGTCAGGTAGGAAGGAGAACCAGGAGGGAGTATTCTCTTGAAAATCTAGGAAGAAGGGGGTGATAAGCAGTGTCAAAGGCTGCAGAGAGGTCAAAGAGAATGAAGATTAAGAAAAGGTCATTGAACTTGGTAACTAAGAAATCATTAGTAATTTTTGAAAGAACCATTTTGGTGGAGTGATAAGGTTGAAAGCTGGTTTGTAAGGGGTTAAAAGAGAGTGAGAGGAGAGAAAGTATAGGCACCTGTTGTAGGTGGCCTTTACACGGAGTTTAGCTACAAAGGACAGAAGAAATATAGGAGATAGGATGGAGGGAAGAATTTTTTTTTCAGGATGGAGAAGACATGAGCATGTTTGTAGGCAGTAGGGAATGAATTAATAGTGAGAAATTGAAAATAAGTGTTTGAGTAGAAATGGCAAAGGGGGTAATGTTAGTGGGAAAAGAATGTTGAGGAGGAAGACCATCCTATCATGTGAGACAGCAATGAAAGAGGAAAGAGTGGCAGAAGACATTTGAATGATAAGAAATTAGGAAGAGAGGACGAGAGGTAGTTCATGCCGAATGGCCTCAATTTCTTTTTAAGCAATTGGGGTTAACTTGCCCAAGGTTAAAGTTTTTTTGTGTGGGTGTTAAGTATCCGAGGCCAGAACCACCCCGGTCCTCCCAATTCCAGTGCCGGCGCTCTTACTCAGTGCACCACCTAGCCGCCCCTGGCCTCAATTTTTTTCTGTAAAATATGACACAAAGTTCTCAGGTGAGAAAGTAGAGATTGGAGGAGCCATGGGAATTCCTTCAGGAGGAATCTATTAGCAGCAAAAGTATAATTAAGCTGTCAAAGAAGGAGAAATATATGGAGAAAATAAGAGATAATATTCCAATTTGTACTCTATCTTCATTCATGGCTATCCTGAATCCTGAGAAAAAAATCATCTTAAGGAAATGCTTCACTGCCTATAATCAACAAGCCCTGGGGAAAATTGTTTAAAGAACCCAAAAATCTACGTGAATTGCTTCCAATCCATAATATTAGCATTTCCCCCACTTAAACTGAGGGAAAGAATGGAAAATGGCATTCCTTCCAAGATGTCCATCCCTCTCCACCACTACTCCCAGAAGCATACGGGAACCACGTTACTCCCTACAAACTGATATCTATCCCTCAATCCCTTTCTCTACAAAGGTCACTAAGATTTAGAAGGTACTTCAGAGGCTTGTGGCTTAAAGATTCCAGTTTTAGAGCTAGAAGGGTCCTCAGAGGCCAACTAGTCCAACCTATACCTGAACAAGAAACCCCTTTATGATGTACCCAATAATTTGCCAATCAATCTTTTCATAAAGACTTCCATTTAGGAAGGAGCCTATACTCTACATTTGCCTCTTTGCAATTTCTGTTCACTAACCCCTGTTCTGCCTCTGGAGTTAAGAAGAACACATACTAATCTTTTACATACTTAAAGACATCTAGCATATACTCATTTTCTCAAAGCTAACTACCCCTAATTCCTCCAGTTCATTCTCATATAGAATAAACTCAAATCCCTTCATCATCCCAATCCCCCTTATCTGACACACTCCAGTTTACCAGTGTCATTGCTAAAATATGGTGTATGGAACTGAACACAGTAGTCAAAATGTGGAGTATTATGTTTACTGTATTTTACTTTTCTTAAATTGTTGCATGTGGATATATGCATCATCTCTCCAAGAGAATTCTTGTTCTTTAAGTTCCATAGTCCCTCCAGATAGCACCTAGCATGATAGTACTATAGGCTGTCTAAGCTGTGTAGAGCCTTCATCAAACTTCCCATTCTCACAAAAGACTCTTAGGTTCCATCTCTTATGGCTCCATCTCCCCCTCAGTTTCAATTAGTACCACTGAGGAGTTAGGGGTAATGATTCAATGCCATTGGCTTACTTTACCAGTGGATTGCCTACCCCCAAGATGATCAGCTGAGAATCAAGTCAGCCAGGTTTAAGTGGCTTCTATAAAGGAATATTTATAAAAGTGATACAGTACATTACAAAATATCCTATCATGACCCTAACCCTCTCCACCAAAAGTGAAACACAAGGACATACAGAGTGTCAGGAAATGGGAAATCAAACTTCCTCCAGACCCTTTGAAGTTCTCAAGGTTCTCCTCTGACCAAAAAGTTGCTGGGGGAGGGGGATAGAGTTGTAAAGCTCAAGCTGAGGCCTCTCCTTACACCTCAGGTGATTCTTTCTCAGAAGTTTTGCTGGAACACCATGCATACTCCAATTTTTGGAATGACTCCAGCTCTAAGATGATAATTAATAGATGGCCCCTGGGGAATGACCAAGTTTCCTTAGCCTATCCAAATTCAAGTCTTATTTTCAGTGTCAGACAAGTAGAAAAAATACACTGTTTAAAGCCTATAATTCATTGAACATCTTATCAATTACTTAAACTGGAGAAGGGAGAGTGGCTTGATTGAGTAAATATCAGTCAATCCCACCCATCCTTATAGTATACTTCTAAAAGGATCTCAATATGGAGAATGAAATAAAAAAATACAAATACATATAATCTTCTCCAAATAATAATGGTGATATTTATGCTTTGAAGGCAATTATATATACCTCAAGTCAACTATTTTTTTTTTGCTTTTTGGAGGGGGAAAGGGAGAGCAACTGGGGTTAAGTGACTTGCCCAAGGTCATATGGCTAGTAAGTGTTAAGTGTCTGAGGGTGGATTTGATCTCAGGTCCTCCTGATTCCAGGGCCAGTGCTCTATTCATTGTGCCACCTAGCCACCCCTAAGTAAATTATTTTTAATAAAATTTTATTGAAAATAAGGAATTTAAAATGATAAAAAACAATTCTGGAAATAATATTTTCTTTGCAGTGTTCTGATGAAAAGAATATACGTATTTCTTTTTTTAAAAAAAGCAATTGGGGTTAAGTAACTTGCTCAAGGTTACACAGCCAGTCATTATTTATGTGTGGGTGCTCATTTTCTGAGGCCAGAACCGATCCCAGTCATCTGGACTCCGGGGTGTAATGGCAATGCAATTTTAAAGATCTTCCCTGCCCCTAGATTAAGTACACCTGGAGCCTGTGATGGGAGGCTTGTTTTTCAGGAAAGCCCACACCTTGATACTTTGTGATTGGGCTGTGGGTCAAGAAGGTTGTTACATTCTCTGACCCAGGAGAAGGCTATATAATCCCTGATGTGAGGCTTTGCTTTGGGGCTCACTTTGAGAAGTGTTGTGAGATCTGACCAGATGAGACTCTGGGCAGCCATTGAGAGCCCCCCGGGCTTTGAAAATCCAGATGTTGATGCTTCCCTCTCTGGTAACTGTGATTTGGTATTGATGTAATGGTTGGGCAGTTTGGAAGCCTGTCTGCTTGATTTGTTTTTTTTTCTGTTTTGAAACTTCTGTCTATATACTCTGAAGTTCGGGGTGCTGACCTTTCTCCCCTGAACTAAGTAAACGATATATGTTTGTTTGATTGAAGTAAGCTTGTTAACCCATTTTGAGCTGCTTTCCTTTAGAAAAGCAGATCTAAAAACCTTGGTTGGCAACCACCCTGGGGATGTTGGGGTGCTTGCTCCTACATGGGGCCAGCCCTCTTACTCACTGTGCCACCTAGCCACCCCAAGAATATATGTATTTCAATAGATAGTCCCAAAGTGATACCCCCAAAAAATCATATCTGGATTAGAGAATAACTAATTCATTGTAGTTGTGAAAATACAATAGAGTGAAGGTGTCTTTTTATTGGCAAGTTCCCATAAACACGAATGAAATGTATATATACAACATATATGCACAGAAAATTCTTTACATGTTAACCTATTTTTTAAAAGAAACACTTTTTAAATAGCAAGAAAAGAAAATTAATTACATTTAATTTTGACAAGAAGTTTGCAGACTCTGACAATGTGTGAAGATACTTATTATTTTGGATAAACTCTGGAGTGTTTTTTTCCATATCAAATACTTAATAACCTTATGTTTATTTCACAACTTCTATAAGCATGGGAGTTTTATACACTTAGTTCTAACAGTCTAACAGCCACTTACTCTTTTAACCAATAAAATAAACATGGCAAAGTTGGTTTTTGGAAAAGTTTCACACAAGTCCAACTCTTCTGAGAAACATCTATTTTTTAAAAAGACTGCAAACAAACCCAAAAAGAAAACCACAGAGATTCTTTGTCCCACAAAGGAATGAACTGGGAAATAGGGTCTAAAGCCAAAATAAACTTGGGTCAAGACCACTTGAGGGGATGACGACTAAAGTTAAGGTCTTGCCATTAAGTAAGAACAAGGAATTAAGCCCAAAGTCAGTGGAACCTGAGTTGGGGGATGTCCCAGGAGATGAACCAAAGAAGCAGGCCCACAACAGTGGCTAAACCTTGATCCCAGATCTGACTTTATATCCTAGTCCCAAGCTAATATTGCAGAGGCAGAGTCTGGACATAGGCAGTCTCATGTTCAGGAATTACCACAGGGGAGATAGAATCAAGAATCAACTACCCCATTCAGAACAAAACTTTGAAGCAACATTTGGGCTTCAGAAAGGGAAGGACACAGTCACAGGAAAATGGTATCCCATTCAATGATAAACCCAGGGTCTAGCCACCTGAAGGAAGACCCTGGCCCTTGCAAAAAGTCTCAGTGCAAAACTGAGTCATAAGACCTGAAGAAAGTTCTTATTATAATGAAGAAATAATATGAATTAAAAGAATCCCAAGATTAAATCCCAGAGGAAGGAAATAACTATATAATAATTACAGAAAGGACTTAGGAGAGGAAAAAAAATGTATTGACCATAAGAACTCCAAGACAGAAAGAAAGGAATGAAGGATGAGATGAAACAAAAGATAAAAAATTATTTTAGAGAACTTAGAAAGAAAATAAATAACTGAGGAAAGAAGCTACCTTGCCAAGTGTAATGGCAAGCAAAGAAGTACTTAACACCTTGTTCCAGCTATTTAATTATTTAGCACCTTGTTTCAGTTCAAGTTTCTTTCTAGCCTTGCCCACAATTATATCAAGTCTCTGTTAAGAAACTGAACTTGTGAGCCTCACAACTTGTGGACCCCTGATGCAACAGGAAGGGGAGGAGCTAATGACCTTATACAAAGAGAAGCTCAAGGTGGGAGAGAGCAGAACTGAGAAGAAAATTCTTGTGGTAGAAGAGCTGAGAAGGAGAAAACTTGTGGTCTCCTGGTACTCTGTGTTTGTCTGTTCTATTTGTACTTATTTTTGTTTGTGATACTTTGTTCAGAAGTCCTGGGACTTTACTGGAATCCCTGAAAGAGGATTTTCTAGTTGTCTGTTTACAGAAGTCCTGGAGGAGGGTTTCAGAGGTCCTGGGACTTTACTGATGATCTGTGTTGACCTCTTGAACCTTGTTTGTGGGTTTCTGTTGATTTCATAGTCAGATAGTGAATTGATGATGGTGCTGGCGATGTGTATAAATATTGTTTTCTCTCTGTTAAGCTTTGACTTCCGAGAAACAGAAACTATGAAGGACTTGAGGTGGACTGGACACTATGAGATTCAATATGGAGCAGGAACTGGACAAGAAGCTGGACAAAGAACAGGACAAGGAGCTGGACAAGGAGCTGAGAGCTGCTTACCTTTGAACCCAGGTGACAGTTGGGTAGATGCAGGTGGGAGCTGGACCCATGGAAGAGGAACCATGGAATCTGAGAGACAGCCTTGAGTCAAGATAAAAAGACCTCTTCTCAGGTATTTAATGCTGACTGAGAAGATCACGATACAATGTGACCTAGGGGCAGAGAACTTTAACCTTTGTACTTTATGTTCTTTAAGGAGGCTTGCTCCTTAAAGATGATTGAGTTAAGGACTTACTGAATGATATCTTTTGCTTAAAACTATGTGCCCACCTTGGTGAAAACTATGTGGCCACTTTAGTGATAACTTGTCATATTATGACATTTTGAATGCTGTACTTTGGTTGCTATGAATGTTTTGCTTTAATTTACTGCTGAATAAATAGAGAGTTCCCTATACTATGTAATCAGAACCTTAAAGCTGTTCACAGCAGCAGTCCTCTGGAAAGCTGCTCATGCTTGACTTTACACCAAGTAATAGATACCCCCCCACCAAAAGCAATCAATAAACATTTATGAAATGTCAGGCATTGTGCTAAGCACTGAGGTTACAAAAAGAGGCCAAAAACCCAACCCTACCTTCAAGGAGCTTATAATCAAATGGGGGTAAAGCCAAACACAAGCAGCTTTCCAGAGGACTGCTGCTGTGAACAGCTTCAAGGCTCTGATTACACAGTATAGCGAGCTCTCTATTTATTCAGTAACAAATTAAGGCAAAATATTCACAGAAATCAAAGTGTAGCATTCACAATGCTGTGGCATAACAAATTATCACTAAAGTGGCCACATAGTTTTCACCAAAATGGTTACATAATTTTAAGCAAAAGATATCATTCATTTAGTAAGAACTCAATCATTTAGTAAGTCCTTAATTCAATCATCCTTAAGGAAGCAAACCTCCTTAATTGACACAAAGTACAAAGGTCAAGGTTCTCTACCCCTAGGTCACATTGTCTTAATCTTTTCAATCAAAAAGTCTTCTTTCTTCTTGATTGGAGAACTCTTTAACTCAATCATCTAAATGTAAAAGTCAGAGTTCTCCATCCCTAGCCCACAATAAATAATGATATTCTTGAATTAAATACCCAAAGAGAGGTCTCGTCATCTTGACTTGAGGCAGGCTCTCAGCTTCCATCATTCCTCTTCCATGGTCCCAGCTCCTGCCTGAATCTATCCAACTGCCACCTGGGTTCAAAGGCAGACAGTTCTCAATTCTTTGTCCAGCTTCTTATGCAGTTCCTGTTCCATATTGAAGCTCACAGTGTCTGCTCCACCTCAAGTCCTTCATAGTTTCTGTTCTTGGGAAGACAAAGCTTAACAAAGCCACAATAACATTCAAACACATAGCTGACATACTTATCAATTTACTTTCTTTCTGTGAAATCAACATAGACCCAACAAGGTCTGAGGAATAAGCACAAATCATCAGTATAGTCCCAGGACGTCTGAAAACGTCAGCAAGACCCTTCTTAGGGATTTCAGCACCATAGTCATGCTTCCTCCCAGTTCTCCTCTCTTCTCATTTCTCAGTCCTCCTTAATTCTCAGTTCAGTTCTCAGTTCTCAGTTCTGTTCTCAATATCTCTTTCTCTCAAGCAGTAACAGCTTAGCCTCCAGATGCTTGCTCCTAGAAGTTGTGGCCTCTCTAAGCTTGGACTTTTCCTTATATATGGTATTAGCTCCTCCCTGTTCTGCCCCTTACTGTTACATCAACAAGTTCATCCCAGTTTGGGATTCACAAGTTCTGGGTCTTAATACTTGACACAATCATGAACTTGGAACAACCTGTTTGATTGCAAATACAAGGAACAGGGAAGATCTTCACATTCCCATTACCATTACAATGGGGGAGAGAGCAGGCAAGCAAATAGAAACCTATATACAGGATAAATTGAAAATATTTAATGGAAGGAAGCCATTGGAATTAAGAGAAATTGGGGAAGACTTCTAGCAAAAGGTGTGATAAAAGGAAGCCAAGGAGGTCAGTAGGCAGAAAAAAAGGAGGGAGACCATTCCAAATATAAGGAACAGCCAGAGAAAAGTGGAATCAAAATATGGAGTGTTTTAATCAGAGAGCAGTCAGGAGGCCTGCATCACTGAATTGCAGAGTACATAGTGGGGACTAAGGTATTAAAAAGACTGGAGAGGGTAGAGCTAAGATGGCGGTGTAGAAGCAGGAAAACTCCATATTCTCCTTCCATAACCACCTTAAATACCTATAAAAATGACTCTAAACAAACTTTAGGGCTATAGAACCCACAAAGTGACAGAGAGAAACAAACATCCCACTGAAGACAACCCAGCAGGCCAACAGGAAGAATCCATTGTAGCACAGTGGGAGCAGAGCCCAGCCCCACCTGAGTCCATGGTTTTAGCCTCAGGGTGGCCACAACCAGCCCTGGGTGGAGGGACTTCGGGAGAGTGGATCACCAGAAGCTGTGGTGGTTTACAGAATTATCAACCCACAAATGACAAAGACAAAGTGAGAGTTCAGTGTAGACTTTGTGGAAACAGGGGGACTGGAAGTATAGTCTAGCCTCTGCCCCCAGAGGGAGAAGATGCTGAGGTGCAGTGGCTGCCACATGACTGCTTCACAGCTCCTGGCCTGCAGATTGTAAGGGGACCAAGCAACCAGTCTGAAGGGTAATCACTCTTGCTTTAACTTGATTGGATCTGGATTACAGTCTAGGGTGTAGGTCCTAGGATGCATGACCAGTGTGCCAGAGCCTGTGGAGGCTTCAGAGATGGCAGCCAACTAATAGCTTGGGCAGCTGAGAAAACCCCAGCAATTTGAGACAAAGCTTTCCTCTCTGGAAGCAGAGTTCTACCGTGACAGAAAGCTCAAAAGTCAAATAATTGAGTGGCAACATGAGCAAGCAAAGGAAGCAAAGCAAGCACAGCAATCTGACTTTGGATTCCTTTTTTGGCGACAAAAAGGATCAAAGTATGAAACAGGAGCAACACAGTGAAGTCAGAACTCCTGCACCAAAAGCTTCCAAGAAAAAATATGAACTGCTTACAGGCCATAGAGGAGCTTAAGAAAGATTTTGAAAATCAAATAAGAGAAGTGGAGGAAAAATTGGGAAGAGAAATGAGAATGATGCAAGAAAATCATGAAAAGAGAGTCAACAACCTCACTGAAGAAAATAACACCTTAAAAAATAGACTAACTCAAATGGCAAAATAGGCTCAAAAAAGCAATGAGGAGAAGAATACCTTAAAAATCCAGATTTGCCAGATGGAAAAAGAATCTGAAAAGCTCACTGAAGAGTATAATTCCTTCAGAGTTAGATTGGAACAAATGGAAGCTAGTGACTTTATGAGAAATCAAGATACTATTAGACAGATCCAAACAAATGAAAAAACAGAAGACAATGTGAAATATTCCGTTGGGAAAACCACTGACCTGGAAAATAAATACAGGAGAGATCATTGAAAAATTATTGGACTACCTGAAAGCCATGATCAAAAAAAGAACTTAGAAATCATCCTTCAAGAAATTCTCAAGGAAAATTGCCCTGATGTTTTAGATCCAGAGGGCAAAATAGAGGTTGAAAGAATCCACTGATCACCTCCTGAAAAAGATCCCAAAAAGAAAACTCCTAGGAATATTGTAGCCAGGTTCTGGAATTCCCAGATCAAGGAGAAAATATTACAAGCAGCCAAGAAGAAACATGGAAATGGAATCAGGATAGCACAGGATCTGGCAGCTTCTACATTGAGTAATTGAAGGGCTTGGAACATGATATTCTGGAGGTTAAAGGAGCTGGGATTAAAACCAAGAATCACCTATCCATCAAAACTGAGTATCATGTTTCAGGGGAAAATATGGTTATTCAATGAAATAGAGAACTTTCAAGCATTCTTGATGAAAATTCCAGAACTGAACAGAAAATTTGACATTCAGATACAAGAAACAAGAGAAGCATGAGAAGGTAAACAGGGAAAAGAAATCATAAGGAACTTATCAAAGTTGAACTATTTACATTCCTACATGGAAAAACAATAATTGTAACTTATGAAACTTTTCTCAGTATGAGAATAGTTGAAGGGAATATAAATGTGTATGTATACACACACATACAGACACACATACACACACACATAGGAGGGTATATGGGCGTCTGAATACATATGTGAATGTGTGTATATATGTTTACAGGTATACATAGACAGAGGGCACAGGACCTCACCCTCAAGCACCCTCTCTCCTCCCTGATTTTTCAGTTCATTATTACCTCCTGTATTTCTCTTTGTCATCCCCCCACCATTTTCCATGAAATATCCTCTCTGGATTCATGCCCTCCTGGACTTCTGGATGTTAGCTGTTCCCCAAGAGCTTTAATTCCCCCTCTCATGAGGTAGGGTACTGTTCATGAACATACAGCACTTTCTCAGGTAATAGTCTTTCAAAGCACCAAATCCCTACAGATTATTCCAATTTAAGGTCACTCATCTTTCATTATAGAATCTCTTACCCTCCCCCATAGTAGTACTCTTTAGTAGTATCTCTTCTCATCACTGAATCAAACATTTTCTTTTTTTTCTTCCCTTTTCAATTCCTCTCTTTGCCATTTTACCCATGGTCCTATAACTAAAGGAGTTATTGTTCTTTCATCTTCCACATTGACTTAACTATTGTATATCACACATTTCCTATGCTTTCCCTCTCTTCTTCCTTTTTATGTCACCTCTTATTCAGCACTTTAACCCACTGTTACCTCCCTTCACCACCAACCCACACACACAGAGATTGACTTACTCATTAGCAGGATGTTGTGTTTCATGTCTGTTTTTGTACCATTAGTTCTATTTGTATGAGTTTCACCCTTGTTTCCTGGTGTACTTCAGAAGTCAGTATCTTAATGGTGTCTCTGTTATTATTTTATTGTTTTCCACCTTACAAGTGAATATTTCTTTTTAACTTGTTTCTTCCCTACCCTCCCCCCAGGGTAATTTACTTATGCTTTTCTTAGTTGCTTTGCTTGTTTAACCTTTTTATATATCTGTTCTCTGGGAAATTTGCAAAGTACATAATCTGCTCATGTCTCATTTTGTTTTATTTTTGAGAAATGTTTCAAATGCTTCCCTTATACCAAAAATCTCTCTTTTCATGGATTATTAGGTACAGCTTTGCACAGTAGGTTATTTAAGATTGCATCTGGATCTCCTTGCTCTTTGGAACACATTATTCCATTCCCACCTATAGTACATGGTGGGTGAAGAATAGTCTTGTACTGTTCAAATTCCTTTCCTTTACATTTGAAGGTCTTTCTTCTGTTTATTTACAAAATTTACTAATTGTAATTGGAATTTTACCATATGTTTTAGAGTTTGCAGCATAAGATTTTTTTTTTCTGGAGGTGCATGGTGAATTCATTTGATTAGCACTCTGTTTCTTATGCTCAAAAGTTCTGGGCAACTTTTCTTTAATCTTTCTTGTATTACAAAGTTCAGTTTTTAAAATAATTTTCTTCCAGGACACTAATGATGTTCCAATTGTTTCTATGTATCCTGTTCTCCAGATCAAGACGTTTTCTTTGCATAGAAGTCTGATTATCTTCTAATATTATATAGCCTCTTCTTTTCTTCTAGCTTGTACTTTATATGTATGTATTAATATTACTAATCAGTTGCTTTCTCTTTTAGAAGTCCTTTACCACAGTAGATTCAAGTTTTTCTATCCCCTCAATTATTTCTGCTGGCTCATATTTTTATTCTGAGCCATTTGGGGAGAATATGCTATTATTCCCTGTTCTCTTGGAAATCTGCAAGGCTATCCACCTTATCAGGGCTTGATTTATCTTCCTTTGTCTGGCAACATTTATTCAGTGATGTTTGTACTCATTTAGATGTTTAATCATGTCTTTTTCCCTTGTGCATTGAACAGATATTCAAGAATTTTAACTGAATTTTCTTTTCCCTGAGATCATTGGAACTTTTAGTCTATTCTCTCCCTCCCCCCACTTTGATCCACTGCTACTCCCTTTCAGTTGCCTTTCCCTTTAATGACAGATCCTCCATGTACGAGACCTCAAAGCCTTTCAAATTCCTCCCACAATGGGTAATTCCATTTTCACAATCTTCAGCCCCTGCTCCAAATGACTTCTGGGAGAACAAAACTGGCCACATCTGGGTGCCAATTTCTTTTACTTCAAGCCTGATGGAGCTCAATTCACAAGCTAGAGCCCAGCCCCAGGTGCCTTTCTTCTAAATTCCCTGACTTTGAACTGCTGCAGTGCATCAGGTATGCAGCTGCCCCAGGCAGAGGAAGCTTCCTGATTTCCCATGCCTCTACTACATTCACAGAAATTGGAGTGAGGAGCCTTGTTACTTTATTTGTTTACACATAATAGTTGGGTGAGGACAAGAGTAGTGACTGTTGAATTTGACTACGGGAGCCAGAAGTTAATTGCTGAGTGAATTCTAAAGCCTAAGCCCTTTGATACTATTATGCAAAGTGTATAGAGACTTGTAGGGGAAGGGTCATTGAGAGAGCATATTAAGAATTAGCTTTCTCTGATATTATTCCTGTGTTGCCCCTTAAGATTCTTGGTGCTTTCCCTTATAGAGACAGTTGTAAGGAGTTTATACATTATTTTTTTATTTTTATTTTATTTTTTTTAAACAAATGCTTTATTAACTTCTGTTTTACATCATTCATTTCCGCCAGATTTTGAGTTACAATCATTTCCCCCCCGTTATTCCCCTACACAACCTCCCAGAATAGCAGTCCCACAAGATATCTCTTCCTCCAATCTGCTCTCTCCCATACCTTCTCCCATACCCCCTCTGACTTTTCCATTAGAGGAAGGTGAATCTTTGTGTCCCAATGCCTGCACATCTTATCTCCCAATTATAAGCAGAAGAGTATTAATAATAGTATTTATATATATATTTGAAACATTTAATGCTAAGACCTTGAATTTCAGATCCATTTCCTTCCTCCCTTGTCACCCATTCCCTCCGGGGAGATAAGTAATTCAGTATATGTTGTACATGTCTAGCTATGCAAAACATTATCATAGTAGATATATTGCACAAGGCTGCTCATAATTCCCTCCCACTCATCCCACCCCCAACCTGGTCCATTCCCTACATGATCCTGTCCCTCCTCTATAGTGGGTACTTCCAACTTCCCCTCCCCCTAAGGATGCCCTCCCATCCATCATCCCTCCTCTCATACCCCTTCCCCCTATTTTGCTGCAGGTTGAGATATCCCATTTAGTATGAATGTCATTCTCTCCCTGAACCAAATTCAATGAGAATATGGTTTTTACCTTTTTTGCCTTCCTAATCTCCCCCTCCCTTGCAACCACTTCCCCTTGCTTCTTCTACATGAGATAGTTTACCCTACCCTGTCTCTCCCCATCTCCTCTTGCCACTTTCCTCTCTCACCTCATAATTTCATCCCTTGAGTATTCTCCCTTCCCAACAGATTCAACCTAAGCTCTCTATCCATATATAACTGTAAGCATATACACACACATTCACATATGTATTCATGTGACCACACACCCTTCTTCCATTATTTTCATAGTGAGAAAGGTATCATCAGTCACAGATATTGCTTTTCCATATAGGAATGTAAATAGCTCAACTTTGATATGTTCCTTTTGATTTCTTTTCCCTGATTACCTTCTCAGGCATCTCTTGCTTCTTGTGTCTGAATGTCAAATTTTCTATTCAATTCTGGTTTTTTCCTCAAGAATGCTTGAAAGTCCTCTATTCCACTGAATGACCATATTTTCCCCTGAAACAAAATATTCAGTTTTGCTGGGTAGGTGACCCTTGGGTTCATTCCCAGTTCTTTTGCCCTCTGGAATATCATATTCCATGCCCTTCAATCCCTCAGTGTAGAAGCTGCCAGGTCCTGGGCTATTCTGATTGTGTTTCCACAATATTGAAATTGTTTCTTCCTGGCTGCTTGTAGTATTTTCTCCTTGATCTGGGGATTCTGGAACCTGGCTATAATATTCCTGGGAGTTTTCTTTTGAGGATCTTTTTCAGGAGGTGATCGGTGGATTCTTTCAACCTCTATTTTGCCCTCTGGATCTAAAACATCAGGGCAATTTTCCTTGAGAATTTCTTGAAGGGTGATTTCTAGGTTCTTTCTTTGATCATGGCTTTCAGGTAGTCCAATAATTTTTAAATTGTCTCTCCTGGATCTATTTTCCAGGTCAGTGGTTTTTCCCATGAGATATTTCACATTGCCTTCTAATCTTTCATTTGTTTGGATCTGCTTAACAGCATCTTGATTTCTCATAAAGTCATTAGCTTCTATTTGCTCCAGTCTAACTCTGAAGGAATGAATCTCCTCAGTGAACTTTTGAGATTCTTTTTCCATCTGGCAAATTCGACTTTTTAAGGCATTCTTCTTCTCATTGCCCTTTTGGGCCTCCTTTGCCATTTGAGTTAGTCTATTTTTTAAGGTGTTGTTTTCCTCAGTCAGGCTGTTGACCCTCATTTCACATGTTTTCCCCTGGGGCTTTTGGAGCAGGACTTCTGACCTCACAGTCCTTTTCCCGCTCTATGCCCCCAAAATAGGAGTCTAGGGTTGCATTTTTCTGTTTCCTTTGCCTTGGCATGTTTCCACTTAATTACTTGACTTTTGGGCTTGTTGTCACACTATGGCTTTAAGGCCAGATAGAGGAATTTTTGTCCCAAACGTGTGGGGGGCAACTTCCATTTCTGGCAAGCTGTAAACCCACCCACTACTTCTACCCTAGATCACAATCCAGATCCAGGGAGGTTAAAGCAAGAGCAATTACCCCCCAAGACTGATCGTTGGATCTCCCTACAATTCGCAGGCCAGGAGCTAGAGCTGCCTCTGAAAACTACAAAATGGCGTGTCTCCTCAGCGGCTTCTAGCCCCCAGGGGAGGGAGCCGATGCATTCCCCAAATACTGGTCCCAAAGTCCATAGGACACTAACCTCTTACTTTGTCCTAGGCATGTCTATGTTGATAATTCTGGAGTCAACACAGCTGCTGGTGTTCTGGGGTCTCTCCAGCTGGCTGCTGGCCTTGCCACCCTGGGGCTAAAACCTCGGCTCAGGCGGACCTGGGCTCCGCTCGGCTCGGCTCCCCATGCTCTGCGCGTGCTGCCGGCTCCCAGAGCGCTGCACTGGTCCTTCCTGCAGGGCTGCTGGGCTGTCCTCAGTGGGACGTTAGCTTCTCTGTGTTGTTCTGTGGGTGCTGGGGCTCCAGAAGTTGTTCAGAGTCCCCTTTTACATAGTTTGGGGGGAATCTGAGGGCAGAGTGGCTTGGATGAGCTGTTTCTACTCCGCCATCTTGGCTCCACCCTATACATTTATTTTTTTATTGGGTAGTTTTGAGAGCTCAGGAGTATCTGAGAAAATGCCTAGTTCTCCATCTTGTTGGTCATAAGACCCACTCTTGACCAAAGATCTCAGGTCAATCAAAGTGGCTTTTTTTTTCTGCAATGTTGTTGTAACTGTATAAATTATTTTCTTGGTTTTATTCATTTTTTCTTTTCATTAATTCATAGAGGTCTTCTGATTTTTTTTCTGAAATTGTATCATTTATGCATAATATATCCTATTAATTCATATTCCATAATTTCTTTAGCCATTTCCCAATAGGAGGACAACTTCCTTATGTTTTATTTTGTGGTATATATGAAGAGATCTACTATAAATATTTATGTACATGTGAGTCCCTTTTCTCTTTCTTTGATCTCTTTAAGGTAGTAGTAGTTGGGTCAAAAAGGTATTCAGAGTTTTGTAATTTTTGTAGCAGAGTTCTAAAATGATTTCCATAATGACTGGACCAGTTGAAAATTTTACTAATAGTGAGTTAAAGTATGTGTTTTCCTACACACTTTAATATTTTGTCATGTTTGCTGGTTTTATGGGCCAGAGGTAGAACCTCAATGTTGCTTTAATTTGTATTTCTCTAAATAGTGATTTAGAGTATTTTGGTTAATTTATTCCTTATTCCTCCAATTTGTTTATGATATGACCTTGTGTATTTAGGTCATGTATCCATTTGGACTTTATCTTGGTGAATGGTGTGATATGTTAATCTTAACATAATTTTTGTCAGACTGCAATCCAGCTTCTCCAAAATTCTGTCAACTAGTGAAACTTTCCTTCAGTAACTAGGATTTTTGGGTTTATTGAATACTGCTGTGTTGGCTTCTGTATATTGTGTAACAAATCTGTTCCATTGATCAAGCTCTATATTTATTAACCAGTTCCAAGTGATGATTATTATTACTACCTTCTACCACAGATTTAGATCTGGTACTGATATCCACTTTCCTTCTGAACTTTCTTCATCATTACCTTTGATTCTTGACCTTGATATGAGTTTTGCTGTTATTTTCCCTTAGCTCTGTGCAATATTCCTTTGAAGGTTTGATTGATACAGCAATAAATAAGTAAATTAACTTATGTAGTATTGTCAGTTTATTATATTTCTCCTACATTACCCATGAATAAGCAATGTGTTTCCAATTATTTAGATTTGTCATTATTTTGGAAAAGAGAACTTGGAGTTTTATTTATATAGTGGTTTGGTGAATGTTGGTAGATATATTCCTAAACATTTTATAGCTTCTGTCATTATTTTGAATGGCATTTCTTTTCCTACTTTTTATATTGAGTTGTTTTATTTTTGTTTTAGTTTTTGGTTATACACAGGAATGCTGATAATTTGTATGATTTATTTTATATTCTGCAACTTTCATTAATTGTTGTGGTGAATTTTAGTATTTCTAGAATTCTCTTTCCCTCTCATTTGTCTCTCTCCTTTCCTGTTTATTTTTTTTTTGAGTTTCATCTATCTCTGTAACAAAATCTATGTGTGTGTGTATGAGAGAGAGAGAGAGAGAGAGAGAGAGAGAGAGAGAGAGAGAGAGAGAGAGGGAGGGAGGGAGAGAATCGGTAATCTTCCTTTATCCAGTTCAGATGAAAATGAAGTTCATGAGATGTCCATTCCTCTACTTCTTTCTCCATGACTTGTGATTTCCCTCCCCTTCCATCTCCTTTCTTCCTCACTATCATCCCTTGACTTTCCCATTCTATTATTCCATGACACCATCAAAGCATCAGATATTTCTTAAAATAAACCAGCAACATATTTCACAGCAATACATTACACAAGTTTTTTTTTCAAAGAAACTTATGCAAATGGGATAATTTTCTGAAACTTTCAAAACTTTAACGATTTTTGAGGTTTCCATCCACAAAAAAAAATTGAAATGATCACTTCTAAACTAGCACACTTAATGTTGTAGTTACTTTGGTAACTATAAGTCTAGCTAATATTTTTATAGCCCTTAAGGTTTACACAGAACCTTACATGTTATCTTATTTGATCCTTTCAGGTACACTGTGAG
The DNA here is from genome assembly GCA_011680675.1 of Gymnobelideus leadbeateri. Lineage (NCBI taxonomy): Eukaryota > Metazoa > Chordata > Mammalia > Diprotodontia > Petauridae > Gymnobelideus > Gymnobelideus leadbeateri. The sequence goes on along the minus strand of WOXC01010203.1, from coordinate 34,511 downwards.
GTAGGTGATATTATTATTATTATAATTTTAAAAATTAAGAAGCTGAGCATGAGATAGGTTTGAGAACTTCCTCAGGGACATAGAACTAGTAATCCTCTAAAGCAAGATTTGAATTTAGGTCTTCCTGATTCCAAGTTCATTGTTCAATCCACTGTGCCACTTAGATGCCAATTAGTTTTCTATATGATTTTTTCTAAAATTATTTAAATTCCCTAATTTTTATTACATATTGATTCATATGAAATTTTACCTAAAAGGTAGCAAAGACATTTTAAACGAGCTCTCTGAAGACCAGTCTTACTTAGATTATGTTTTACCACTGTGGTTTGTTGTTGTGGTGGTGTTTTGGTTTTTGTTTGTTTGTTTGTTTTTGAGAAGTCTCAAAACAATTATTCCCTGAGCTAAATTAGCCATGGTGGCTCATGTTAGAGTGTATCCCTTATAGAGTCATAATGCATGGTGATTGGAACTTCCCCTACAACATCTTCTGCTTTAATATCCATCTTCTTTTGTCCTGGACTCAAAGTGTATTTAGCTTTAATCATAACTATCATGAGAGCACTGAAAATAGGTACAAAGTACCAAATATTAACTTCTCATTAGAAGTTATCTCACGTGCTTTGAGCTTAGGATCTGAGAAACTAGTGCTACTTAATATGGTTTCAGCAGTTTTGCCAAGAGAATATGCACTATAGGCTTGGCAGGTCAACGTGATTAGTTAGGGCACCTAGCTCCTAGTTCAAGTTTTTTGAGTGAGAGTTTATTGACTGATTTTTCCCCCATGCAAAGTTTTTATTTATTTCTATTGTACAAAACTAAATCCATTCATTCAATCAATCAACTGATATTTATTAAGCACCTACTATCTGCCATTCACCATGTTAAACATGGGAGATACAACTACAAATAATGAAAAATCTCTCTTCACAATCTTTATTATACTGAGAGACACCAAGTACATGTAAAAATATATGCAATGTGAATATAAAGTTAATACATGCATACACACATATATAATATTATACATATATACTTATATATACACACAAAGAATATATAAAATAATACAAAATAGTTTGATAAGAAACTATTAAGTATCTACTATGTATCAAGCAGATGCTGTAACTAAGCACTTCATAAATATTACCTCATTTGAACTTCACAATAACTTTGTGAGGTAAGTGATATTATGATCCTTATTTTATGGATGAGGAAACTGAGGCAGATAGAGGGGAAATGACTTGTACAGGGTCACATAGCTAGTAAGTAAGGCTGAATTTGAAGACAAGATTTCTTGACTCCAGACTCAGTGCTTGATCCACTGTGCCACCTAGGGGGCTTTAAGAAACTCTAGGGAGTACAGTGGGGTGGGAGGTCAGAGGATGGTACAAAACCAATAAAGGCTTCATCTAAAAAGTGGTGCTTGAGCTGTGTCTTAAAGGAAGAGAAGAATTGTTAGATGTAGATTAAGAGAGAGTACACTCCAGGCACGATGAATGGTCAGTACAAAGGACAGAGAGAATAGCTGGGAGTATTGTGAGGGGGTAGTGAAGCTGATCAATTTGACAGGATCATAGAGTGAGTCAGGGGGAGAATTATTCAGTGAAGCTGGAAAGATAATTTGGAGCTAGGCTGTATACAGATTTGAAAGCAAAACAGAGGAGCTTATATTATATCATCAAGACTACTAGAGATGATTGAATAGAAGAATCATATGAACAGATTTGCCTTTAAGTAAAATCAATTACTTTGGGCAACAACATATACAATGGCTTGGGGTAGAGAGAAACTTGAGCCAGGACTGCTGCAATAATCAAGGCAAAAAGCTGAGGGTTTGAAATGATGCAACAGCCATTTGAGTTGAGAGAATGGATCCAATGCAAGAGATGTTGTGAAGAAAGAAATGGCAAAGGAATCTGGCATAATCTAAAGGTTATGATGAGATACTGAAAGGAGGATGATGCCTTTGACAGAAATAGGGAAGTTTGGAAGATGTGAGGGTTTAGGGGTAAGATAATGAGTTCCATGTTAGACATGTTGAGTTTAATATGTCTCTTGGACATCCAAATGGACAATTGATGATGCAAGGCAGAAGCTCAGGGGAGAGATGAGCTAGCTATATATATCTGGGAGTCATCTGCATAGAGATGGTAGTGAAATCCACTGGAGTTAATGAAATGAGAGAGAGAGAGAGAGAGAGAGAGAGAGAGAGAGAGAGAGAGAGAGAGAGAGAGTATAGAGGAATAAGAGAAGAAAACTCTGGAAAGAATACTGCATAATACTAACAATTAGGAGATGTTACATGAATAATGAGCAAGAAATGGAGATTTAGAAGGATTGTTAAGATCAAGGGGAAAACTGATAGAGAAACAGGTGGCAAACAATGTTAAATGCAATAGTAACATCAAGACCTTCCTAGTCCTCCTGGGAAATGACTGTCAGATTTAGCAATTAAAAGATTGCTAGTAACTTTGGAGAGAGTTTTGGTTTTGGTTGAGTGATGGGATCAGAAACCAAATTGCAAAGGGTTGACGAATGAGTGAGAGGGAGTAGTGGGGGCAATGATTTTTTCTAGAGAGAAAGAATGATAACTTATGGCCATGATGAGATTTAGTGAAGGCATTAAGGATGGTGAAAACTTGGGTATATTTGAAGACAGTTGAGAAGAAACCAGTTGAGAGGGCAAGGTTGAAGCGTGGGAAAGGGGGCATAATAGAGGAAACAATCTATAGAAGATACGCCTAGAATATTGAGTGTCCATTCCCCAGTACCTTAACCACTGGTCAATGAAATAGAAAACAAAGCAATCTATTATTAAGAAAAGCCTAGACTTTGAACTCGAACATACCAGTCTAATGTATATGAAAATGGTGCTTTGTTGGCCAAGGTTTTAGGAGATATAGAGAGAAAAGAGACAAAAACAACTTCCTTTGCTTAAGAATCGCAGGACCTGTCCAATAGAGTTGTTTATCTCTGTATGTTGATGATGGCTCAAAAGACCAATAATGACTCACAAACTTCCACTGAACACTTCTCATAAACAAAGGCTATTATTTGGTTTGCAGTTATATATTTTGTTAATATTTTAAAAATATATTTAATATTTTGTCTCCAAGTTTATAAACCAGTTTCTTACATTCGTTCTGCTTTGTTAATCCTAAACTTGATTCAATTCTTTTCTCTCCTGATCTCTTTTCTAAAATTGTCAAGCTCAATATTTCTTTTAAATTTCCTGAAAATCCCACTTATAATTGCTAGGTCAAGTTTTTTTCTTCATCTTATCCTGTTTTTGAATAAATAAATGACTGGTGTTCAAAGTGCCTGACTGCTATCACCCACACCATCATCACCACCCCCCAAAAAATAGCTGTCATAGAAAACCCTACTTTAACCAGAAGCAGTTAAGTTTGGAAACTTTAAACTTCCTTTGTTTTCTAAAGACTGATAGTTTATGTTTTCAACTTCCTGTTTTACTTTATATTACTTAATCATCAGCAAGTATAATACATGTATTTTTGGCTTAGATACCCAAGGGATCATTTCCTCAGCTTCTAGGTCATCAGTAACATGCTGTGAACATAGATAGCATCATGAGGGGATTCACTACGTCCCCCTTCTCCTGACAGTTCATGCTGAAAAACTCCTGCCTTTCCCAGGTTTCTTAACATATGCCTCTGCTAATTTCTCTCACCAACATGTCCTAACAGTTGATTAATAATGTGTTCATTTCAAGGTTTGTAGTTTGCAGATATTTGATGCATTTCACTATCTTTTGTGAATTTACCAAAAAAAGAAGTAGTTAGGCAGTACAATTACTTAGCCATGGAATTTTATTAAAGTGTACATTAAAAGTAATGAAATGCATTGCCCTCAGTCTAAAAAGAACACAAGGTCTGGTGTCAGGGGAGCCTGGGTTTGAACTCTCATTCAGTCACTTACAATCTGGCTAACTATAGGCAAGGCATATAGTATTTCTGGAACCTCCATTTCTTTTGGGTGTAAGATGAAGACAACACTTTGCACTAATTCAAAGAATTGTGAGGATAAAATGTCTGTGAAAAGTACTTCGCAACCACAAAGCACTGAGCTGTAAGATATAAAGTGATTCAAATCCTACACAACTAAGCTTGATACACAGAAAATTAAAATACAATGCCATGATTGTGGAAATTTAACTGGATGTCTGTGATAACACCAGTATCTATGAGGATTCCTCCCTATTCACGTAAGATGAATTAAGCTAATTTTTCTCTGAAAGGTGGCAGTTTTCATTGGTCCAGGGGGCCAAGTCTAAAAATGTTACTCCTCTAACACAGCTTGTAGCCTCTGGTGGTATTGATGTGACTTCCTGGTCACTTAAGGGCATAAAAAGGCCCACCCATGTGGAAATGGAGCTTTGCAGACTTGGCAGATGTTCCAAGACCATGGGAATAATCACACCATGCCTTCCTGACCATATGTGTTTCCATAAGGAGATTGAGGGAGGGGTATGTCTTCCCAAGTTAATTCCTGGAGTTTCCTTATTGAATATCCTCTCTATGCCCTAGTTAAGTAGACCTCTTTTTGCTGACTGTAAAAGTATCTCTGAGTGCTTCATTTCGGTCCAACTTTGAACCTGACCTAACAAGGTAACACAGCCTGAATTAGGCATGCCCCTTACAACAGCCTTAACATGAATTCTATCCAGTAATAAGGCTAGTGGATAAAAGGACAGCTTCTAAGTCAGGAAGACCTTGATTCAAGTCCCATCTGTGACCCGTGCTGCCTATGTGACCCTGATCAGGCCAGCTCACCTCACAGTTATCCAGGCACCACTCTTAACTGTGGGTTGGAAAACAGTTGCTGATCCTTAGCTATAGAATTTTCTCACCAGAAGTTTCCAGCACCAATGAAATAACATGTTTAAAAAAACTGCACTATTCTATTCCATCCAAACCTTATACTGTATCACACCAGATTCTAAGATTCTCTTTGGCATGATAAAATTAAATATAGAAGGACCTAAGAGGTACAATGAGGAAACTGAGACCCAGAGCAGTGAAATATACAGTATGTTAGTGGCAACCAAGATGTCGTGAATTCAATCTTTCAAATCTTTAAGTTATTTGTACTATTTCTTTCCTTCTGGAAGACTGACAGTAAATTTAGGATTAGACTAATTTCCCACAGTTTTACAAGGTTGAGCTCAAATGACCCCTCTATTTTCAGTTGTGATTGTGAGAAGTTGAATGAAACCACATGTGTGTGTGCATGTATGTATATACATGCACACACACAAGATATATATCTATATCTAGAGAGAGAGAGAGAGAGATCTTGCATAACTCCAGGATTTCTAAACTTATATACAGAAAACACAATAAATTATACCCATACTTGTAAAGTGTGAGATCTTGGGCAAGCTAACTGATAAACAAATAAGCAATGTAAACGATCCTTGGGATATAATATGGGCCAGTACAGCTATTGGAACCTCAACTTACAATTAATCCTAGCTAAGATCAGAAATGGGACTTGCCCAAGATTACTTATGGTAATCAATAGATTTAATGACTAAAAGACTGTAATTTCCCCACCACCACTACCTTCAAATTGGGGAGAATGACAGTGGTAGAATCACATCATCTGTCTTGCTAATCCAAGATTCCCCACATTCTTATTTAATTTTTTATGAACTTCATTTAAAAAACAAAGTGAACATTTTAATAAATAAAAAAAAACAAAAAGGAGACTGTATATGAAACTGAGAGTTTCTGTTATGTACATTTTTTCACCAAATGTATCTTGTTTTGTTTTTATATAATTCAGACTTAACATAGTAGCACTCTTCTACTTATCTGTGTCCCCTTGTGAACTTCCTTTTGCTTGATTCTATTTATTTTTTTAATGATTCATTGGTACTTTTTTTTCTTTTTTAGTAACACTGTCACTTCCCTCCCCACTGTGGGGAATATAATTGCCCAACCTAAAAGAAAAACCACTGAAACAGAGCTCAGAGCCAATGGCATATTACTAAAAGGTCCATGGTCCCCTCTAATAAAGTGGACTTCAGAACTTCCTCACCATGAGGAGGCTAGGTGGTACAGTGAATAGAGCACCAGCCCTGGAGTCAGGAGGACCTGAGTTCAAATTAGGCCTCAGACACTTAACACTTACTAGCCATGTGACCTTGGGCAAGTCACTTAACCCCAATTGCCCTGACTTCCCCCCTTCAAAAAGGAAAAAAAAGAACAGATCTTCCTCAGCATCTGGTATGTCCTCTTCTTCCAAGACCTTGTTTTTATATGGTTTGATACCAAATAAGAAAAAAATAAATAAAAAGGGGCATGGTGAAATACAGAATTTCAGAATGAAACATCTTGGGGGGCGGAGCCAAGATGGCAGAGTAGAAACAGCATTTCCAATGTGCTCTGCCCCACACAAATTTCAAACAATGGGAAAGGGGACTCCAAACAACTTCTGGAGCCATGGCACCCACAGAATGGCACAGAGAAGCTAACCTCCTGCTGAGGACAGCCCAGCAGCCCTGCAGGGAGCGGCCAGCGCAGTGCTCTGAGAGCAGGCAGCACAGCGAGCTGGGAACTTGCAGCACATAGAGCCAAGCCCAGGTCCAAGGTTTTAGCCCCAGGGTGGCCGGGCCTTCAGCCACCTGGAGGGACCCCAGAACACCAGCAATTGTGGCGATTCCATAATTATCAGCACAGATATGCCTAGGACAAAGTGAGAGGTTAGTGCCCTATGGACTTTGGGACAAGTATTTGGGGAACGTGTAGCTTCTTCCCCTGGGGGCGAAAAGCTGCTGAAGAAACAGAGGCACAGAAGCCATTTTGCAGCGTCAGTAGTGGCTCTAGCTCCTGCTCTGCAAATTGTAGGGAGATCCAGCAATCAGTCTGGGGGTTAATTGCTCTTACTTTAAACTGCCTGGATCTGGATTGTGGTCTGGGGCGGAAGTTTGGGGTGGGTATCCAATTTGCCAGAGTGGGTGGAGGCTTTACAGAGGCCACCCAACTGGAGGAAGATGTGAAGACCCCACATTTGGGCGGAAGCTCCCCTGTCTGGTGGCAGAATCCTACTGTGGCAACAAGCCCAAAAATCAAGTAATTAAGTGGCAACATGCCTAGGCAAATGAAACAAAATAAACAGAAAAGTTCAACATTGGACTCCTATTTTAGGGGCAAAGAGGCTCAAAGCATGGAGAAGGACTGTGAGGTCAGAACTCCTGCACCAAAAGCCCCAAATGAAAATACAAGCTGGCTACAGGTCATAGAGGACCTTAAGAAGCAGATAAGAGGAGTGGGGGAAAACTTGGGAAGAGAAATAAAAAAGATGCAAGAAAAGTATGAAATGACAGTCAACAGCATGACTGAGGAAAATAACACCTTAAAAAATAGACTAACTCAAATGGCAAAAGAGGCTCAGAAAGGCAATGAGGAGAAGAATGCCTTAAAAAGTCGAATTTGCCAGATGGAAAAAGAATCTCAAAAGCTCACCAAGGAGATTCATTTCTTCAGAGTTACTGGAGCAAATGAAAGCTAGTGACTTTATGAGAAATCAAGATGCTGTTAAAAAGATCCAAACAAATGAAAGATTAGAAGGCAATGTGAAATATCTCATGGGAAAAACCATTGACCTGGAAAATAGATCCAGGAGAGAAAATTTAAAAATTATTGGACTACTTGAAAGCCATGATCAAAGAAAGAACCTAGAAATCATCCTTCAAGAAATTCTCAAGGAAAATTGCCCTGATGTTTTAGACCCAGAGGGCAAAATAGAGGTTGAAAGAATCCACTGATCACCTCCTGAAAAAGATCCCCAAAAGAAAACTCCCAGGAGTATTATAGCCAGGTTCCAGAATCCCCAGATCAAGGAGAAAATACTACAAGCAGCCAGGAAGAAACAATTTCAATATCGTGGAAACACAATCAGAATAGCCCAGGACCTGGCAGCTTCTACACTGAGGGATCGAAGAGCATGGAATATGATATTCCAGAGGGCAAAAGAGCTGGGATTGAAGCCAAGGGTCACCTACCCAGCAAAACTGAGTATCTTGTTTCAGGGGAAAATATGGTAATTCAGTGGAATAGAGGACTTTCAAACATTCTTGATGAAAAAACCAGAGTTGAATTAGAAAATTTGACATTCAGACACAGGAAGCAAGAGATGCTTGAGAAGGTAATCAAGGAAAAGAAATCAAAAGGAACTTATCAAAGTTGGACTATTTACATTCCTACATGGAAAAACAATAACTGTGTTTGATGAAACCTTTCTCATTATGAAAATAATTGAAGAAGGGTACATGGCATATGTTCACAGGTATACTTGGATAGAGGGCACTGGTTCCATTTGATGGGAAGGGATGATTCTTTTTTTTTTGGAGGGCAGGTGGGGTTGGGTGACTTTCCCAGGTTCACGTGGCTGGATTTTTGTTTGTCTGTTGGGTGTCTGGGGCCAGATCTGAGCTCGGGTCCTTCTGGCTCCGGGGCTGGTGCTCTGCTCGCTGCTCCACCTAGCTGCCCCAAGGAAGGGATGATTCTTAAGGGGTGAAGTCAAGAGGTGAGAGAGGAAAGTGGCAAGAGGTGATGGAGAGAGGCAAGGTAGGGTAAACTATCTCATGTAGAAGAGGCAAGGGGAAGTAGTTACAGGGGAGGGGAAAAACAGGAAGGCAAAAAGGCAAAAGCATATTCTCATTGAAGTTGGCTCAAGGAGAGAATCACATACATACTAAATGGAATATCTTACTTTCACTCACTCTCCTAAGTAGGGGAAAGGGGGAGGAGAGGGGGGATGATGGAGGGGGGGGCATTCTGGGGGGAGGGGAGGTTGGATGTATCCACTATCAAAGAGGGACAGGATCAAAGTAGGGAATGGAACAGGTGGGAGGTGAGATGGGTGGGAGGGAAATATAAGCAGTCTTTTACAATATATATACTATGGTAGTGTTTTTTATAGCTATACAAGTACAACACATACTGAATTGCTTATCTTCTCAGAGGGAGTGGGTGACAAGGGAGGAAGGGAATGGATCTGAAAATCGAAGTTTTAAAATTAAATGTTTCATAAGATGTCCAGGCATTGGGGCTCAGAGATTCACCTTGCCCTAATGGCAAAGTTGAAGAGGATATGGGAGAAGATATGGGAGAGAGCAGATTGGATGAGGGGATATCTAGTGGGACTGCTGTTCTGGGGTGGTGGGTAGGGATAAAATGGGGGAAAAATGTAACTCATAATCTGGTGGAAATGAATGATGTAAACCAGAAGTTAATAAAGCACTTGTTTAATTAAAAAAAAAACTGAAATACGGAATTTCATTGATTGATAGACTGTGCTCTTGAGTGCAAAAAATGACATATCGGCGGTGTGGGGTGGGGGAAGGGGGTAGGTGGAGTCACAGGTTGGGCAAAGCATGGGGCATCGCCACTAAGTGGCCATAAGATGGCTACTTTCTCATGTCGGACAAGAGAGAGAGGTCCAGCAGTAAAAAAAAAAGTCGAGAACTTTCCATTTAATTGAGTTAGTTTCCTATGATTAAGCAAGTGAAATCTTCAGCTCACAGCTCTGGGACCTAATATGCAGAACTTATAATCACCACCCCTATGAAATTATATCAAATTGATCAATAGTGATTGGAATAGTGTAGGAGCTCAAATGAATTATTTCTCACATCTCTCCTCCAAATTCTCCCCTTCCAAAAAAAGTGAAAAAGAAAAGTCCTCTCTTGTAACAAATGGTGGTATCTGAAAATGTCAGTCTCATTTCTTACCTCTAATGCATTATGAATTCCAGTTATCCCATCTTCTCTAGAAGATTACTCTCTTTAATATCCCCATTTTCTAACTAATCTTTGATCTCTTTTTCTGTTGACTGACTGCTTCCTTGTTGCCTACAAATATACCCAGGTCTCCCCATCCTTAAAAAATCGTGACTTTGATCATTCTCATTCACTATCAACCTATATTTCTCCTCCCCTTCTTTGCTAAATTCCTTGAGAAACCCACCCATAACCAGTGTCTCCACTTCCTTCCCTCCCCCCCTCTTCTCAGCTCTCTGGAATCTTTTCTTTCTCCTCAGCCTTCTTGACCTCTCTGTATCCTTCAGCATTCTTTATACTCTCTCTTTTCTAAGTTTCTATGACACTGTTTTCTTCTGGTTCTTTTCCTATATGACTGACTGCTCCTTGTCACCCTCCTTGATGGTTCTTTATCCAAGTCATGTCCATAAACTGCAGTTATCCACCAAAGCTTTGGTTTATTCTCTTTTATACAAGCACTTTTCCAACTTCTTAGCCTTAGGATCCCTTTACATTTTTTTAAAAAAGCTTTTGCAACAAAGATTTACTTCAAGAGATAGTAAGAAATAAACAAATCTACTTCCCCCCAACATGTGGGTGATACAATCCTTCCCTACCCCCTTCCCTCTATCTCTGGGGAGTGGAAGGGCACTTGTTTCCTAGTTTAGCTCAGTTGCCATAGGGCATAGTCCCAGTTCCAAGTCCAAACCCCAATTCGAGTTCCAGCCATTCTGGGTCCCCAGAATTTCCATGCTGGGCTGGCTGGCTCAACCAACCTGCCTGCAATCTTGGCTCTAAGATCAGCATTCCTCAAACACCTGGTCTGACAAGCATCACCTCCAGCATCTATAACTGAGAATAAATAATGGAGGACAACAAACATCCCTAGCCCACTTTGGGGCCAGAGTAAAAGAGAAGGAGTAGGAAAATCCATCACCAGTTCAGTTTATGGTGTCCACTCTGCTGGGCACAACAGATAAGAGTCACCCTTTCAGCTGAGGTTCTCACCTTATACTTTAGAGAGAAAATAAAGGTCATTCAATTAGAGCTCCCTTTTCCTATCATCGTTTCCTCACAGCTCCACCTCTTCACCTCACACTATTTCCTCATTACTCTAGTCCAGGGGTATGGAACCTATGGCCTTGAGGCCACATGCAGGCTTCTAGGTCCTTAAGTATGGCCCTTTGACTGAGTCCAAATTTTACAGAACAGATCCTTTAATTAAAGGGATTTGTTCTGTGAAGTTTGGATTCAGTCAAAGGACCGCCCTTGAGGATTTAGAGGGTCACATGTGGCATTAAGCCTGCAGGTTTCCCACCCCTGCTCTAGTCTCTGATGAAGAGGTAGCCCATTTCCACAACAAAACTGACCCATCTATATGGACTCTTGATCCCATCTACTTGCACCTTCTTCAGCAGGTTGCCTTTACTAACATCTCCCTCTCTTATCAACCTTCACTTTGCACTTTCTCAGTGAAACCATCCTGCTTGTCATTTTTACAATACAATGATATTCCATCACAATCATATACCACAACTCATTTAGCTATTCCCCAAGTGATCAATATTCCCTCATTTTCCAATTCTTTGCCACCACAAAAGAGCTGCTATAAATATCTTTGTTCATATAGATCTTTTCCTTTTTCTTTTATCTCTTTAGGATACAGATTTAGTAGTGGTATTTCGGTGTCAAAGGGTATGCAGTTTTATTGCCCTTTGGGCATAGTTCCAAATTATTCTCCAGAATGGTTGGATCAGTTCACAACTCTACCAACAATGCATTAGTGTCCCAGTTTTGAGACAACTATCTATTTGGGGTAACCATCTATGTAACTATTTATAATTATCTATATAAAATTATCTATTATTATCTGTATAAAATCTATGTTTATATAAAACTATTAACTAGCTACATAAAACCCTCCAAAATTTAAAATTTGCTCTCGGATGCCATAATTCTTTCTCTGGATGTGGTTAGCATTTTCCATCAAAAGTCTTTTGGAATTATCTTGGATCATTGTATTGCTGAGAAGATCTAAGTCTATCATAACTAATCGTTACACATATTGCTCTTGCTACATACAATCTTCTCCTGGTTCTATTTACTTCACTCAGTATCTGTTCATGTGAATCTTTCCAGGTTTTTCTGAAGTCCATCTGCTCATCATTTCTTATGGAACAATAGTATTCCCTTACATACATATACCACAACTTGTTCAGCCATTCCCCAACTGAGGTGCATCCCCTTAATTTCCAATTTTTGACCACCACAAAAAGAGCTGCTATAAATATTTTTCTACATGTGGATCCTTTTCCTTTTCTTATGATCTCTTTGGGATATAGACCTAGTGGTGGTATTGCTGGATCCAAAGGTACACACAGTTTTAGAGTCCTTTGGGCATAGTTCCAAATTGTTCTCCAGAATACTTGACTCAGTTCACAACTTCACCAACAATGCATTAGTGTGCCAATTTTTTCACGTCTCCAACATTTGTCATTTTCCTTTTCTATCATATTAATCGATCTGATAGGTATGAGATGGTATCTCAGAGATGTCTTAATTTGTATTGCTGGAATCAATAATGAGTTAAAACATTTTATTTCAGATGATTATAGATAGCTTTGATTTTTTTTCTGAAAACTGCCTGTTCATATACTTTGACCATTAATCAATTGGGAAATGACTTATATTCTTATAAATTTGACTCAGTTCTCTATATAATTGATAAATGTGTCCTTTATCAGAGAAACTTGCTATAAAACATTTTCCCAGGTTCCTGTTTTCCTTCCTAATCTTGGCTGCATTGACTTTGTTTCTTAAAATAAAACTTTGAATTCAATTTAATCTAAATTATCCATTTTACATCCCATGATCTTCCCTATCTCTTGTTCTGTAATAAGTGCTTCCCTTCTCCATAGATCTGACAGGTAAAATTTTCTATATTCCCCTAATTTAGTTATGATATCACCCTTTATGTCCAAATCATGTTCCCATTTTGACTTCATATTGGCAGGCAGCGTGAATTATTGGTCTATACCACATTTCTCTCAAACTGCTTTCCAATTTTCCCACCAGTTTTTGTCAAATAGTGAGTTTTTGTTCCAGAAACTGGAGTCCTTGGGTTTATCAAACACAAGATTAATATGGTCATTTACTACTGTGTCTTGTGAACCTAATCAATTCTACTGATCCACCACTCTGTTTCTTAGCCAATACCAGATGACTTTGACAGTTACTGTTTATAATATAGTCTGAGATCTGATGAGGCTAATACACCTTCCTTTACATTTTTTTTTTCATTCCCTCTTTTGATATTCTTGACCTTTTTCTGTTCCAGGTGAATTTAGTTACTGTTTTTCTAGTTCTATAAAATATTTTTTCAATAGTTTGGTTGGTATGGAACTGAATAAGTAAATTAGTTTAGCTAGACTTCTCATTTTTATTTTATCAATTCAGCCTAACAATGAACAATTAATATTTTTCCAGTGATTTAGATCTGACTTTATTTGTGTGAAAAGTGTTTTATAAGTGTGTCCTTATAGTTCCTGTGCTTGTCTTGGCAGGTAGATTCCTAATATTTTATATTGTCTGCAGTTTTTTTTAATGGAATTTCTAATTCTGTCTCTTCCTCTTGGACTTTGTTGGTAATTTATAGAAATGCTAATGATTGTGTGGGTTTATTTTATATCCTGAAACTTTGCTAAAGTTGTTAATAGTTTCAACTAAATTTTAGTTTATTCTCTAGGATTTTTTAAGTATACCATCATATCTGCAAAAAGCAATAGTTTTGTGACCTCATTACCTATTCTAATTCCTTCAATTTTTTTTTCTCGTTGTTATAGCTAGCATTTCTAGAACAATATTAAATAATAGTGGTGCTCATTTTCATCCTTGCTCACCCCTGACCTAATTGGGAAAGTTTCTAGCTTATCCCTCTTACAAGTAATGGTTTCTAGTGGCTTTAGATAGGTAGTGTTTATGATCTGAAGAAAAGTTCCATTTATTCCTATGCTTTCTAGTGTTTTTAATTGGAATGTATCTTGTCAAAAGTTTTTCTTCACCTATTGAGACAATCATGGGAATTTTGTTAGTTTTATTATTGATATGGTCAATTATACTGATAGTTTTCCTAATATTGAATCAGCTTTTCATCCCTAGTATAAATATGGTCTTTGTAATGTATTGTTATAACCTCCTTGCAAGTAGTTTAAAAATATACTTGCATCAATATTCATTATGGAAATTGGTCTATAGTTTTTTTCCTCTGTTTTTGCTTTGGTAGGATTCTTTCTTTGCCTATTTTTCAAATAATATATATAGTATTGGAATTAATTGTTCTTTAAATGTCTGGTAGAATTCACTTGCAAATTCATCTGGTCCTGGGGATTTTTTTTTTTAACGGAATTAATTTTTAGCTTATTCAAGGTTCTTTTCTAAGATAGGATTTTTAAAATAGCCTATTTCTACTTCTGTTAATCTGAGCAATTAGCATTTTTGTAAATAGTCTCTTCAACCTGTTTTCCCATTTATCCTCCTCTTTACCCTGTCAGTTTTCAAAAAGTCTGTTTTGCTTCTCACCACTGCCTCCCTTAATCCATCATCCCTTCGATCTGCCCCCCGCCCCCGCTTTTGTTTTCCACTTCCCCTCATAATTCCCCTCACCCTACTGGGTAAGATAGATTTCTTTACTCAACTGTATGCTTGTGTTTATTCCCTCTTTGAGCTAATTCTGATGAGAGTAAGGTTCAAGTATTGCCTGCCACCACAATCCCATTTTCCCCTCCACTATAAAAGTTTTTCCTTTTGTTACTCTTTTATGAGATAATTTTTCTTATCTTTCCTTTCTCTTCCCCTTTCTCCCAGTACATCCCTCTTTCTCACTCCTTCATTTTCAAAAGTCATGCCATCAACTCATATGCATACCTTCTATGTAGACTTCTTCTAATTGTCCAAATGGTTCTTAGAAGTTACAAGTATCATGTTCCCATGTCAGAATGTAAACAGTTTAACTTTATTGAATATCCTTATGATTTCTCTTTCCTGCTTACCTTTTTATGTTTCTGTTGAGTCTTACATTTGAAAGTCAAACTTTCTATTTGGCTCTGGTCTTTTTGTCAGTAATGCTTGACAGTTCTTATTTCATTAAATATCCTTTTGTTTTTCTTCTGAGGGACTATATTCAGTTTTTCTGGTTAGGTGATTCTTGGTTGTAATCCTACCTCCTTTGCCTTCTAGTATATAATATTCTAAACCCTGTGCTCTTTTCTTGGAAAAGCTGATAAATATTGTGTGATCCTGCCTGGGGCTCCAGGATATTATTATTTATTATTATTGTTGCTGTTGTTATTTTGCTTTGACCTGGGAATTCCGGAATTTGACTATAATTTTCCTGAGAGTTTTCATTTTTGTATCTTATAGAAGGTAATAGGTAGATTCTTTCAATTTCTATTTTATCCTCTGGTTCTAGGACATCAGGGCAGTTTTCCTTGACAATTTCTTGAAATATAACCTCTGGGATTTTTTTAAAAATCAAGACTTTCAGGTAGTCCTATAATTCTTAAATTTATGTCCCCATCTACTTTCCAGGACAGTTGTTTTTCCAACGAGATATTTCACATTTTCTTCTGCTTTCTTTTTATTTCTTTTATCAACTTTGATTGTTTCTTGATGTCTCATGGAGTAATTAACTTCCACTTGTCCAATTCTAATTTTTAAGAAATTATTTTCTTTACCAAATTTTTTGTAACTCTTTTTTTTCCATTTGACCAAATTCTGTTTTTAAGGAGTTCTTTTCTTCAGTGGACTTTCATGCTTCTTTTACCATTTGATCAAATTATTTTTATTAAGGTGTTATTTTCTTCTGTATTTTTTGTACCTCCTCTACAATGCTGTTGGCCCTCTTTTTGTAATTTTCTTGGCTCACTCATTTCTTTTCCCAATTTTCCCTCTACTACCCTTATTTCATTTTTTAAAATCCCTTTTTTGAGCTCTCCAAAGAAATATTGTTGGGCTTGCATACAATTTCCTTTTTTTTTTTTTTTTTTGAACCTTGGGGTTTCTAAGTTTTGGGTCCTTCTAAGATAATATGATCCAAGAAAAGGTGTAGTCATTGGTCTCCTGGCCTGCACTTTGGTCTTTCCTAGGAAAGGATTTTTTCCCCTAAAACCACAAATGCTAATGCTTCTCTGGGTCCTGGAACCCTGTTCTGTAGCCACAAGTTCTAGTGCTTCTTTCTGCCTTGCTACTAAGACCAGGGCCCCTGTTCCTTTGTAAGTGACCACAAGCATTCTTCTCTGCCCTTGAACTGTGACCAGAGCCCCTACACTCCTGCAGCTGTAAGTGTTAGTGCTCCTTTTTACCCTGGAAGTATAGTATACAGAATGTAAGGGCAATGCAACAGGGTCCTATTCCCAGCGCCAGCCTATAATATATATTAACATATGATCTATACATATTAATATATAATCTATATCTAATCACCTATAATTTCTTTCTGATCACTTGTATGACCCCTTTACCATCTCTAGGCTGAGAGCCCCCGATCCTGTTGCTGTGGATGTCACAGCTCCCTTCAAGCCTGCACTGTGCTCTCTGCTAGCCACCATCCCAGAAATCGCCTAAGTTTTCTTGGGCTGGAAAAATGTCTCACCCTGACATTTTGTTGGCTCTGCTACTCTAGAATTTGATTTAAAGCATTATTTTAAACGTT
This sequence comes from Gymnobelideus leadbeateri, assembly GCA_011680675.1. Lineage (NCBI taxonomy): Eukaryota > Metazoa > Chordata > Mammalia > Diprotodontia > Petauridae > Gymnobelideus > Gymnobelideus leadbeateri. The sequence continues at coordinate 18,015 of WOXC01010203.1, read as the reverse complement.
TTTTTGGAGAGGAATGTTGGAAGAATTCAAGTAAGTTGCTGCCTATCTTGACTCTGCCTTCCTGAACTTCTTTGTTATTACTGAAACTATCCTTATAGTCCCCACAACTTTACTTCTTACTCTCACTTGCTCTACATATCTAATCTACTGCCAAAACTTGGCATTCCTTTTCCACAATGTCCTACACTTACATTCCCTTAAATACTCTGCTTACATAGCAATCAACCTAGTCCAGGCTCTCATCAGCCTGGATTAATGTAATAGCTTCCCTTTTCTCCCTAACTCACTACTCTCCACTTCAAATAACGCTCCACACAGCTTCCAAAGGAATTTTCCTAAAGTTAAGGTATAACTATGTCACTCTACGCAACTGCCCAATTGAATTCACTATAATAGTTCCATACTAACTATCTCATCAAAAATAAACTCCTGTTTGGTATTTTAAAATTCTCACCTGGCTTCTTCCTGCCTTTTCATCTTCTATATTACTCTCTTCCACCTGTCCTATGGCTCAGCTGTACTAGCTTCTTTCAGATGCAATGATCCATCTCCATCCCCTAAGCCACTGTACTAGCTGTTCCAAATATCTATAATGCACTCCTTCCTCATCTTTGCCTCTTCTAATCCTTGAGTTTTTTTCAAATTCAGTTCAAAATTCTACTCCCTACAAAAGCCCATATCTCACCAGGTTCTTTTGTCTCCTCAAATATGATGATTTGTTCACATTGTATATATTCTGTACATATTTGTATATGTACATGTTTCTCCCACTATTTTCTGATTAAGTGATACAATTGTATGTCCTAAAAGGAATTGCTCTAACAGAATTGTATATTTGATACTTTACTTTTTAAGCAAAGGGTCACTCTGGAACAGCAAAGCTCCAGAGCTACACAGAATTTGATTTGCAGAGAATAACTTCTTCCACTTTAACAAATGCACCAAAATCATCATACCAAAGAGATGGGTAACCAATGATTCTAATTTTTAAGGAAAATTGCCTTTCAAAAAACCCCAAATACCTTTGTTTTAGGCTATCCTAAAGGCCACAAGTATTATATCTGACATATTAAAAATAACTTAAATGTGCTGTGTCTTGATATCTGCTTTCAATTTACCAAAACATGCAGCTTATTGTGCCCCACTCCAACACTCTCTCTCTCTCTCTCTCTCTCTCTCTCTCTCTCTCTCTCTCTCTCTCTCTCTCTTTCTCTCTCTCTCCCTCTCCACACATGCATTCATGCACGTGCATGCACACACACACACACACACACACACACACACACACACACACTCCTGGAGTCAGAGCTCCCAGATTATGTTACTAATGGGCTCAATCTGGGAAGTCTCCATCTCAAGGAGATCCAGATGATTTTGCTGTTCAGGCCCAGTTCATTCCTAATTAGATGCCTCTTATCTAGATGGTGATTTTTTTTTCTACTCATGCTGAGTTTTCATTCCCAAATTCTGGAAAGACACAGATACTCTTTGACATCAAGAGAGTAATTACTGAAAATAAACTGGAGTATATTATCAAGCAGTTCCTTTCCCATAAATATGACCATTATCCTCCCTTAAAGGCTGAGTTCACCAATTCATATTAAAAAGATGAACGTTTAATGGAGGATTTTGTAAATACTCCTTTCCACCAATTTAGGCTACAAGTCAGTCCAACTCTGTAAGTATCAAGCATTTACTATGTGCCAGGCACTGCTCTAGGTGCTAGAAATACAAAACCAAAAGAAAAGCAATGGTTGCCCTCACTGAACTCACCAATTGTGAGTGGGGGGAGGTAGAATTACATGTGTACGTGTGACTAGGTGTTGGCATCACACATCTCCTCTCTGAAGCTGGAAGCTTGAAGAAACTCTCTCACCAACTGTGCCCCATCTCTTATACTAATTTCCACCAGGGAGAAGAGAGTCCCATACTAATGGACTGTGGGGCTCAAGTAAGTAAATGCCAGGTATATACAAAGTAAGAAAAGAGTAAGTGGACAACTGAGGGAGTCAGAAAAAGAGATGCTTATTGGATAAAGGACTTGAATGTTGAAAGGAACTAGAGATTCTGAGAGGCAGAGGTGAAGAAGAAGAGTATTTCAAGCATGCGGGACTGCCTGTGCAAAAGGCACAGAGATAGACAATGGAAAGTTACATATGGGCAAGAGCCAAAGGACCAGTTTGACTGAGACATGGAGTGTGTGAGAGACAGAAAAGTACAATCAGCCTATTGTTGTTGTTGTTGTTCATCCTTCGTTTTCAGGGAGGACCAATGACATCATAGGGTGACATCTTGACGTGCATGAATTGGATTTAAGTGAGGCAGAGTTGCACAAAGCTGTCAGCCACACTCTCCTAGTCACTGAAGTCCCCTGGCATGACAAAAGCCAGGATGACTGGTGATGGCACAGGATGCGTCTTCAGTGTGTCTTCAATGTGTCACTAATTTCTAAATGCTACACAGCACCTGCTTCACCCTTCTTCATCGCCGTCGTAACAAATTGTTCTCATTTACCCATTCTGCTGGGGGAGGTCTTCACATGCTTGGGGTAGACACCCGCTAACTCACCAGCAGATTTGTAGCCTTTCGGTTACTTTCAACCTGGTTTAGCCTGTTTGCCCAGGTGGTTTTATTGGGGTGTGGCCACTGTGCATGCTACAGCTTCTTGAAGCTACAGATGAGAGTTGAGCTCCAGCAAGTCCTCACATCAGAGGTGCCAGTCCTCCTTGAATGCCCACACACCCCAAACAGCCTGTAAACACAAGTTGGAGACAAATTGTGAAGGGCATTGAAGTTCAAACAGAGGAGTTTAAGTCAACAGAGAAACACTGAAGCTTTTTGGAGCCTGGAAGTTCTGGGAATATTAATTTGCCAGCCACACTGGTGATGGACTAGATGAGGATAAGACTGGATCAAAGGAGATTAATTAAATTGCTGTTGAAATAGTTCAGGTAAAAGAAGTGAAATGAGGTTGATTGTGAGATGAGTAGAAAATATGAGAAGCTAGGACAGATGTGAGAGATGCTGTGGAGATTAAAAAAATCCATATGACTTGGCAGCTTAATAGATATGTGGGTGGAAAAAGTAAGAGTAGGAATTGGGGATAACTCCTTGTTTGTGACTCTGGGTGCCTGGAACAATGGTCATGCAAACAATTTCCTTTGTTCCTATTGAATATGTGTAGGACTAAAAGCACTGCCTTCTTCACTTCAGTTATGATATCGTCATTTTCTTTAAATATTACACAAAATCACCACCATATTGCTGATCAGTGCTTTCAATTTATACAATATCTTTTATTGCCAGGAACACAAAGCCTTCTTATCATATTTTATTGGCAGTTTTCTTCAGTAATAGATTAATAACATTTTTTAAAAGCATTTAAAATCATATTATTGAGGAAAGTAATATTTATATTATATTCCTTTTTTTTGGAGGGGGGGAAAGCAGGGCAATTGGGGTTAAATGACTTGCCCGACGTCACACTTAACACATAGAAAGTGTTAAATGTCTGAGGCCAGATTTGAACTCAGATCCTCCTGACTCCAGAGCCGGTACTCTATGCAATGTGCCACCTAGTCACCCCTATTTTCATTCTTTTTATACTAAATATTTCCCTTTTATTAATTCCTAGGCTTTCTTCCAGATTTTCTAACTAAATTCTTTCCCTTGTGCCATTTTTAGTGTCCTTACTTAATGTGTGAGATAAAGTATATGAAACACTTTCAAACTGTAAAACACTGTAAATTTCTGCTCTTTTTATTACTATTAATGACCTCAGTTCCATCATTGCCCTCCCAGTTATGCTTCTGACTCTCCCCAGTTTTGCCATCATGACTCAACTTAAAGAGACATCCAAACTGCCCATGCCTTCGGACATCTATTTCTTTCTATCCCAATACAATATCATTGGATATTTATAGGAATCTTGAACAAGGAAAAGATCGCAATATTTTAAAAGATTGGACTAAAATTGTGGATTGGTAATCATTTAATCTTCAACTAGAACTTCCAAATTCTATCCTTCTCAAAAGGTAAGGATGGATGAGATAAGATAAGATTTCTGAATGAAAAGAGGACTCTTCTCTTGGGTGACTCCCAGGTCAAGCACTCCAGGGGATGGGGAAGTCAATGATTTTAAAAGGCAAGAAGTACTTTTGTTAGGACAAAAGTTTTGTTTCCACTTTTTTATTTTATTTTATTTTATTTTTGCCTTTTTGGAGGGCAATCGAATAACTTGCCCAAGGTCACAACTCAGGTCCTTCTGATTCCAGGGCCAACGCTCTACTCACTGCTCCACCTAGCCGCCCCTTGTTTCCACTCTTAATCTAGTTTTTCTTAACCTATCCCATTTTCCTAAGGAGGAAACTCTGAAAAAGCCTTTAGACTAGAAAATAATATATTTATTAATATTTCTGGAGGAACTGAGTTTTTAATATACTTCCTCAGAGGGACGGCATGAATAGTTGGAATAATCTGAAAAGGTTTCATTTAGAATCTAGTGCTTGAGCTGAGTTTTGAAGGGATTCTAAGAAGTACAAGTAAGGAAGAAGTCCACTTCAGGCATGGGTAATGGCCAGTGCAAAAGCAGTCTTTGGAGATGGGGTGCCATTTATAAAGAATAATGTGTTTGCTTTGGCAACACATACACTAAAATTGGAACAATACAGAAAAGATTAACATGACCCATGCACAAGGAGGACATGCAAATTCATGAAATGTTCCATATTTTTCATCCATTAGATCTGCAGCTACTATTGGTGTTTCCATTCCTAGCTATTAGAGGCTTTAGACTACTAAAACACCACCACCACCTCTTCCCCCCAAAACTAGTCTCTTCTTAAAGAAACTTTGCATTAGACCTACTTTCCTGCCCACCTAGAAACATCAGTATCAATTTATCATATGCCTGGTAGTATGTGAAGATAGAGCAGCTGTGGCTTAGCTTGTGGTACTGCAGGTCATCATTACCTGGTTCTAATCTATCTAATTACAGAAAATTACTTCCCTTCACACATGCTATGGTCCAGCCAAACTGGCCTCATTATTATTCTTTTATTTTTTTTTTTTTGCTTCAGCTTGTGTTTATTGGCGAATAATGTACTCTACAAATGCAGTACAATAGAGTGTGGGTTTGTTCCAGATTGAAAATAGAAGAGAAATATCGGAAGAACATGGGCATCACAATGTGAAAAGGATGAGGGTTGGGCAAGGAGTAGTACTGCAGGACATTTTTGATATGGGGGTTTAAGTGACTTGTATTAGTCTTGTGTTTTAAATTGATCTAGACATCCTTCATGCACACACAAATAGGCACTAGCCACAGTCCCTCTAAGTACAAGTCCTCAATGTACATGGGCCTCTACAGCTTTCCTGACCACAGGAACCACCCCTCTCTCTCTCTCTCTTTTTTAATTTTTTGGTCTTTATTAATTTGTTTATTTTACTTTACAAGATTCAACTTCCATAATTCCTTGAGTTTCAAATTTTCTCTCCCTCCCTCTCCTCCCCACCATGGCAGCATACAATCAAGTATAGGATCTGCAAATACTTTCACATTAGACATTAGTCAGGTTATAAAGAAGGATTGAATCAGATGGAATAAACAATGGGAAAAAGGAAACAAAAACAAACAAGAAAAAGAAAAAGTAGTAGTAGTAGTTTGCTTCTATCTGGATTCAAACTTAGTTCTTTCTAATTCTTTCTCTGGATGTAGACATCTCTCTCCATCATGAGTCTTTTGGGGTTGACTTATAACCCTGCATTGCTGAGAAGAGTCCAGTCTATCAAAGTTGATCATTACACATACGTTGTGTCTGTGATTGTGTACAGATTTCTCCTGGTTCAGCTCTTGTCACTCAGCATTAGTTTGTATAAGCCTTTCCAGTAAATATGGAGTCCATCTGCTCCTCATTTCTTACAGCACAATACGTATATTATAATGATAATTAATTTAATCATAATGACCCTGAAGGTTTTTGACTCATTAAAATAATATGATTCTCAGAATAACTTTAGAAATAATTATGTTCTATTGTAATTCTTTGATGATTGCTAATACATGTATGATATATACTTTGTCTTTATTACTGAGCAGTGGTGCTTTTGTTGGATTTTTAAAGTTAAACTTTCTTATTATTCATAAGAAAAAAGAGATTTATTTTTAATAAAATGGTGCTGGAGTACAAAAAAAAGTGTGAACAATCCATTGGAGAAAGCAGGAGAGGATGGGATCCAGGATTCACATAAATGGCTGGGCCTTGGCAAGGAGAAGAATAATCCTGAATAACAAGCTATATTCCTTCTGAGGGACAGAAAAATTTCCAACCTTTTGGGTGATCAACTATCATATATTTGATTTCCACAAATATAAAGTACAAACACTACAATAAACACAAAGATTTCTTATCTCATGAGGTAACTATCTCAGGCTGCTATTCATAGAAAATAGGCATGAAAGTGCACAAAACAGACTTTGTATGTGCAAAACATCATTTATTTGCTGCTTCAGTGACTACATCTAAAATGTATATGCAGCACATGTTGCATGCACATATCTAGGCAGTTATACACACCCATAGAACAAGTGAGAGAGCAAATTATTCTCTCTCTAATTCCTTTACTAGTAAATGCAACTGGTTTTTAATGACAATTTTTTTGGTATAGGATTTCTTCTCAACCCTCTGGGCTGGCCTCTATATGCAGGACAAAAGACTTTTTTGGATCTTCACAGGTCAGTATTGGTATTTTAATGACGCAGTTGCCTGAGTCTGAAATTTTGCTCATTTTGTCCATCTCTCATTCTCCTAATGGCTTTGTAGATTTTAACAAAATTCAACATCACCCCCCCGCCATTCTGCTTCTGTCTCTACAATCCATTAAGTATGACTAAAGTTATCAGAGGTTTAGCAAGAGAAGTATAGATGGGGGGGAGTGGGGCGGAGCCAAGATGTTGGAGTAGAAACAGCACTTCCAAGGTGCTCTGCCCCACACCACCTCCAAACAAAGGTGAAAGGGGACTCTGAACAACTTCTGGAGCCCCAGCACCCACAGAACTACACAGAGAAACTAACCTCCTGCTGAGGAGAAACCAGCAGCTCTGCAGGGAACGGCGAGCCCATCACTCTGAGAGCAGGAAGCACAGTGAGCTGGGAACCCACAAAGCAGTGCTCTGGGAGCTGAGCCCAGGCCCACATGAGCCATGGTTTTAGCCCTAGGGTGGCTGGGCCAGCAGCCGGCTGGAGGGACCGCAGAACACCAGCAGCTGTGGCGATTCCAGAACTATCAGCACAGATATGCCTAGGACAAAGTGAGAGGTTAGTGCCCTATGGACTTTGGAACCAGTATTTGGGGAACGAGTCGGCTTCCTCCCCTGGGGGCGAAAAGCTGCTGAAGAAACGCGATGCACAGAAGACATTTTGCAGTGTCAGTGGCGGCTCCAGCTCCTGGTCTGCGAACTGTAGGGAGATCCAGCAATCAGTCTGGGGGTTAATCACTCTTGCTTTAAACTGCCTGGATCTGGATTGTGGTCTGGGGTGGGGGGGGAGTTTGGGGTGGGTATTCAGCTTGCCAGATCGTGTGGAGGCTTTACAGAGGCCACCCAACCTGTGGAAGTTGTGAAGACCTCGTGTTTGGGTTGGAAGTTCTCCTGTCTGGTGTCAGAGTCCTACTGTGGCAACAAGCCCAAAAATCAAGTAATTAAGTGGAAACATGTCTAGGCAAAAGAAACAAAATAAACAGAAAAATTCAACATTTGACTCCTATTTTAGGAACAAAGAGGATCAAAGCATGGAGGAGGACTGTGAGGTCAGAACTCCTGCACCAAAAGCCCCAAATGAAAATACAAGCTGGCTACAAGCCATAGAGGACCTTAAGAAGCAGATAAGAGAAGTGGGGGGGGGGGGGGAAATTGGGAAGAGAAATGAGAAAGATGCAAGAAAAGTATGAAATGACAGTCAACAGCCTGACTGAGGAAAATAACACCTTAAAAAATAGACTAACTCAAATGGCAAAAGAGGCTCAGAAAGGCAATGAGGAGAAGAATGCCTTAAAAAGCTGAATTTGCCAGATGGAAAAAGAATCTCAAAAGCTCACTGAGGAGATTCATTCCTTCAGAGTTAGACTGGAGCAAATGGAAGCTAGTGACTTTATGAGAAATCAAGATGCTGTTAAACAGATCCAAACAAATGAAAGAATAGAAGGCAATGTGAAATATCTCATGGGAAAAACCACTGACCTGGAAAATAGATCCAGGAAAGATAATTTAAAAATTATTGAATTACCTGAAAGCCATGATCAAAGAAAGAACCTAGAAATCATCCTTAAAGAAATTCTCAAGGAAAATTGCCCTGATGTTTTAGACCCAGTGGGGGAAATAGAGGTTGAAAGAATCCACCAATCACCTCCTGAAAAAGATCCCAAAAAGAAAACTCCTAGGAATATTATAGCCAGGTTCCAGAACTCCCAGGTCAAGGAGAAAATACTTCAAGCAGCCAGGAAGAAACAATTTCAATATTGTGGAAACACAATCAGAATGGCACAGGACCTGGCAGCTTCTACATAGAGGGATAGAAGGGCATGGAATATGATATTCCAGAGGGCAAAAGAGCTGGGAATGAACCCAAGGGTCACCTACCCAGCAAAACTGAGTATCTTGTTTCAGGGGAAAATATGGTCATAAGTGGAATAAAGGACTTTCAAGCATTCTTGAGGAAAAAACCAGAGCTGAATAGAAAATTTGACATTCAGACACAAGAAGCAAGAGATGCTTGAGAAGGTAACCAAGGAAAAGAAATCAAAAGGAACTTATAAAAGTTGAACTATTTACATTCCCACATGGAAAAACAATAACTGTGTCTGATGAAACCTTTCTCATTATTAAAACAATTGAAGGAGGGTATATGAGCATATGTTTACAGGTATACATGGATAGAGGGCACAGGTTGAATTTGATGGGAAGGGATGATTCTTAAGGGGTGAAGTCAAGAGGTGAGAGAGGAAAGTGGCAAGAGGAGATGGAGAGAGACAGGGTAGGGTAAACTATCTCATGTAGAAGAGGCAAGGGGAAGTAGTTGCAGGGGAGGGGAAGAAAAGGAAGGCAAAAAGGCAAAACCATATTCTCATTGAAGTTGGCTCAAGAAGAGAATCACATACAAACTAAATGGGACATCTCACCCTGAAGGAGAGTAGGAGAAAGGGGGATGAGAGGGGGTATGATGGAGGGGAGGGCATTCTGGGGGGTAGGGAGGTTGGAAGTACCCACTATCAAAGAGGAACAGGATGAAAGTAGGGAATGGACCAGGTGGGAGGTGAGATGGGTGGGAGGGAAATATAAGCAGTCTTTTACAATATATCTACTATGGTAATGTTTTGCATAGCTATACATGTACAACACATACTGAATTGCTTATCTTCTCAGAGGGAGTGGGTGACAAGGGAGGAAGGGAATGGATCTGAAAATCAAAGTTTTAAAATTAAATGTTTCATAAGATGTCCAGGCATTGAGGCTCAGAGATTCACTTTTCCCTAATGGCAAAGTCGAAGGGGGTATGGGAGAAGATATGGGAGAGAGCAGATTGGATGAGGGGATATCTAGTGGGACTGCTATTCTGGGGTGGTGGGTAGGGAAAAAATTGGTGGGAAAAAAATGTAACTCAAAATCTGATGGAAATGAATGATGTAAACCAGAAGTTAATAAAGCATTTGTTTAATAAAAAATAGAGAAGCATAGATCTTAATGAATTTATAATAACTGGAAAAGCAGAAAAGTTCTTAGATTGTAAAAGTTCTTTGCATGTGGAAACTTCAGAAGCATTTCTGCCTTCTGTCTTCTACTTCTATCTTCTTCAGTGCTTAATGCCTTGCTGTCATTCTATATGACCCACATACTTAACAAAAGTTCTGGAAAAAAAAGCTGTTGATAGCTTCAAACTTCCATAAAAAAGATCACTTGATCCATCCATCGCTAATAGATATTGTTCTATATCTGTTCTCCCTTTTTTTGTCTAAAGTCCTTGAAAAGGCACATCAACAGTCAGTGCCTCCACTTTCTGTCATTTCATTCTCTTAACTTTCTCCAATCTCACCAGTCAACTCCAAAGTTACCAATAATCTTAATTGCCAATTTTATTTTGCTTTTTGGGTTTTTTTCTTTTTTTTGCTTTTTGGAGAGCAATTGGGGTTAAGTAACTTGCCCAAGGTCACACAGCTAGGTTTTTGTTTGTGTGTGTTAAGTGTCTGAGGCTGGATCCGAACCCAGGTCCTTCTGACTCCAGGGCCAACGCTCCACTCACTTCAACACCTAGCCGCCCCTTTTTTTGCTTTTTGAAAGGGGAGGGCAGGGCAACTGGGGTTAAGTGACTTGACCAAGATCACATGGCTGGTAAGTGTTAAATATCTGAGGCTGGATTTGAACTCAAGTCCTCCTGACTCCAGGGCCAGTGCTCTATTTACTGTGCCACCTAGCTGCCCCTAATTGCTAGGTTTAATGGCCTTTTCCCAATTCTTACCCTCTTCTTACTTCTTTTCAGCCTTTGATGTTGTGAATCACTCTCTTCTACTTGATACTCTCTTCTCTCTAGTTTTTCATGAGATTTTTCTCCCTCGATTCTCCTCCTATCTGTTGGATCACATAATCTTCTTTGCAGGATCTTCAGGTAGCATCCAGTAACTGTGGGGGTCCCTCAAAACTCTGTCCTAAGTTATCTTCTCCCTCTATATTACCCACCAGCTCCCATGGATTCCATCACTATCTCTTTGCAAATGATTCTTGCATCAAGTTATTCATTTCTCATCTCTATCCTAAACTCCAGACTTCTATTTCAAGTGATTAGTGGACATCTCAATCTATGTGTCCTGTAGACATCTTAAATTTAACATGTCAAAAGCTGAATTCATTATTTTTCCCCTGAAACCCTTCCATCTTCCTTACTATCCTAATACTGTGAAAGGTACAACCATTGTCCCAATGTCCCAGGCTCACCACCAATATATCATGCTCAACTCTTCCCACTCACCCCCATGGCCAATGTGTTATCAAGTCCTGTAATTTCTACCTTTACAAAATCTCTTCTTGATTCCCCTTTTCTCCTCATATATTACAACTATTCTGGTGCAGCCCCTCATCACTTCTCGCCTAGACTATTGTTACAGCTATCTGTTTGTCTCCCAATCAGAAGAGGATTGAAATTTGTTCCAGCACCTGAAGAAGACTTATAACATTCTGTCTTTGGTATTTATTTTATATGATGTCTCCTTTTTTGGTAGCACAGGTATGGGATGGAGAAAAAATTAAACAGGAAAAAACTTGGACATTGTAAAGATTTTATTCACCCTCTCCCTAAAGAAATTGGGAAGCTATGTCAGGGGTAGATATTACAAATATGATTAAAATCTCACAGTCATAATCGAATAGGTTTCCATGAAAAGAAAATGCAAAAAAAAGATGGGTAAACAAGTAGACAACATAAAGGATCAGAAGTTAAATAACATGAGGGAATTTTCAGAAAACCATATAAAAGGGGACTAAGGAAAAAGGTTACAAAAGAAATAAGAAAGATGAGAGATGTTGTGTAAAAATGTCCTATTTAGTATACAAAGTTGATCAAAGAGTGGACTTTGTATTCATAGGTGAGGAAGCAGGCAGTGAGATGGGTGGGAGAAGGAAGGAAAATAATAAAGTGCTTTGTGTAAAACGTTTTGCATAATTAACAGTGTTTTAAACATTTGATCTGCTTTTATTTTTAGTCAGTGTACATTTATTGCTATTTATGCTGAAAAGGTATCTTGTCCTTAGTTTTTTCAAAGACAGAATTGTTTTGACATGTAATTGGGAAAAAAATGAAATACTATTAACAGATTTAAAAGGTTTTGCACAAAGAAAACCAATGCAACCAAGATTTAAAAGAAAGCAGAAATCTAGAAAACAATTTTCACAGCCAATGGCTCTGCTAATGGCCTCATTTCTCAAGTGTATGGAGAACTGAGTCAAATTTATAAGAATCCGTGTCATTCCCCAATAATAAATAGTCAAAGGATATAAATAGGAAGTTTTCAGATGAAGAAATCAAAGCTTTCTATAAGGCACATGAAAAAATGCTCTAAATCACTATTAACTAGAGAAAAGCAAATTAAAACAACCTTGAGGTATCATCTCACATCTATAAGATTGACTAATATGAAAGAATATGAAAATTATAACTATTGGAGGGGCTTGGCCTAGTTAAAGTGTAATAACATGCCCACTTCCCAATGCTATCATGTTCTTTCCCAGCGAGTACCTAAAAAACAGGCCCCCATTTCATAATTTCATAAATTATCAATTCATATATTTTTTCTACATCTTGGGGGTTAGGGGTGTGGTGATATGGATATCCCCTGTGATATGGAAAATTTTTGATCTTCCTTTTGTATGAGAAAAGAAGTCTGAATTATTATTATATTAAAAGATAAAATGTTGATATTATACAATACTATGCATATATTTAATGCATTTCTGAGTCTTTAAATTTTTTTCTGTGTTATCTGCTGGCCTTCCCATGCCATCCCTGACTTCCACAAAGCTCCCCAAAATCCCCATTTAATTTCCAATGTTGACCCTTGATATATTGAAACCACAATGAGGAAAGTCACGATGTGAAAGGGATAACTGTATAATTATTAGGTACATATGAATATGTATATCTAATGTTATTCAAATGAGTTGGTGATGATCTTGTTGACCTATTAGTTCTGCAGCTCACAGGAATCAATTATAAAAGCATAGGAATGACTGTGATCCCCTGGATATAGCATATGTAATATATATATGTGTGTGTGTGTGTGTGTGTGTGTGTATACACATATGCACACATACATACTTTGTATGTATATATTTGATGTATATAAACATTTTATATATGTATATCTAAGGACATGATTAGATATACATATGTAAATACATACATATATCACTACCTATATACACAAAGTATATATATATATATATATATATATATATATATATATATATACACATAATTGTATAACTGACTTTTATAATTAATTCCCATCAGCCGCACAGGAAATAGGTCAATAAGATTACCAATTCATTAGAATAATATGAGACTTGGAGCAAATATATTACATTTTTGAGGCATAATGATCAATAACAACTTGTAGTGTGAGAGGCAAAAGCCTTGAACTATTATTAGTATTTGGATTAACTACCCTGATTATTTTCCCATAATGTATCCAAGCAAGATAAAAATTAATCTGCAGCTCAGATGACAGAATGGTGCTGTGAAATATTCACATGAAGTGCACAGAATATGTGGGCCTATAAAACTGCTGCATGTGTTTTGATCTTAACTAATATTAATGGTGGTCCCAAAAGAACAGAATTTTGTAAAAACTGGCAGCTCCCCAAGTCAAAGTTCCAACATCATTTATCCCCTAAGTAAGGAGTGTAGCTTTATCTTATAGAATGAAGCTACAAAGAAGTCTAAAATTACTGTGAAATATCAGGGTCCACATGAGAATAAACACAATTCCATATCCAATAAACAAATGAAAGTAGATAGTCATTTTCTCTTGAGAGATGTGGGATCTGATCATTTATTGGTCCAGAGACAAGGATAATGAATGCTTTGGATTGTTTTTATTAGTAATTATAATACCTTGAATTAATACAGCACTTTTCTTCAGAAGATCTAAGTGAACTTTTCATACCTATCATTTGTTTGTTTTCACAGAAGCCCTATGAAGAAAAACACTGTTATGAAAACAATCACATCAAATACAGGAATTACCCTGAAACCTAGAAATCCCATAAGAAGCTTCCAGTGCAGTAGGCATCCATGATAAAAAGGAGCTCTTGAATTTGCTTTCTGTCACAGTACCATGTCTCCATGGATGTTATGGACAACATATGCCACTATTAATTAGTCCTAAAAGGAAGGATAGGTATGATCCCATGGACTAAAATTCTATCTGGGAAGTCAACTGGGAAAAGATGGGAAGGTCTCAAGAATGGAATTCTGAAGAGACAAAGGAGAATAATTATGACCAAAAAAATGGAGCATTTATATAAAAGACTGATGCGAATGCACAGAGACTTCAGCAAAGAATTTAAATTTTTTTAAAGACAAACACCAAGATAGAAGGACAGATTTCAGAAAATTAATGCGAGTATGTCCCTGTTTTCCTTTCTGTTCTTCACACATGTTAAGATGCCCTGTTCTTCCACTACTTGTCCCTCATGCCCAGAATACTCTGCCCACTTTCTCTTCTACCTTTTAGCTTTCCCCAGCACAGATCCCGCCTCCTGCAGGGGGTCTTTCCTTGTCACCCCTCCATCACCCCCAGGGCCTCCCCTCTGGGACTACATTCCTTCTATAGTGTATATATGTGGGCTTGTGATGTCAAACTCAAATAGAAATGAAACCCTATGGACACATAATGACTTAGAAAACCACAAATCACCACCATCTATGTATCTCTTATAGTTTTGTTTGTTTTATTAAATATTTCTGAGTTACCTTTTAATCTGTTTCAGGCAGCACTTGAGAGTGTCGTGAAGCATATAAGTCAGGTGGGCAGTATGTCTGACACCTCTGACGTAAAATATATTTACGGGTGTATTGTCAATGTGGATCATATATGTGCACATGGGTTTGTTTAAAGGTAGCTCATGGTGATGTTTTGATAGATATGTCAGGAATCCTGAATATTCCTCTCCAACACAGACTTCTTTCCAGGTAGAAGGTGCCTGGAGGAGAGCTAGAAAAGGGACCGAAAGACTTGCTGCTTTCCTTACCTCAGACGGAGTGTATCAGATTGGAATTACAGCCTTCTTCTCACTCCAAATATTGTAACTAGGATAAATTATTTTCCTCCTTTTAGGTTCAATCTGCTTTCCTGATCATTATGTCTTAAAGGGAAAGAAGTACCTCAAGTTTATATTCAAAAAGGAATCTGCCTTCTGTAGGGGTGTGGGAACAGTCCTTAAAATGGGAACTGGTCTGATCCAATCTTCTATGGGATCAGGGTGATTCCACAATTTGCCTTCTACCTATCATGACTTAATGTGGAACCTGCTAAATCTCGTGTTATCCTGACTGGCTCAACAATATTTGAAGTGTTTCTTTCCAGCTGCTCAGAGAATTTTCTCTTTCACTTGAAAGCTCTGGAATTTGGCTACAATATTCCTGGAAGTTTTCATTTTGGGATTTCTTTAAGGAGATGATTGATGAATTCTTTCAATTTCTATTTTATCCTCTAGATGTAGGATATCAGGGCAGTTTTCTTGATAGTTACTTGAAATATGATGTCTAGACTCTTTCTTTGATCATGACTTTCAGATAGTCCAATAATTCTTAAAATATCTCTAATTGATCTATTTTCCAGGTCCATTGTTTTTCCAATGAGATCTTTCACGTTTTCTTCTTCTTTTTCATTCTTTTGACTTCATTTTATTGTTTCTTGATGTCTCATGGAGTCATTAACTTCCACTTGCCTAAGAATTATTTTCTTCAATGAGTTTTTGCATCCTTTTTTCTGTCCAGTCAATTCTGCTTTTTAGGGAGCTCTCTTCAATGAATTTTTGTGCCTCTTTTCCCATTGGTCAATTCTGATTTTTAAGGAATTATTTTCTTCAGTACTTTTGTGCCTCTTTTACCAAGTCATCAAATCTCTTTTCAAAATTTTCTTGCATCTTTTATTTTCCCAATATTTTCTACCATTCTCTTCCCCACTTAATAGTATTTTATTTTTTTTCCAATTACATATAAAGATAGTTTTCAACATTCACTTTCATAAGAATCTGAGTTCCGGGGGGCGGAGCCAAGATGGCGGAAAGGAAGCAGTAACCTCGCTGAGCTCCTCTGTCACTAAGTCCAAAAGGGTAAATCTGAGCAGATTCCGGAGTGACGAAGCCCAGTGGAAGACAGAGTGTGGCAGAATCCAGCACAGGAGGTTGCCCAGAGTGCCCGCACAGGTCAAGCGCAGAGCGCGTGGGGTCTGCACAGCTCAGACCTAAGAGCAGGCAAGCAGACTACACCAGAGAGAAAAAGCCCCAGCCTGCAGACTTACCAAGGACGAATCGCAGTCATCTCGCAGAGGGAACGGATCATTGGAGCCAGGTAGGAGAGTCGGGCCCCCAGTGGAGAGAGTGGCTTCTCAGGCTGCATTCAGCCCCCAGCCTGGAAATTTAGAAACTGCCTGCCTGTATGATACAGGGGCTGGAATGGCAAAGTAAATTCTAGCTGCTCCGATCCTCCCATCCCTCCTTCATGAAGCAGAAAACCCAAAGATAAGTCTCCCACCCAGACTGAAATCCCAAGTTAATGGAAATAGCCTCAGGCTTGAGAATCTCCAAGAAAGGGTGTAACTGAGACAGCCAGGAATCTGAAGAGAAGAGAGGGAGGGAACCCAACTAGCCCCACCTCACCTCACCAACAAAAGCCTACTTATAGCCCAGGGGTATAGAGGCAGAAATCTGAAGTGGTCAGACTCAACCCCACCTACACATCTACATTCCTCACTGACTTCCCTGACTTAGCCATAAACTAGCCACCCAGAGGTATTCAAAGTCAAGGATCAGGCCCCAAACTCATAGCCTGAGACACTAAGAAACAGGAAGTCACAATGGGAAGGAAGGAAGCTGAAAAGGAGAAGGGGAAGGCAAGAAAGTCTATTCGAGCATACTATGCAGGGCAAGAACAACAAAACACACAGGACAATATAGACTCTCTGCCCACACCAGAGACCACAGAAGGAAACATGATCTGGTCTCAAGCCCAAATAGCATTCCTGGAGGAGCTTAAGAAAAATTTTAAAGACCAAATCAGGGAGGCAATGACCAACTTGGAAAAAGAAAATACCTCCCTAAAAAAGGAACTTCAAAAACTTATTGAAGACCATAATTCACTAAAAATTAGATACAACCAAACTGAAACTCAGAACTCTATGATGCAGCAGGAGTCAATCAAAAAAAACAAGATGATCGAAAAATTGCAAGAAAATGTAAAATATCTCACTGGAAAAATAACTGACCTAGAGAACAGATCCAGGAGAGACAACCTAAGAATTATTGGTCTACCAGAAAGCCATGATGAGAAAAGCAGCCTAGACAACATCCTCCAAGAGATTGTCAAAGAAAACTGTCCTGAGGTCCTGGAATCAGAAGATAAAATAGCTATTGATAGAATTCACCGGACTCCTCCTGAAAGAGATCCCAAACTGAAAACTCCAAGAAATATAGTAGCCAAATTCCAGAATTATAAGATTAAAGAAAAAATTCTACAAGCAGCCAAAAAGAAACAATTCAAATATCGAGGAACTACAGTTAGGATCACACAGGACCTAGCAGCTTCTACATTAAAAGAGCGGAGGGACTGGAATTTGATATTTCGTAGGGCAAGAGAGCTAGGACTACAACCAAGGATTAACTACCCGGCAAAACTGAGCATAATCTTTCAGGCAAGGAGATGGACGTTTAATGAAGTAAGGGACTTCCAGACTTTCCTAATGAAAAAGCCAGAGCTCAATGGAAAATTTGATCTCCAATTACAAGACTCCAGAAGAACATAAAAAGGTAAACAAGGGTAACATAGACTCACACATGCAGAAGTGCACATACCCACACCCACAAACACAAGCTCATTACTTGGGATGCAACAAGAGCAAAATGTTCACATCCCTATATGTGGAGCTGATAACTGTCAATATTTGAAATCTCTATGATTATCATGACCTGCAAAAGGGTTATACTTAGAGGGTGTGGGTATGAATGCACTAACATGGAGTCTAAAAAAAAAAAGACTATTAAGGGGATCAATGGTACTGTAATGGGAAAAAGGAAAGGATGAGCTAGGAAAAGGTAAAATATGCCATCTGAAGAGGCATCAAAACACACTATAGAAGAAGGGAAAGTAAGAGGGAGAGGAACATCATTTAAACACTATTCTCACTGGTTCTGGTTCAAAGAAGGATCAAATTAATCAGTGAAGTTTAAGAATCTAATGTGAATAGACACAT